>BGPR01000276.1:403029-450783 GCA_013235015.1 Araneus ventricosus | reverse complement strand
AAATTCATTAAAGGAGGACCAATAATGTTTCATTGGTAAGTCAATTTTATTATTTTTGTATATCTTTTCATAATATTTTATCTTAAAGATCAATTTAAATGAAAATTGGCACGCATTTTGGTGACGTCAGTGTGAGCTTGTCAAGTAAAAGATTTCGGTATTTTTCCGTTAGCTGGACGCAAGCGAAAAATCGCCAAATAATGTAGAGTTCCGCCATATTTCTTACAACCATTCTCTTAGTGACTTGGCTCGCGTCTGGTTCACAATTGGCGACATTTATGCCCGGCTAACGGAAAATAGCTTCTTGGCGACTTGGCTGTTCACAATTGGCAACATTTGCGCCCGGCTAACGGAAAATCGCTTCTTGGCGACTTGGCCGTTCACAATTGGCGACATTTGCGCCCGACTAACGGAAAATTGCTTCGCTTGGCGACTTGGCTCGCGTTTGGTTCACTTGGCGACATTTGCGGCAAATTGCTTCACTTGGCGATTTGGCTCACAATTGGCGACATTTGCGCCCGGCTAACGGAAAAGTACCAAGATTTCATCACGAATTGAAATAAAAATTGGTTAGTGAAGTATAAACTCATAATTAAAACTTTGCTTAATGTTTTAAACTGATATTTTGAAAAAATTCGCACAGATAATTATTATCATTTTTAATTTTGTAGTTATACCTGAAAATTTTAATAACAAACTCAAAAATGAGTTCTTTTTATTTACAGTTTATTTACTCATTTTGATAATTTTTCAATTTTAAATTTCCGATTCTCAAAAGATGAAAATTGCTGAAAATTATGGGAGAGTAAATTGAAAAGGGAGAACTTCAAAGCAACAAATTAAACTCAGATATGTTCAAAGTATTTTAGTGAAGGTTGTTTCGAGTGAGAAAAATTAGGAGGTATTTGGTTCAAGAAAGATGCGGTACCTACAATATTTGATTTCCCTTCTCATTTAAAGACGGAAGAGAATGAAAGAAAAGCTCCGAAAAAATAGGTTGTTTTAAAGTGGCAAAACAAATGATGAACACTTTCATCTGTCGAGTCATATACTTACAAATCAAAATGAAAAAGTTAAAGTATAAAATAACTAATTATTCTGCATTTAAAATAAGATATCGAATTCATTTGATGTTTCAAATGATATTACTAAAACAAGAGCTATTCTCATTGTTAAGCATTTGCTATAATATACTTGACGCAACAAGAATTATCAGAAATATATGAATATATTTCTATCCATCAGAAATATATTAAGAAACCTTTTCCTTGGCCCAATATTGCCAAATGATACTTAATTTAAAGTACTGAAATCAGTTTAGTCCAGGAAACATTTTGTATGGTGTCAATATAATAGTGAAAAGTCAAACTGTATCTCATTCTTATTAAGTTTGAACTTATCTTTAAAGAATTAAACGTAACTTCTAAAGGAACTAAAATACTGAATTAACAATGTAATACATTTCACAAGTGATATATTCTAAAAAATATTTACAGCCAGTAGCATCGTAATTTAAAATTGAAATAACATAAAATATAACCAAACAAACATTTTATGAAAGAATTAGGTACGAGAATTAAAATTGCAAGTATTTTGCTTCAAGGGCAAGCTCCATTTTAGCCCGGAAATACAACGCAAATACTTACATGTGTAACGAAAAGTAGTTAAATATATTCGTAAATGTAAGATTTAATGCTAGTCATGTGGCATTTCTGCCGCGTGAATTGAATCCAATATGAAAATCAATTCTATGGTCGAAGTGCCAAGGAAACACTCTTTTTCATAACACGCAAATATAGCTCACTTCCAGAACGAGTCACATGGATTATGTAGGCCCCCTCGGAAACTTAAAGATGCGCGTTCCATAGATAGTAGTTCTATGGTATATTAAAAAGCTTTCACGTTAAATACAGAGCTTTGTTAGACAATATAATGATAAATGGCCCTGAAATTTAAATTCTACTGAAATATGTCAGTTACTTCAAAATACTAGTCTTATGTCCAGGAGTTATATTACACCTATAGCCTTCAGTGTACTTTCCACTTCAGTTGTTACTGACTATAATCTGGTTTGGATAAAACAATAGATATCAAACAATTTATAAAATATGTTAAAAATATAAGGCATCGGATTTAAAATATATCATATAAATATGGTTAGTAACCATATCTGGTATTAAATCAGGCATAATACATTTTGATCACAAATACAGAACAACCTCTGTTAACCAAACTAAAGGGGGGGGGGCATTTTAGATAAGCCATGAACATCTATTAATGTACTATTTTGTATCTAATTACAGCATGCAATTCTGAGATGTTTAGAGTGTAAAATAAATTCAAAAACTCTCTTTGTATGCCACACTTAAGTTCTTTATTAAAGTTAACCTTCCACCGGGCACAATATCCGCACAGGCAAGTTTGGGCGCAATGCACCGGAAATGCACAGGTAAACAAAATATCGTACGAAATATCTATACTTAAAAAAGGCAATGTTCATGTGCGTGCAATGTCCAGACAAATCTATCGCACTTACAGCCATGAAATTTGGCACACAGGTAGTCATAATGGTGACTCAATGCACCTCGAAGCCCTAACTTTAAAATTTTATCTAGAAAATTTTTTATTTAATATTTTGTAATGCTTTGGGTGATTTTTTGCACTAATTTCTGAATAGCATGGTTTCGGATGGAGAAAAAAAATATAGATATACCATTGGAAAGAGCAAACGATTTCCTTTCTAATGAAGTTTGTTTTGAACGTCTAAAGTAATTTACTGAATTTTGAGAAATTTGTAAAAAATAGTCGGTTAACCCTAACAAATTTGATTTTGAATTTCAATTTCCTGCATCTGACGTTCTAATTTCTTTATCGATTTGAAATTTCTTGAAGCAATAAATATAACATTTCTCTGTGATTTAAAACAAGAACAGTTAAAATATCTTCGTCCATTCATTTTTAATAATTTTATCCTTAAAGAGTTTTAAAAAAAATTGAATGAAAGAACTAACAAAATGGCCAGTTTCACCCTGGCTACATCTGGCGCCATCTATAGGAATTATTCCCTCCTTACTTTTTAGTATGTTTCACTAGGAATAATTTGAAATCATTTCGTTAGATGCAGTGTTTTATTCATAAATTAAGAAGTGCTGGAACATTCTGACCTGGGTAATAAGTTTGTTTTGAACTTCTAACGCAATTCGCTGAATTCTGAGAAAAAATGTTCTGTGATGATCTAAAAGAGTTTCTTTAACATCTGCATAAAATGGGCCATATCTTTTCGTGAAAGGTCACAGTCTAAAAACAGCACCAGGGGGATGATGAAGAGGCTACTGTGGTTTTACGATCCAGAGGATAAATCTGAAGATTGCATTGTGTCAGCCTAACTGAAATATTACTCATTTTAAGGAACCAGCATTGTTGGCGCCATTGAGTTGTTGTTTTGGAGACCGCTTTTCAAAAGAGGCATTCTTTGTGGAAATGAATAAGAATAATTTCATATGCGAATTGTTACTCGATAGGATACATATTATGTTTTGTCCCATTTTCTGGTCATAGAGTTCTTCTCTGTGGTTCTGGAATGGTTATTTTTTGGATTTTAGCTCATTTATTTTGATTTTATAATTTCATTTTGAATTGTATTTGTTTCAATATGTATTGCTCTTCCTGCGAACTCTATACTGTTTTTCTACAGTTCAAATGTCATTATTGCAAAGAAAAATAAGCGGGAAAATCAAATAATGTGTATCTCTTTTTTGATTTTGTTTTCAAAACTTTTTCGTGTCATTGTGGGCGTTTTTTTTTTTTTTTCATTTTGTTGAAGTCCTGATTCCATGGGCAATGCCATTCACTTATTGCTAGTTGTTAATAGCCAATAATTTTAATTTAAGCATTCTAAAATTAATCGCTAACATTCTAGGGGAGGCTTATAAGAGAAAAGTGGGGATATCATTACAAAAAAAAATTGCCTACACGATTATTTTTATGCAGTACAATACGTGTTTGGGGGATTTTCGATTTCAGAGGCAATTCGGGTAACCTGGGTTTCGGTTAAATCGAGTTTTGTTAACCAGGATTTTACCGTATTATATGTTTTAATAAAGTTTAATAATAAAGCTACCAGCTGATATAACTTCTGTAATGGTTTTGCTTTCCATATAGTGAAGATGCCTGATAGTTCTGAATTTATATTAAAATGGCACTGATTGAAAGAAAATTTATATGCATACAAAACAAAAATAATACATAAAAATATGCAACATTAAATGTAATGAATACTTTAGCAGTAGCAAAAGAGGTACTATAAAACCTCAAAACCTTTATAAATGAATGAATGAAAATTTATTATAAAACCTTTAAAAATGAAATAAAAGAGAAAAAAAAATTAAATAAAAAATTATATGATATGTATTTTCATAGCTGCCACAATAACAAAAAAAGTTTCATGATGTCTAGTGCATATTGTGGTTGGCATTGAATGAACAGAAAAGTGCCAACTTGAAAAGTTTGAGATAAGGCTGATTTCATAGAATAAATTTTAAATTATTCAATTAAAAGTCAATTGCTATCTAAAAGGTCAGACAATTATTTTTATAATAATGAATAAAAAATCTGGTGCTCACCTTTATCCTTTTTGTTCCGTCCTCCCAGTTGTGGAGAAGATGAATGAAGGCCGATGTCACATATTCCAATCGTGCTTTTAGTGGACTCCTTGCCAGAGCTGTGAGTGGGCGAAGGTTCAACTCCAGCAACTTTATCTGTTAGATCATAGGAGCGGGATTTGTGGATGTGACTCACATCAGGAGAAATGCGGCTAAATAAATTACTGATGCCTTTCATGAACCTACATCCAAAAATCAGACAAGTAAATTAATCTACACATCTAAAGTGCACAACCATCTAAATTGAAACTTTGAAAAAGTTTATGCATGTATTAACAAGAGTTAAATGCTCTTATATATTTATCCATTAATCCACTTTCTCTTGCTAACATAAAAAAAAAAACTTATCTCATGTAACAACAAAACAATCTTAAAATTACAGCTAGTTATTAAAAGTTAATCCTTATAAAGAATGAAAAGAAAAAGAAGGAAGTTTTAAGGTCAGATAAGAAAAATGAGGTTAGAAAAATGTTTTTTATTGAGCACAAATTAATCGGCATGAAGATAAATAATCAGCTTTAGCTAATGATTAAATTAAAAAGTTATTTTTCATAATGAATGAAAAAAGAAAAATGTCACCAGAAAATTTATATTGAAATGATTAGATTTTAAGTTTTCAATTTTAAGTAAAAAAACAATAATATTGAAAAAAATTAATACTTAAAAATAAATGGTTAAGTGTGTGTATACTTTTATGCATATGCATGGGTATAATCTGAATGTGCTGCACACCAAAAAAAAAAAAAAAAAACCCTCCTAATGATAAAGCAAAATCCTTTCAAGTTACTTAGATTCAATTGAAAAGAATCTTTAATATAATGATCTATTTATAATAGAAAAATGCATACGCAAGGGGAAAGGAACCCACCTAACAATAAAAAGAAATTTCCTTCATGCCGAAAATACATAAAACAAACAGCAGCAGTCAACACAGAGATCAGATAAAGAATTTATTGGCAGTCAATTTTCTACGACAAAAACTTCATTTGCATATAAATTATAAACCAAGCAAAAATGTAAACATCTAACTTATATAACTTCTGAAACTTTATAATAAAAATTTACATTTAATAATTAATAGAAAATGTCATTAATTAACTTTACTACATACATCTGATAAAAGAATAACACACATTCAAACAAAGCACCAAAAAAATGAGAGGGGGAGAAAAATATCTCGACAAGATTTCATACAGCAACAAAATGCCATCAATCCAAATGCTGATCAGACTTATGCCAACAACTATTCTCAGAATAAGTTTTACTGCCCACGAAACAAGTTTTAAATGAAAAGTGAAAATAGCCAAGCAATATAACTTAACTTTCAAACTCTTTAATGTGATTCCATAAATAATAATCAAATTATAATGCAAAGCTAAGTAATTAAAAAAAAGTAACTGCTGAAATTCTTCAACATAGTTTTTAGTAAGAAAATGAGATTTAATTTTTTTTACTTTAATTTAACTTATAGCTTTAACACTATAATTTAAAAAGAATAATTACACTTGGCCCTTACTGAACAAGAATACAGCATGACTTTACCATGCTTTCATAACATATAAAACTATTTACCAGGGACCAGGAGCAAAGAACTGGACAGATAGGCCCCTGCCACACCCAACACTTCAATATTCCCACCCCTGGATTTTGACTCTGAGGGCGGCAAAATTTACAATACAAACCTTCTCTTCATAAGATATATCAATCTGAGCATAATACATTTAAATTTTGGCAGCTCATGCTTTTATTTCTGTATTTCAATTGGCCTATTACATCTAATTTTAAAATTTTCTATTTAGACTGATAAAGAAAATGCAAAGAGCTGGATTTTTTTTTTTGAAAGAAGCCTGTATTATTGCTAACCATCACTGATCTCTTCCCTTTTTTTAATCCACTAATGAAATTGGCAACAAATCTTTTCACGATTTGGATGGTTGTTACAATAAATAGAAAAACTTTTTTGATGCGATTCTTAGGTTTTAAAAAAATTGAAATAACTTAATTGTTTATGTATTAATATTAGTAATAATTGAAAGAGACTTTTTCAAAGTTCAGAAAATAATCCATGTCATTCCAGTTTTCCTTAATGATGTTTCGGGGGGGGGGGGAATCATGAATCACCTAGCCAAGATAATGGGAATTATGATTCCAATGATCCTAAATTCAATTTAAAATGGTATTTTATAGTACTTGCTAAAAAACAATCTAAAAAGACAAATATATTGACGCACCAGTTAAGTTATAAAAATATATGACTAAATGCAAGAAGGATTAAAATATATTCATATAAAAATGCTACAAAATTTGATTTCAATTCAGAAATAATTACAAAAGTAATGTCTACTTCAAAATATATTATTCAAACTATTACAGTTATTGGGCCTAATTTATTATTTAAAAATTAGGTATATTCTGCTTATTGAAGTGGTGTGAAAGAAAATATCTAAGAACACCATATTGTAGGCATGATTGTTTTGAAGGCATTTAACATAGAATGTGAGCATTTCTAACTTTATGGAATACTTTAATTATAATATGTTTATTATTCCTTAAGGTACCTTAGTTAATATAAAATATTTTTAAGTAAAAAAAAAATTCCCCATCACATTTTTGGTGATATTAAGACAGCATATAATTTTGCTATACAGTTAGAATTCTAATATCAATTTTAAAAAATAATACAAATTTGAGCCAATTCTTTTGCATGTTTCATTAAACAGATCTAGGTGTGTTTTAAGATACAGTAGAACCTCGCAAGTCCGAACTAATTTGGGTTGATCTCTGTTCGGATTCCATGAAATATCCACGGATTATCCGGAAAATTCGGTAAAATACTCAATATACCAAATGCAGTAGAGAATTGACTTTGGGTACTCAATAAAGAATACGTAAAGAGCTAGCTATGATTTGCATCATCAGGCAGGTTCAGTTCCTTACATCAAAAGATTATCGATTTTGTTTCTACTAATTAAGGTAAGTATTCATTCTTAAATACCAATTCAAATGATTCTTTTAAGTTAAGAATAAACATTAACTTTGTTTCTGATTCCTGATTGTTATTTTTCTTCATTTATTAATAAAAAAATTTCAGAAAATTAAAAAAAGATGTTCAGATTATCCAAAATTTCAGATTCCTGGGGTTTGGATCCCCAAGGTTCCACTGTATATTTCTTGTAGTTATCAAAATTGCAATAAAAACAATATTTAAAAGAATTTATCTGAAGTTAATACAAATTTTGACTATTACTTCATTTTCTCCACACATACAAGTAAAAATTCTTTAACTAATCTGAAGTGAAACTTTTAACAACTAGTTCTTTTCTTGATTCCAATTAATTTCCTCTTTAATATTCAGATATCTCAGAATGATGACAGATTAACAATCAGGATGCAAATATTCTGTAATGTAGGCTACATCTCCCAAGGACAGGCACAGCACAGAAGAGTAATTTTGCAAAATGCAGATGAGTGGTTTGAGCATTTAAATTTTTTTTCACTTCTTCTTTCTTTTATTAGGAATAGACATTAAATATTAAATTTAAAATAATTTTATGGAGAACATTCTATTTCATTAAATATTTTTTAAAAGGCTGACAAAAATGGGATTTAGCATTAAAAATTGCTTAAAATGAGAATTTAATAAATATATATGTGAACATGGGTTTAAAATACTCCTATTAATCAAGATAGTTTAAAGTTGGAAATTTTCTCAAAAGAATTTACTTATCCTTTGTTTATGCTTTTTCAAAAGCCTACAAATAAACTGAATTTAGAAGATGAAATTTTATTCAGTTTTTAATATATATATTAAGAGATGAAACCTTCAGAAATTTTTGCAACAAATGTTTTAGACATATAAATAATTTAATTTCTTCTTTTAGTCTCAACACAATATTAGAATATTTTTCCTCCACTATGAAATAATAAGTATTTTTTATTTAAAAAATATGTAATTACAAATTGAATCTATTGTAATAAAAAGGTTTTAAAATCTAGTAAACTAGATGAACGAGTGAAACTCATTCATAGGATGTTTAATTCCATTCATGTCTTTAAAATAGTGAATTAAATTTTAACCAAGCCTTTATTATCTCTTTAGTGTGTTATTTTACATAGCTTTTTGATTCATTCAATGCTTACAGTGAGAAAAAATAATTAAAAGTAAAGGTAGTAGTTTTGCAGTTCTTTTTCCAATGGTTTCAAGAAATACTTAATGGAATTCTACGGTTGCTTATATACAGATTCTCTCCAACATGCTCTAGAAAAAAAATTCTTTTTTTTTTTTTTAAAGCTCGGGGGAGGAGTCATTGATTAGAAGAATCTTCTAAGCTTTTAGTATTGAAAAAATGAAATTAACACTGAAAAGCAGGATCTATGAGATAAAAAATCATCTTGTTTTCAGAGATATCACTAGCAGATACTGGTGCTCTAGGTAATGGTAACAAATGAACTGATTGATGTCAAAAGGGGACTTCTGACATCTAGCAGAGAACTGCTATATTGATGTTAAAAGGAATCTTCTGCGAAGAAATCTTCTTCTAACATCACATGGAAACTTTGATGCTGTACCAAAACGTGGCTGTGAATGGTAGAACATTTTTACACCAAAAATGAACTCAACTTCATCAAATTAAAAATGAAAATAAAAATGTAATTTCCTCCGAGAACTCAGGAATCCCCTTTTAACATCAATCAATTAAAATATTTATTTATGAAGTTATGATCAATACAAGATATCTTGGCATCTATACACCTAATTTGAAATTAATTAAGGGAGTAAATTTCATTCAATAATATTGATCTGGTGTCAAAAGATTACAATTAATTAAATTATTATTGATTTAGAAATTCAGCTTAAAAAATTAAGTTTTTTTCTTTTTTAAATTGGGAAGATAATATAATATTAGGATGCTAATCTGGTTACAATCTACTGCTTCAACTTTTTCTCACCATAGGAAATTGGTAGAACATTAACTTCAAACCATCCTATCAGCTAAGATTATTAAACTGAAATTTCGAAGTTTAGCATATTTAGGTTCCACAATTTAATTCATCAAAGATGAAATGCATTTAGAAGTAACATCACTGTCACAAAACTGTTTACTACACCAGATAAGTTTTTTTATGCAGTAAATACTATACTACTGGTCAAAACGATTGCGAGATTAGTAAAATGAGAAACATTGAAGTTCAATTGAATACAATGGTTCACAATCAAATATGGAGAATCGTGGGACATACACTTGTTGTCACAAACATTTTGCAGTGAAGATTTTGTAACAAGGATATTTAGGGGACTTTCTAGAAATTGATGACGACAAAAAGGGATTTGTCTTGCCCCATGCTTCATAGAAAAATGATAATGATTTGAAACTTACATTAATGGTTTTGTTTCCTATGAACATTGCCTACATTCATTTTTGTAAAAACAGCATGTATATTTGGGAAGATATACAGGTTTCTTTAAAAAATCCCAAATTTGTCCTCATGTTTTTTTGGTTATAACACTCAGTTTTCAAACAAATCATACAGAACTTACAGAATACATGGAATGTAATAGCAAAGCATTGTATTAAAATTTGAAGTTAATACCTTGAATATTTGAGGAAATCTGAGTATTTGTAATAAAAATTTTTTTTAATTGTGCACACATGAAACATAGTGTAATTTTTCTTTCATAATATCAAAGCCAGATATCTAAGTCAGCTTATATAAAAATTCAAGCTGAGCACCATTAAGATTTAGAAAGCTGTAAGCATTGCAGCGAGCATAATTTCTGCTGCTCTCCAAGAGAAAGAAAATGATGAGGGGTTTTCCACAAATTAATATTTTTTAAACTTAAATCTTAGAAAATAACAGAAATTATGCTCGCAGCAATGCCAACAGCTTTCTAAATCTTGATGGTATTCAACTGAAAATTTTTTATAATCTGGCTTGGATATCTGGCTTCAACATTATGAAAGAAAAAATGCACTATGTTTCATGTATGCACAATTAAAAAATTTTTTTACTACAAATACTCATATTTCCTCAAATATTCAAGGAATTTACTTCAAATTTTAATACAATGCTTTGCTATTTATTATATTGTCAAATTCCGTAAGTTTCGTAAGATTTGATTGAAAACTCTAAGTTATAAGCAAAAAAACATGAGGAAAAATTTAAGATTTTTTAAAGAAACCTTTATATCTTCCCAAATATACATGCTATTTTTACAAAAATGCATGCAAGCAATTTGCATAGGAAACAAAATCATTAACCCTTTCCAGTAAAATGACGAGTGTAGCTCATCATTAGTTTCCATGCTATTTAGCACCATTCCATTATTAAATCTTACCGTAAGGTGTTAATGAAGGTTTGAAATCATTATCAGCTTTCTATGAAGCGAGGTAAGACAAATCCCTTTTCATCTTCATCAATTTCTAGACAGCCTCTAAATGCCCTCATGACCAAATCTTCACTGCAAAATGCGAGTGCCAACGATTGCATGTCCCACGATTCTCCACAAGTGATTGTGAACAATTGTATTCAAATTAACTTTAAATATTTCTAATTTTACTAATCTTGAAATACTTTTAAAATATATGGGAGCAAGCTGACTTTCTGTTCATCACACATCAATACCCATGAAACCATTTTACTGCGTAGTCCCTGGAGGTCTGAGCAAAAAGTCAAGTATTGGTTCTTACAGATAGCAAAGATACTTAACAAGGGGGAAGAAGAAGCCCACTGAGAGAAGGGGGCAGGATGGACAAAACCCGTGAGGCCCAAGATAAGGAAATATATATTTTGTTATTTTCAAGAGCATAATTTATTTTTACCCTTGACAAATGAGGCATGGCATGAGTTGAACTATATTCTTAAATTTATTTTCTTTGAATATAAAATTTACCATTCTCATTATACTAATCAAAAAGACAGAACGTGGATAGAAGTCAGATTTTCGTAACAACACATGACATGATCGGGCAAAAGGAAGAAAGACCTCTGTTCGCTGATTGCTTAAGAATTATAATTTGAACGGAGGGTCAGCATACCAGAGTGTGTACTCAGGGCCCAGAATGGTTCTCGGCAACAATGGGGAAGAATGATATACTAATGATTTTGAAGTAAGAATTTTAAAAGAAGCATTTAATGCAAGACACTTTCCCTTCCCCCCCTCCAATTAAACAATGCTGAGAAAATTAAATTATGGTTCTTCAGAGGTTTACTTAGTCTGCTATGAATAAATGTACAGTCTAATTTCTACTAATGTAAACCTAAACATTTCTAATAAAAAAATTAAATTTCTTCCAACTTTTGACAGATACTCGCCTCCCGCCCCCCAAATACTACAACTCTACAGTTTCTTCATTTCTTCTTTCTTCATCAAGTTAGATGAATACTGAAAAGCATAAAATGATTTTGATTCATTAAAGCTTCAAATGCAAGGCCAACAGTGAACTTCAAAGAAATGATAAACGAAGAATCATTACTTTCAGACTCTTCATATTAGAAAAAATCAAAATTGAAATAAATTTAACACATACAAACAGTAAAAATAATAAAACACACACAATATCAATAAGAATTTTAGGTACCTTATTTAGTACGGCATGGTTAAAAGATAGGGTTAATATTTACGAGAAGCAGTTTTTTTTAACAGCACATTTTTATAACACAATCAAAAGAAAATCACAACAAACATTCCATAAAACTGATAGTGCAAGCATAATACTACAACAACCTACAGTGTACATTATTCATCCTTTAGATACAATAGATTTGTAGTTAAAAAAGTTATAAATATGGACTGATACTGTAAGGAGTCATTTTAGTCAACAAATATTTAAAAATATATATTAAGCAACAATGCATGCATTAAAAAGCTATTTCTGGTCAGTGCTTGAAACACAAGTGCTTTAAAGAAAGAAAGCATATAAAAGTAAAAATAGCTTAATCATACAATTAAAAAAATACCATTCACAAATAATATAAAAATTCATGCAAAAATTTAAAAATAAAATTAAACACAACAAATAAATAAAACACCACACTTATGTTCAGTTAGACAAGCAGATTTCTTTTTTTAAAATAAGCATTCTGTTAAAAATTGCAAAGTTGAAGTCACATGAAGCTTTTGAAAATAGCATTAACTTGCAATAAAAATGTGTATAGAAGAGCCATTCAAATTTTGCAAGACATAATTTTGAAGTTAAAGAACCAAATTAATTTACATTAAGAATAGTGCCAAGACTTGGACAAAATCAAGCCATTTGGTTGACTGATGTTAGTATGAAAAATTAAGTTTTTGACATCATAAGGGTTGGAAAGAAAAGTCCTCAAGAACTTGGTATTTAACCCATTAAAAAGAAGTTATAAGACTTCTAGGATTCACAGAAATAAATCTGGTTTTTAAATTAATAAAACATATTATAATATAGATTTCAGAAATTTATTCAATCAAGGATTAAATCATCTGACAAATGTTAAAGACAATTTGAAAATGCAAGCAATCTACAGTGCTGCAATCATTTAAAATATTCATATATATCTTTAAAATTAGTAAAAAATCCACAGACATTGAAAATTAATCATAAAATTTGTGTTTAAATACATAAAGGTGCAAAATTTGAAAGGCTCTAAATTTTCTAACAGTGGAAAAACAAACCAAAGAAAAAGAGAAACAGACAGATACTTTTTTAAAAACATGTTTATTACAACTGTTTATATATTTACACTAATCACAATTAAGATGTTTTGAGGAGCAAAGGATCCATAACAACTGTAAACAAATATGACTATTTTTGAAGGACTAGAAAAAACAACTTAGCACATCACTTTCTACAGAATGGAATTTGAAGGAACAAAATATATAAATTTCAAAATGAAAAGTTTTCTTAAATCAGGTTTTAAATTTCAATACACAGTTATTAAAAATTAAATGCATGGTAACAGTATATTAATCTGAATTTAAATACCATCAAACTAGATATTCAATTAACGTAAGCAATAATTCAGAGGTTTATAAAAAAAATCTGTTATTTACTCTAATATAACATTCATTTTGAATTTCACATTAATTTTAATTCTGATTCATCATAAATGGAACAGAATAGTGCATTTCTTAACAATCTATTTTGCACAGTTTAATCTATATTTAGAACTGCAAAATGACCTAAAACTTTCAAGTTTTCAAAATGATTAAAAAAGTAAATACAAAAAAAACCACTAATGCATGAGAATAAAATAAATATATAAAAATCTGCAACAAAAGAGGAACAGGAAGACAATGTAGCTAACATAAAATGCATCAAGTCTGGGATAGAAAAAAATATAATTTTCAAACTTGCAGAAGCATATTTCCATGTGCTTAGAAAATTCAGAAAAATGTTTTACAACAGGAGGTTGCATTATTATTATTAATAATTAATGAAAAGAAATATTTGCCCAAAATGACTACAAAACATATCTGTCTATTTAAACAGCAGTTAGTAACACAATTTGAACTATTTAGATTCCAAGGTTTCAATTTTAATAGTACATTTGCTAGTAACATTCTCAATTATATTTTTTATTAGATTTTAAACAAAAAGTACACTAAACATCTATAGTTTCAATTTGGCTATTAATTAATACAGTACCTTAAACAAAAAAATTATGATTCTCACTTGCATTCAATCAGTAGATAAAAAAAACTACTTTGATAAGTATTAGATATAATTTAGAAAATCAATGAGACAATAATTACAATGCTTAATACACTCAAACAAGATGTTCACGTTTAAAAACATTTATTAACAGTAATTTATCATTGCTAATAAAATATTTTATAAATGACCAACATTCTAAAAGATGCACAGCAAATAGCAAATTTTTAATAGACACGAAACATGTACTGTATTATGATAATAATTAAAGCAATTTAAAAAATCATTAATTATTCACTGCTCAAAGCAACCAAATAGAATCAATCAGAATCATTTTAATGTATTTTCAAACTTTACTTACATAAATCAAAGTAAAATAGAATTTAATATTAAAAGCTAAAAATGCAACTGTTCTACAAAATTGCTAAAATAATGCCTTTAAAATCTGAAAACATTATAAAATGAACAGAATTCATTTTTTATCAACATTTTTAGCTTTAGGTGACAAGCAAAACAATAAAAGATGATAATTGTTTTCATTGATACTTTTTGAACAATCTTTTTTAGAATAAACCGATTTTTTATGAAAAAAAAATGAAATACAATCATATGCATAAAAATTAAACAGTCATTTGGTTATAAAAATTAACACAATTTACCTATGCATTACAATAGCCATGTCTATGAAAACAAAACTCTTTGATAGAGGACTTCAGCTTATATAGTAATATTTAATCATAAAAATATTAAATAAGTTTAAAAACTAGCTAAACATAAAATGTCACAAATTGATAAGAAAAAAGTGTTAAAAACCAAATATGAAATTTATAATACAGAAATGCAGTAAAATGTTTTAATATTAATATGATAAAATTTTATAAACAAATCATTTGTACAAAAGCTTATGTCTTAATCTTCAAAATACACCATTTTATTAAGTTTAACAATATCATTAAAAGGACAATTCTGATAGCATGTTTCCTTCAAGCACATAAAAAATATAGCTTCTATCAAAATTTGATCAAAATTTTTCAGATCTAAAATTTTAAACACTATTAAAAATGCAGTACTAATTCACAAATTTTTTAAAAACATTCCAAAAAATTTGAGATTTTTTAGTACTTACTTATATTATTTAAATGCATACATACAAAAGTGTATAAATATTAACATTTATTCAAAGATTTGTAATTAATACTTGTTTGTTAATTGATTGAAAACGTGTTATTTTACTAAAAGTTAATAATTATCTCACAATCTATATTTTTGTGTTATTAATTATTTGATCTTTCATATCTCAGGTAATGATCCAAAAATTATAAATGTCCACAAAATAATCTGAACTGGGTTAAATTATTTTAAATCATAAATCAATGAATTAAATTTGATAATATAACAGAGTAATTCTTTTTTTATTGAAAGACAATATCAAACTTTATAACTGGAACTCTCTAAAAATAACAAAAGTGTTACAATTTCATATTAATAAAGTTAATGTTTGCTGTTTCATGCACTTCTATGTGGACTTGAATTATATCTCATAGTAATGCATTAGGGGAGTGTCCATTCTTAACCTTAAGTGTTTATCAACTAGATTTCTTTTGTAATCAAAACATACGTGAAGTGCTTATATACTTTGTGAACTGCCTAAAAAGATTAGTTTAAATATTTACAGATAATTTTCATAGTAGAATCTCATCAAATTAAATATACAATTCTAAAAATCAAACAAAGGAAGTATGCAAATTTATCTTTGTTTTATGCATTAGTTATGCATCATTTTCGCAAAGGATTAAGTATTTTAAACTTCTATTACCAACTTTATGAAAATGTACAGAAAAGTTGAGCATGTTCTTCTAGAAAAACAGCTGATTTATGTGAAATGTACTAATCTTTTATACAAGGCTTTTTACTTCTCATTAAAAGGATATATGTGTTACTAAATTTCAAACTAATTATTATCTGTATATCATAAACTGTTTAAAGTTTATAAATTGTCTTCATGAAAACTAACAGTTTTTTTTTAAAACTCAAAACAAAAATGAACACAAAATATTCTTTTACACAGATGATATTTCCTTAACAGAGAAATCACATCTTTTTAAAAAACTCAATAAACACAGAAAACTTAATAGCATATTATATACAAATTTAAATACAATATTTTTTAAACATTCACTAGAAATTTAATATTCCAAGAATCACTCTTAGAAACAATATATCAAAAAAAATTATAAACACCTATAAAAAATTAAAACATTCACAAAATTACATGAGTATAAAGAAATAAAAGTCAATAAAATAAGTATCAAAACTATGTGCGCCAACTAACTTGTGAGGATAACAACACATAAAAACTTTTTTATTAGAAAAAAAACTGCTTCTCTTTAACAGCAAGAAAAAGGGTCTCACGAAAACCCGTTTCTTAAGAATGTGATTAAGAAAGAATAAGAAGAAACAGATTAACACATTTTTTGGCAACATTAAGAAAATTCCATTTATTAAAAATGGAATCTTCATTTCATGGCAACATGAAATCAACATGCTTTATGGCACAAAGACTAGTCACACAGAAAATTTTGCTGTAATATTCATGCAAGACTGAAATTCATAATTTAGTCTAGAAAAGCAATAAAAAAATGATTAATCTATATTATTTATATTGCACAAATAGAGCAAAAATTTTACAAACTATTTACAAACACAACAAAATTATAAAAATTCACAAATAGTCATAAAATTGTTTGAAACTTAATTCATGTTATATTATGTATTAAAATACAAGTAAAACTCATTTATTGCACTTAAAATCATCAAAAAAAAATCTTTTAAGTCATTACAAGATAATCATGCAGAAAATCATTTTTTTTTTTAAACCGGCAGTTTCCTTTTTTAAAATAAAACATTTTGAGGTATTTGATAAAGAAGTACTTTTCCCTCAAAAAAATTCTATAGAAAATTTTGTCCCAAAAATCTTTTGACTATCAATCCAGTAAAACAGCAAATACAAGGATCCTAAAAATGTGTATACACTTTGAATAATTATTATGTAAACAATTATTACTATCCATCAAAGTTCCATAATTTGAACTAATGAATACAAATATAGAATCTTGCCGGTTGTTGGGAATTCCAGGATTCAAATTGAGACAAATTTTCCTTTTTTTAGATTAAAACTATACTTTTTTTTATAAATAAATAGCAGAATCGTCATAATTACAGCTCTCAGCAATTGATAATCCTCATTTAACAGTGGAATATCATGCAAAATTATAAGACGTTAACTGTGTAGGATAGTATGTCGGCATGTGCATTAACTGGACCTTCTTTGAGAATGCTGCGACTGGCTATGCTCAACTGAACTTTCAAAATGAATTATACGAGGCACTCAAAACATGTTTTAATACGAAGAATGGTACTTCCAGCAGGATGGAATATCTTCGCTGAAATGTGAGGGTCTATCTTGATAGAATTCTGGTGAATAGATGGCTAAAACATAGAGGTAACATTGAACTATTTAGAACATTCACTAAATCTTACCCCAATGGATTTCTTTTTGTGAGGATACATGAAACAATGTTTGTAGCTTAAGACTAGCTACAATCAACAAGTTGAAAGCAATTTTTGAAAGAGAATGTGCCAAATGCTATTTGGTATGCTTTGTGCCATTTGCAACTCAAGCGGTCGGTTTTATCAACATCTGGACAATAATAGTCAACAATCTGAACAGTCTTGATAAATTTAAAAAAATCCAACAATTGTATTAATCAATTCCAGTTATGAAACTTTGTTATCAGATATTAATTGTTAATGTAATAGTTATTCAAAGTGTGGATACATTTTGGGGACACCCTGCAGACAACTGTATTAGAAGTATTAAATCATATTTCCATTCCTTATAGTTAATAATTAGACCTGGGTTTTTTCCTCAAACATAGAAACAAAAAGAACTTAATCATAATTAATTTAAGAAGAAATTCTAGCTATTTCACAGAATCATGAATTATCTGAGAATAGATTCAATATTGCACATAGACAGACATTCTCACAACCCAAAAAAATGTATTCCAAGTTAAAGCTACAGTAAAAAAGCCTGAAGTAATAAAACAAATTCAAAGAACAGCAACAATTTTGTGTTTTTTCAGAAAGTATTGCAAAAAAAAAAAAAAAAAAAAAAAAAAAAGATTTCTAACATTGTTAACACAGATATAATTTCAGGCTTACTTGGTACAGGTTTAACTCAAAAAC
Organism: Araneus ventricosus; assembly: GCA_013235015.1. Classification (NCBI taxonomy): domain Eukaryota; kingdom Metazoa; phylum Arthropoda; class Arachnida; order Araneae; family Araneidae; genus Araneus; species Araneus ventricosus. The sequence goes on along the minus strand of BGPR01000276.1, from coordinate 432,245 downwards.
ACAATCTTTTAGTTGTGACAGTGTTCTAAAAAGGTGCAATCTGATCACTTATAGAATTATGGTTTCAGTTTTTTAAAATTCCAGATATCTGGACAATAAAAAAAATTAAGTAATGTTTTTTAAAGGTTGCAATTAAGGTAACAGTTTATAATGAATTATGAAAATTTAAAAACTTAATGAAATCTTGTTATTGGAATAAATTTTAATGAATTAAATTAAAAAGGCATTTCCAGTATTTACCTATATGATTTTTTGGGGAAAATATTATGTTCTAAAAGTTATTTCTAACAATTTCACAATTCAGTGGATTTCTGCAGTCTAGTTTCACAATCCATTTACAACAATGCGAGAGAAACAGAAATTGCCCCATCGAAATTACAAATAAAAGATCTTTTCCAAATGTTTTCCTATATGCTACAAATAATAAATAAGAGAAGTTCCAAAGTTTTTCTTCATATACTACGAAACCTAAAGTCTATAAGTGGGAAAGCAAGAACTTTCACAAATTCTTTAAAAAAATAATAATAATAAAGCAGCTTTAGAGATTAACTTGTTTTGTTAATTTCCTGATAAACTACTACTTCTAAAAAAACAGGATTATCAGAAATTACTTTCAAATCTGAAGATTAAAGCTAACATAAATTTCAATATATGTTATCCATCACTTACAAAGAGAACTGCCAAACTAGGGAAGCATGTACAAAGTTTCGAAGGAGTGTTTTTTTGTTGACAAGTCTCTACAATTTATCTTGATAAGTATTTGTTTAGTAATAGAAAGTACCACAAAAAGTAGAAAAACATTGTTTAAAAAAAGAAATCGAAGTATCTGAACACCTTACAACTCATCCTGATGGAGAATTGTCACTGGCAGTAAAGAGCAAGGGCAGGTTTTTAAAATCTGCCTTAAAGAAAGCAGACTAAAGCTTATCAGAGACTCACCCTCGTTCTTTCTTTTCATTTTCTGGTGAACGTTCAGCCTTGGCAATGCAATCTGATGTCAAATCACCACTCAGCATACTAGTAGAAGTACTGCTGCTACCTGCCCTTTCTCTGCAAAGATAAAATAATATAACAGTCTTGCAGCCCATTCAAAATCACGGGAAAAATCAATTATTGGCCCTCTTCCAATCTATTTCTCCCCCTCCCCCAATCATTGTTAACTAGAAAGTTAAAACATTTCATTAACTTTGGCTAAATTTCTCGTATTATAAATCAATTATTCAAATAAAAATAATTATTTTTTTAGAAAGAGGGTTATATTTATTCTTGAGTGCATTTTTAGACCATTGCTCCAGCACTGAATAAGAACGATTAAGCAGAAAATGCAGCACCTGATATTGTTTGAAAGTATCTTGGTCAAACAGAAGCTAAAAGGCAGTTTTTAAAAGTATCTTTTGCATTACTGCTTGTTTCCAAGTTGACAAGCCACCACACTACTGTATATCTATTATTATCAATTCATCTAAAATTGCTTAAATTTCCACTGGACTGAAATGCTAGAGATATCTAATTTTAAATGTGAAAGTCAGTATCGCATGAAAAACTCACCGAGTGTCTTCCGAATCGGGAGAGAGGGTGGGAGTGGAGAGGGAATTTCTCTGTTGTCGAAAGAAATTGTCCAATCCTTCTCCTATGTCTTGAGGCTCCTCTTTCTGCTCCTTGCCTTGGATGGTGGGACGAGTGGGAGCTCTTGTCTTTGCTCTCTTGGGCCGAGCTTTTCCCAAGTGCTCCAGCTTTTCGGACATTGGAGAAAGACTAGGTAAGCTCTCTGGAAAAAGAAGCAAGGTTTTCAACATTATGACATTTATAAAATATTTGATAAATTTAAAGTTTATCATTCTCTAGACCAGTGGTTCCCAACCCATGGGCCGATGGTGTATTAGTGGGCCGTGTAACGCAAGTCAAGATTTGAAGTGAGGGAAGCTTCAAGAGTCGTCCCTTTTTTTTGCTTAATAAGCAATATATTTTTAATCCTTATACAGTAAGCTTTTCAAATTACTGACATATACATGCATATAATATATACCACAACCACAAGAACTGGGACTACCCCTGCCTGCCGAAGCATCCGGGGTCCTGAATCACAGACGATACAATAGCTCGAGTACTGAGGCTGTAGTCATAGTAGCCAATCACCGACCCCTCCCGAAGGAAGTATGTACTATCACTGGTGGAGGGACCCAAAGCCCCACCATTACTATACCCTCTGGGGGGAAGCGAGTTCCTGCTTACTTATATGGCAGCAACTCATATCCGCGTACTCCAGGTGGCCCCAAAGGGTAACATATAATATCTAAATGTACTATATGTGTTTGTATTTTTTTACTTGTAAATTTAGTTAGTGGGCCACAATTTTTTTTTTATACAACAGTGGTCCGCACAACCAAAAAGATTGGGAACCGCTGCTCTAGACATTTTACTTTTTCAAATTAGGAATTTGCAGATTTGTGAAATGCAAAATTTTCTTTCTCAAATGTCATTTTAGATCAAATATCAAATATATCATTCAGAGTTTAATTTTATGGATGATATTACAACAGAGTGTCTACCATCCTTGAACACTGATAACCTAGATACAGAAATATTTTTTTATTCTCATTAACAAAAGTATATGCAAAGTTTCTGGCTCAGGAAGTTCTCATCAAAGATCTTAGAGATAATTTATTAAGTGGACAGCTGAATGAAATTCTTTATACAGTAAAATTCCTCTATGTGGCCACCCATGAATAGCAGTCACCCCTCTCAATAGCCATTTTTGCTTGGCATAGAATTTTTGGCCCATAGATATAATGATAAAATAACCCATAGGAACAGCTGCAACGAAATGCATTCCTCTTGCCTCTCTGATCTTGAACCTTTTATTAAGAGATAAGGGAGGAAAGAAAGAACAAAAAAATTCATTCACGCAAAAATATCACCAGAAATAAAAGCGAAATTCATCGTTCCTTTCCCAAAGTGAAATTCAAACTCTATTTGGATTAGGCTTTCATGAGTTCATTTGTGCCTTTTAGGTTCTGACTCAGACTATGTCTGAGAAGCTCTGTTGATATGGGTTGCGACCATCAGTAAATGCCACTTTCAGCTCAAAAGACTTCAGGAAAAATAGATGATATTATCGCCTATTCTTTAACAACTACTGACGAAATTATTAGGGATTTATTTTTCCAGATAAAGAAACAAAACTGAAAAAAAGTACCTACAAAAATGCTGAAAGATCCACGTAAACACAAATTGCACTTTAAAAAAAGTACTCTTTCCTTTAGATGATTCTTAACATTCAGTTTATCTGAAATGACGAATTAGTGCTTGTTTAAATATGCATTTAGTACTTCCAGACATAAAACCCCTTTAGAGCAGGCAATCTTTCTTGGAACGGAGGATGGCCACAGGTAAAGAGGTTTCACTGTACTCCACGAATCTCTTCCTGCTACAATTTTTCTTACCATCAAAACTTTTTAATATGCATACTTCAGGCTCTATTGAAATAATTGAAGGACAAGCCAGTGTCCACATCAAAACGTTTACTCAATCACATGAATTTTCAATTTATTCAAGAGTTTATATTTTATTGTTAGCGAAGAAAAATATAAGCTCAGGAATATCTGAAACTTATACAGGGTTCATACACATTTCCTTAAAAGAAAATCAAGGACTATCAAGGACTTTTAACCCGTTCAGGACCAGCGAAAGGAGAAAGAAGCGCTTCCCCAAGCCCGCGAGCTCCGGAAGGATGCGTACGCACGGGACCGGGCGATTTTTCCCGTTAAGCCTAATTTTATTAAAAAATTCATATAAAATTATTACTGCAAGTAAATACGCTGAAATTTACAATTTATTATCATTGATAGTATATCCGAATATAATGTAATAAAATTTTCATGATATTTAAAAAAACAACTGAACTAAAATATAATTTACCCCAAAAATACAAAAGACTGTCTAGCGAACTCCAAACTGCAAACGATAATTTCTACTCCAACCCCTAACCAATAAACATTCCATCCTTTCATCGTGCCATCAAAATATAAAAAAATCCACCGCAAAATAAATCATAGCTCTTTAATTGCTTAATCATAACGCTTTAATTGCGCAATCCTTAAATGCGCAATCCTAACACGCGCAGTTGTTTACATAATCAAATAGCCCTCATCCAACAAAAAAAATCCGGAACCGAAAGTGCATACTGAAGGTCAACACTCCGTGAAATATTATTCGAAAATTGTAACGGACTTTACCGCCATCTAGCGCCGTTTAAAAATTCAAATAAAACGTTCCAAGTTGAAATCGCATATATGTGATGACGGGCCAGAGCGAACGGAAAGAGAGATCGCATATATGTGATGACGGGCCAGAGCGAACGGAAAGAGAGATCGCATATATGTGATGACGGTCCTGAACGGGTTAAGGACTTACAAAACGAAAAAATGCGGACCTCTAAATTGAATAAACTTAACGAATTGTCGCACGCATTTTTAAATAAAATGTCTCATTTTTGCAAATTCAACCTATTAGATGATAAAGTATAATATAAAACATAGGATATACATCACAAATTTAACACAACAAAAATTCTTAAAAATATGAGTTAATAAATTGATGAAAAAAAACCCATGAAACTGGTAATCAAATTAAATATCTTTTAATTCCAAACTTTTTTCATTCAATTTTACACCCAAGGTATTTTAATTTCTTTTCAATAATTGTTTTTCTTAGTTCATGCGATTGAATAAATAAATTTATGTCCTTTGACTTTTCAGCCTCATTAGCTAAATCATTTGCTTCCCCATTTCTTTGGTGTAATTGGTTTGGAACATTTTCTTTTGTTTTAAAAAAATCTATTTCCTCCTAGAGCTTTTCGTTTCAGTTGTTTTGTTTCAGTCTTTTCTTTGGATCTTTCACTTTCTAAATACTGCATGTATTTTGTTCTAGCTGATGTGGCAAAAAGTAAGGACCTCCAAGGACATTTTAAAAATGGGGCATAAAAATAAGGATTTGTAAGGACTTTTAAGGGCTAAATGTAAAAGTAAGGACTTTTAAGGACTTGTAAGGACGCGTACGAACCCTGTTATAAACCTCCCCCTTCAAAAAAAAAAAAAAAAAAAAAAGCAAGCTAATTTTAAATATTTTTTTGAAATTGTTGATGAACCAAACTACTTCATGAAATGATATAGGGAAACAAATTACTTTTCAATAATTTTTTTAGTTATATTTTTTGCTTCCCTCATGAAATTGTTCCAGTTTGAAAATATGCATGCATATATCTATGAGTATGACATCAATCTTTTAAACTATCAAAAATTAAGATTTTTACACCATACTACTTTTTCAGGTTTTTGGGTCACAGTGATCCCAAGAAATTATCATTTTTAGATAATAAAACAGATATTTTTGAAATACCTTCATCTTTAGGCAAAAGATCCGGAATGTCATCAGCAGCTATTCCTTCAACACTATCTAGAGAACAAGAGGAAAAATCCAAATTCACATTGAAAAACATCAGTGGGAAGAAATCAATCTTTCTATTACAAAACAAGAAACTCAACTTTGTAATTCACAAAATAAGTTTATCATCACATATCCATCTTAATAAAATTTTGGGAATGAACAATGAGTAAATATAAACATTATAGAAATGCTAAAAAAATAATAATAAATAAATAAGCTGATATCATTAACCATGCATATATATTTGTATACTTACCTACAACTGACTGAGGTCTTAGCTTCCTGGCATGCACACTTTTTCTTTTATTAGTAAGCTTGGGAGTGGCCTGAACACAAATGAAGTTATATTTTAGTCACAAACTAGGAGAACATTCAGAGGATAATTCATCGGTTAATGTCTGTTCTCTCATAGTGACAATTAGTGGGGAATCCATGCATTTTACAAACCAACAAATTCAATAAATTAAAGCTAAATAAATTATTAATAGTAGCGAGAAAACTGTTCAGCAATGATTTTTACCTCACTTCTGACAAAAGAAAGTATTATTAGAATTGGGTTGGATGAAAATTTTTTAAGGCAACCTTTAAATATATACAGGGTGTACACAAATGAAGTGACACATTTCAAATATTAATTTTAAAAAACCCTAAAAATATTGGAACTACAATTTTTTTTTAAATGAGAGAGCACCTCAAAAAGTTTTTTAACAGATAGGTAACAAGCCAGTTCGGTGGTCAAGGGGGTCGTGAATTACTGGAAATCAAAAATTTGTTTAGAGCCATTATCTGAGAAAATATTGAAACTGGAAGAAAAATAAAAGCATGCATTTGTACGGAATTTTACGTTCTTTAATTTTTTAATTTACATGCAGTGCAAAAACTGAAGAATTTTCGTGATATTCAAGAAAAATTTTATAAAGAAACCAGAAAACATGCATCGGCTTCTGCTGATCGGTAGCCATTGAGTACGGAATTTTCTTGCTGTAACAAATTTAGAATGGCCACGTTACCTATCTGAAAAAAAAACTTTTCGAGATGCGCTCTTATTATTTTTTTTTTAAAAACATAGTTCCAACATATTTAGTTTTTTTTTATTATTAATTTTTGAAATGTGTTACTTCTTTTGTGTACACCTGCATATAATATTATGATTCAATCAGTGGGGTAGCAATTGGGGGGGCAAAAGAGGTATTAATTCCCCGGGCACCATTTAGTCAAAATATTACTGCGTTTAAGTCATTTTTTAAAAAACAAAATATGGTGAGAGGGCGTAAAAATATTATCATACCCTGGGCACCATTTACGTTTACTAAACCATTGATGACGATTGGGGCAAAAAAAAAAAAAAAACATATTATTCCTTGAGCATGATACTAATTACCCTAGTTATGCCACTGGCCGTTTTGACAACACGTTACTGTATTTATGTCACTTTTTACGGTCAAATACGATGAGGGGCCGAAAATACACCATCTCCCAGGGAGCTGTTTACACAGCCTAAACCATTGATGATGATGTTGGGGGGAGGATTATATTACGACCCAGAAGCCACTTACCTTCGTTACGCTACTGAATTAAATCAAAATAAAGTAAAGCTAGTTTTTAGAAGTTAATTGAAAGCTTTTCACCAATATTAGCAATAAACAGTATATTATATATTAATTGAATGAAACAAAACACATTTTGAAGTTTTTAAAGAATGCATATTATCATAGATGAGGCTGATCTTATGTCAATTGTTAACATGATCATAAATAATACTGGAAAAATTTTGAACACTTTATTCATGAGCTTGTGTATCATGTTTCACAGATTATTTTAAAAAATCATTTTCACAGTAAATACACTGAATGTCTTTCACTTTCACAGAAGTAAAAACTCACTAAATAGGACATGTATAGAAAATGTAATAAGATTCCATTTATTACGGGTATAGGTTATGCAAAATACACAATTAAAAGGTATTCAAAAACTACTCATGGATAACAGAAATACCTTTTAATCATAAGGTTTATTGTGCAATACTAGGGCACAGACAAGGCATGTGCTTCTGCAAAAGCTCTAAACACATCCTTGTTTTGCTTACTATTTTTTTAGGGTGAAAAGTAACAGATAAGAATTTTTTTTTTTTTTTTTTAAAGATGCTCCTAGTATTAGGTACTAGCAGTGCGCGCATGGCGTTGCCCGTGGAATCACGACTTCAACAAAATGAAAAAATAAATAAATAAATAAATAAATGTCCACAATGACACAAAAAAGTTTTGAAAACAAAATCAAAACAAAAGATACATATTACTGATTTTCCCACTTATTTTTTTCACGTTAAATATTAAAAAATTGCAACGTGAAAATTATTATTCTGCAAACAAAGTATGCAAGATGAATAAATACCTTAAGATACTGCCAAAAATAATAATCAAAGTTATTCAATTGAAGGTCATGACATATCCTGCGCGTCCGCCAATCAAAATTGCCAGCAACATTCCGAAGAAGTGCCGCACGAGGAACTCAATCGAGAAAAATAACTCTCAACGGCCCAGAAAAAAATTAATTAAAAAAAAACGTGAAAAGATATTTTAATCGTTCTTGTTTTAAATCCGACATAACCGTTCTAATTATAAGCTGAAAAAAATAAAAAATAATAGTGTTATTAGAAAGTCGGATGCAACAAATTTAAAAACAAAACTAACATTTAGATGCCAAAACTGGCTATTTTTTAAAAATTTCTCAAAATTCAGTAAATTACGTTAGAAATTCAAAACTAACTTCATTAGAATGGAAATCGCATGCTCTTTCCGATCGTGTATCTATTTTTGTCGTACAGTTATCTGAAACCATGCTATTGAGAAATTAATGCGAAAAATCACCCAAAACAACACAAAATATCAAATAAAAAATTTTCTACATTAAATTTTAAAATTTCGGCTTCGAGGTGCATTCAGTCACCATTACGACTACCTGTGTGCCAAATTTCATGGCTGTAAGTGCAATAGATTCGTCTGGACATCGCAGACACACACAAACATTGCCTTTCATAAGTCATCAATGAGTAGCTAATTTAACTATTCATACAAATGTTAAAAACAATACTAAAAATATCCACATAAGAAGAAAGATCTACATCTGGGAAAAGGTTTTCATGAAATATAACATAAGGTACATGTGCAGGTTATACAATTTCTCAAACCAATCAGGGGAATAATACAAATATCAAATGCATTGTATTCTTTGAAATAAATAAGGGTGGGGAAAAACATGCACTATTAATACTCACTAAATTAAGCCAAGCCAATTGCTGTCAGCATAGAAAGAAACACATAACAAGTTTAAAAAATTCAATAAAACAGTTATTTGGATTATTAACAATAAATAATCTAATTCAATGATGCAACTTACAAGTGGAGAATCGGAATTTTCACTGTAACTGTCAAGCTGGGAGTCTCCACTATGACTTATCCTCAGACCTCCCTCAACTCCCATACCGCCTCGTAAGACATCAGGTGTAGTACAGCGCTGTTGGTTCATTTGGTCATGCTACAATAAACGGGAGAAATGAAATACAAGTAAACTTGAACAAAGCAAAGGAATGAAACTTTTTCTGAAGGGGGGAATTCAATCTTTTTTTAAAGGATGTGTAAACAAGCTATGATCAATAGATTATGTGACAACAGGCCGCATAGAGCAGTCTTATTTAGTTTTCTGAAAATTGTTTTAGTAATATGCGGATATTTTATAATTCCCCTTAATAAAATAGTATGATATAAATTTTTCTTATGACACACATGTTTTCAATGTTAGTTGATATGTATTGCTTTCATTTTAATGTAACTCTCCTCCACCACACCCATATTTTTCAAGCAATTAGAAAAGATAAGTCATTCATGGCTAGAAACAAACACACTTTTGCCAATCACATATATACCTTTGCCCTTTAGCAATGTGTCTAGCTTTAACTAATTTTAATTTCTAAGACATTCATCATTATTACTACTATTATTTGAATAAAAGGTTATATGCATGTAAGCATTTCATTTTGCTGATATTTTGCTTAAATTCATTTTAAAATATATAAATCTATATAAGTGAGGCACCTTCATGTGACACATTCACCTCCTAGAAATAAAACTGTTCAAAGAACCATAAAAAATGCTTCTATCTATATTTAGAATCACACAACTTTTATAACTAAAGAATAAATGGTCAAGCATATTATAGCAGCTATGTGCAGAAGGCTAAAAATTGCAGCTATTGTTATTTCGAAAGAAGAGGTTACCAAAACCAATGAGTTAATTTAACATCCTTCAAAGCCTCTACACTTTTTGAGAATTATTTTAAAATTTTCTTTTGCATTTTACATTAACATAAAACAGGACATTACATTTACATAAAGCAGGAATTTTTTTAAACAAAATGTATCTTCACATCTGTAGAACCATTATATATATGTTAACATCCACAGGCTTCTATATCTATGAACTGCAATCAGTAATTCGAGCATCTCATCAGAACATGCACAAGTGCATATCTCAATATGCAAAACAATGCTCTCTATTTCTAAAATACGGAACAATATCCCCTTTCTTCCATAACTTTTTAACCCATTCAAGGATATTATTTATTTCCTTTTCTGAAAACAATGTTAATGGGTGTAAACATCTATATGAGGAAAATATAGAACTGGGGCTGCCATCTGTTGTCCTCATTAGATACTAAAATGCCTCTTTTCTAATAAATCATCAAAAACTACTGCTCGACTAAAAAAAGACTCTTCCCTGAAAGAGAGATGAAAATCACACAGTTCAACACTTTGATTCCTTAACAAAAGTTATATTTGGTTAGCTACACGATTAGCTTAGTTTTATTTGGATATGCTACACGAGTTCCTTTTCTCCATTCAAATACATCCAATGCTGTTAAAAGACTCATATCAGGGATGAGATTGGCAAAAAAGCAGAAAGACTGAAATCATACACGAGCAAAACATTTGTACCATAATTTATACGCGAAAGATGTTTTAAGAAGTAAAACATCAGAACACGCAACATGATGGAAATATTACACTATAATAATTAATAACTTAATTATTTATAATTCAGTATGTATAAATAAGAAAAAGAATATTAAATTATTATTAAATCATTCACATTAAAAGTTAACAAACAAATCAGGTCAGGTCAACATCATCAGGTGTATCAGAAAATACAAAATTAGACATTAAAACATTTACCACCTGTACATCACTGCGATTCAACATACACCCAACAGAAGTCAGAGAAGAATTATATTTAATAGCCTTTTGATAAAAGTTAGCTCAAAAAATAAATAAAAATAAGGACAAATAATTTCTTTTGCTTCATGCAATTGTGTAAAGTGTATTAGCTCTTTATAAATTATAATAATGTATCACATACTCATTTCTGTTTTATTTCTTTTATTTTTATAAATTTTTGGTCAAGCATATTTTCCCAGAATTTTCTTTCGAAAACAGAAGATTTCTTTTCATTGTGTGAAAGTGGAATTTTCGGAAGAAAAAGCAAATTTTTGCGGTAAAAAAATAAATAAACCCCCGGAGTTTTGAGAGAAAAAAGAAAAAAAAAGCGGAATTTCTTCAAAATAACAAAAAAGCGGAAATTCGCGAAAAAGCGGAAGAATCTCATCCCTGCTCATATGTAAGTGCTTTTTTGAGAATTTTTCTTTTTTCTGGTGGAAACAATACCAAGGAAAATGGCAGTCAAATAAAACATGCAAGTTAAATGTTTTTCATCAGTGAATACAATATAGTTTAGTCAATTAGATCCCATGTCCCTTCTTGAAACTAGATGACACCTATTTTGGAATAAATATCATATCTTTAAAATATGGTCAGATAATGAAGATGACCCCTAAGGCCATCCCTAAGAGTCCCTCCCTCCCCCTCCACCAGTGGGAGGATACTTGATTCTCTGACAGTTTTAAAATACACCAGGCTAATGTACACAGCAGAATTAAATTTCAGATCTGTGGCTGCCCCAGACCTGAGATTCTGTTACCATACCAGCAAGACTCTGAATATCACATAATGCAAATCATGTACACAATCACAAATTCTTGCGACACGTTCTTTCATATCTTGTAGTTAATTTTGGAGCCAATTTCCAGTTTTTAAACATCAAAATACAGACAATTTCCATTAATTTAAATGCCATCGAGTTTCATGCCCAATCATTTAAATACATCAGTAAAGGTTCTACACAAATCTTCGAATGACACAATAGGATATGAAAAAAATTCAGAATTCACCAACATACCAGCTCTCTGTGACTTCTTGACAATGACTCTATGAGTTCATCTAATATCCGATCTGACACATGTGCAGCAACTGATAAATTAACTTCACTAAAAGTAAAGAGAACAGGATTAATAAATGAAAATGTTTTGACAATAAAAATAATCAATTTTCACATTTAAGTGTTTTACCTGACTTTATTCAGAATACTTGTTCCAGTTTGTTCTAGAAGTGCATGGCGAACAAATTCGATTGGTACAATACCCCTTTCTTGACACAACTTTTCCAATTCCCTTCGAACCTATAAAAGGAAATAAAAAATTAAACAATTTCAAAAGAATATAATTTTGTTCCATTTAGAAAGTTGAATATAAAACAATTCATCAAATTATCTCGTTAATATTAAGGGTTTCAGATAGTATACATTCTTATGGAGAATAGTGTGATAAAAAAAATTATTACAGAAAATTTTTTCTAGGCGATAAGTTTCATTTAGGATAAAAAAAAAATTTTGAAATGATTTAAAACAGAAGAAATATAAAGTATTAATGCATACAAGGCAGAAGGGGGGAGGGGGTGAAACAGCTATACATTTTTTAATTCCTTTTCTGCAGCTCTTTCATTTAGTGTACACTATAAAAAATGTACAGGGTGTATCAAAAGTCTTCAATATGATTTTAAAATTCTACACTTTTCTAAAATACCCTATATACATAACTGGACCAGGTAGCAAAAAGCACAGACTAGCTTCAAGCTGTGGCATAGTACACTTGTAAGTGCTCAATGTGACTCTTGCCAACTGCACAACACATGCCCATTGGATACTCAGTTCCTTTTATAATTCCTTGAGCATATTAACTACGAACTATGACTTGAGTTTTGAACTCATCAAGATTTGCTGGTAGATATGCTACATAAATACAGTACTAAGTAAAGACTCCTCCCCCTCCCCCTCAAACACACAAATCATAAACAGACAGGCGAATGAGGTGGCCAAAATTGAAGTACCAAAGCTTGAGTACACAATCCAATGATTAAAAGGAACCCAATATTGAAAAGGAACCCTCCGACTTCCAAATACCAATGTGGTGCACCATTATCTTTGTGGAATGGAAGGAAGACTCAATTCAACAGTATTTCTAGATTCACATTCTCAGTGACAGTGGCCAAAGGAGATAAAAGGCTTTATTCCATGGAATCATCATCTGAACAATAATAGGAAGTACTGCTATTGTTCAGATGATGCAATACTTCTTACAAATGTGCCTAGAGACTTTAAGCAGTAGTAAAACAAAACAATGATCCCTTCTTCCCAATAATATACAGATCATTTAACAACAACCAGTAGTTGTGGAGCTGTAGTATTTTGCAATAGAATGAAGACTTTTGATATGATCTCTATAACGACATCTTCTTTTTAAAAAAACCAATGTCTTGTGAATTAAAGCTAATTTTTTTTTTTTTCAAACGTAAAATTGAACATTATATGTCTGCCTATAAATCACATCTCAGCAATTTTATAACTCTTAAACTAAAGAGCCAGTTTATAGTAACATAAATTATTTCACACAGTAAATAATGCAACAAATCAAATTTATATGCCATGCAGCAATAGTTATAGGGAATCAATAAACAGCTTTAACAAGATTCTTTTGAATGATCATATTTTGCTTGGAAAGCTGGAACAACTTACATCATCAGTAATTATATTTGGGCATTGATCTTCAACACACTTCAGCATACAGGAAGCAGTACTCTGAAACACAGTTACATCCATTAACAGGAAATATAAATACAAAGCCTTAGGCTTATGAAATGCTAATATGAACTTTTTTAAAAAATCATTTGTTGCTAAAAATATATATGTTTTTATATTATGATCATGTTTATATTGTATTATGTTTTTATATTACGATATATGTCTTTTTTTTTCAGAAATACTTCACAAGAATAGAAAATAAGTTTATTCATAATAGTACTTAAAATCTATGAAAAAAAGAAAAAAAATCTGCAACATACTACTTCATCACTCGAAGTGAAATTAAACAGTGGCTTCAGATGGAATACTCAAATGATGAGAGATAAATATAGAGCAAGATAAGAAAGATGAGAACTAAATATATTAAGAATATTGCTTTTCATAATATAGAATGCAAACTTAAGTATTTATTAATTATTTCTGTTAAAATATAGTCATTATGTTTTGTGTAAATAAATGTCTTTGAAAAACTTCTCAATATCAATGGCAAATTAATTTGTAACTAACAACAAATTTGTCAAAAATTGTAATAATAAATCATAAAAACTGTAATATATAAAAATGTTAAATACTCTTAATAAAATCATTTTGGAATGATTTAGAATAAACACTTATAAAATGTAAAACAAAACTTTATAAATGAAGTGCTTTAATGAAATAAGCTGAATAGTTAATGATATCAAGTAACTTACAATGAGATGACCTTCAACAGTATCCCATAATTCTTTCACAAAATCCTGTAATCGTGATTCAATTGTATTGCCAGATTCTTCTTGCAAAAGAACAACTTCATGAAGCCTTGTCAAGAGCTAAATTTAAAAAATACCCAATTCTTGTATTTAATTATGAATCACAAAAAACATATCACTTACAAATAAACTATATATAATTTTGTAAATAGTAGACTGGCCCGATGTTTACTATGCAAACATCAAAAGTTTGGAAAAGTAGTAGCAAATATTTAAATTTAAATTATATTTTTCAACTTTTTAAGAAAGCATCAACAACATACTGTTTGAAGAGTTTAGTACTTGCGTAAGAATGCTGAAGCCTCTTGAATCACCAAGTAATACTGGTGGAACTGAAGTTGTATAGTATAGTTGAACTTACATTAACTTGACAATCGCCAAATGTCATTTCACTTTTCCACTCATTGGTGCCATAAGGAAATGGAACTGGGTAGTTGAACTAGTAATGGACAATATCTGTATTTCATCAGTTTCCCAGCTTGAGATAATATGCCATTCTGAAGTCATTTCTCTGTTAGTCAATTCAACAATGGCTGCCACTTGGTTTACTGTTGGAAGGTTTCATCCTCTAACAGCTCTACTGTTACCATCAATTAACCTAAGGTTGACAAAATTTTTGATATCCTCTGCTTTGTTTGGTGTGAAAATCAGCAACAAATTTGTTTGATGAAGGCAAGGGTTACAGCCCAAAAAAGCCAACATTTTATATTAAAGGTCTTTTGGAACTAGTTCATTTGAAGTACTAAGGGTCTTTGATTGTGCTTCTTTAAAGTACCGAAACCAGATGTCAGCAAAACAGCAGTCTTTAATCAGAATTAGGATAGAGATTTAAGACAATAGTAAACTCATCCTCAAACAGAAAAACTTTTTGGACTTCACCCGAAATGGACACTGTTCAACCATAAATGATGCCACCATATATTACTGACTGAATGCTTTTAACTCTTCAAATTAACATGTTCACGAGAGATTCAGACTTTTTATCTAATTAGATGACTCCTCCTGTACTATCAGTTTACTGTAACAGAAAAGGGGTCATCTAATTAGATAGGTGTGAATCACAGACATGAGTCAAATGGCATCAGCAGCAGGCAACGTGTTAAGGATGGATAGGAAATATTTCAAATATGATCTTTCCAATCTTGCAGTATTATAGCCTGTAATGTTCAAAGCTCCATTCCATCTAAAACTGAATGGGCTTACAATGCTAGCGAAACTTAGAGGCATGCATTTGCTTGCAATTGTTGCCTATCAGATGTCAAGCGAAGGGTTCAGCTTGAACCATTTGTCATCTACCATGTTTTGAAAACATAAGGACAGTCAAACTTGTAAGCACTTTTAATTCGACAGATTCCTTTCTATTATAAATTTTATTTATATCAATTTGATGTTAACATCAATTAGTAATGCTTCACTCTAATTAGCTGCATTGCTGGCTTGATATGTATTGTACTTACCAACCCTTGACTCTTTTTACAGACAATGTTGGCTTGATATCAACATTGCTTAGTAAAAAAAATGGCTCAAGTGCTTTGTTGTGTGAAGATATATTTTCTCCCTGTAGACTTAAAATACAAACTTTGACTTGGTGTGGTAATTCACTCAGTGTATCAAACAATTAATTATTAATATTAATTTTGGCAGTGGTAAGAGTCTAATAAATGTAATGGCACAAAAGGTCATGCACAGGCCTCAAAGAATGGTGCAAAAACAGTTTTAGCCTTTTAATATTATATTTATACAGCTAAAAAAAGCTCACCCGCGAAAAAAAATATTTTATAGATAATTAAAATGGTGACGAATTCAATTATGATTTTATTTGATAAAAAAACAAACAGTTAATCAATAAGTATTGTTCATTTTATGATTATTTTGCTAGTTTTACAAACAGCAGATTATCCATACCTGTTTGGCATTGTTGGCATCACTCAGGTATCCTTCTGCTTTCTCTGCATCCTCGCTCATAATTCCCTCGCCTGCAACCCTTTTAAAGTTGTTAACTGAATCTTGAAGGTGGACCATTAATCGATCTACAGTCTGCAGTTGCAGGGGGAAAAAATTTGCATCCGTTAGTGATGACATCACCGTTCGAATGTTAAACAAAAAAGTTACTAAATGCACTAATAGTTATGTCAACTTATATAAGAAGATTCAAAGTGTTGAATACAAAAAATAGGAAACCAAATTTTATGTCTTCTTCACAAGAACTATTTTTCGTAGTAAATTTCTCATACTAATTAATATAAAACCTACAAATTGATTTTCACATAATTAAATAAATTAATTATCAGCAATCATCACTGAAATCAATGAAACTACTGTTAAAAATTGATTTAAGGAATAATATCAAATTTATGCATCTTTTTTTCCTTAAGTGAATTAGAATTCTTTCAGAAAAATAATTTGCAACATAGAATATACCAAATAATTTAAATAACATTGTTGCAAGTATCCATCTCTATTTATGACAGCCATAGATTCTATTGATCATACTGTCAGTAAAATTCATGTCTCATTTTAATTATCGAAGCATAGCTTTATATTAACATTATCACACTTGTTTTGAATTTTGCTTTTGTCCAGTATACAGAAATAATAAACAATATCTGTATGGGATCATTAGGAATAAATAAAATAATGCAATCTTTGTGGCTGAAAGATGACGGGTTTTTGTTTTCAATAACAAATGCAAATCCTAAAAAATAATAGGAAGAAATTGCAGATTTCAACACAGTTTCCCACTAAATTTAAAGAATTTAGGGTTGAAGTTAAATATTGAATGCTTGCCTTTTAACTTCACAATTTCAAAAAATAGAATAGAAACAATTGATAAAAGCTAGTATTACAGACGGATACAGAATTTATAACATTAGAGTCAGTTAGTGATTGTGGATTTTTAACCGAAGCGCATGGCCGTGATGTGCCACAATCTTTGAACCTAAGAAATTAAAGACTAAAAATTTTCCTAACAAGATGCTTTCACCTGATATAAAGATTCATATTATTAGAGAATATGATGATACTGAAATTAAAAACTTAAAACTTTGATTGAACTGCAAATAAATCACAAAGAAAATAGAAGATATTATGTAAAACCTTTGATTCATCTTTAGAAAAAGCATAGCTTTCAGTTAATTATCAATATTTATCTAATTATAAAAATATTCTATTTTTACTTGTTGAGCTGAACTCAGTAAGAATCCCTGTTGCAGCCTGAAAGCTCGACCGTTTGCATACTTCTTAGGCGACACATTACGATGTAAGCACTCTTCAATCTACAAAATGAGAAAAATGAATTAATCAAATAACTCTTAATCAAATACCAATACTAAAATTAGCATTTTTTTAAAATAATTAAATAGCGTTACCCTTTTCAATGCAGATTCCGTCTTTTCAGGAGCAATTTTCATAGCTGCTGTTGCGTCAAATATAGGACAAGGCATGTATCTTAGAGTAAAATTCCTAACAAAAAATAAATTTTCAAAATGAACAACAAATATTATTTTCAAAACTGAGGATAATTATTATATTTTTTAAGAAAGGAAAAGCACGCGGTTTAAAGATTTGATAAAACAATAAAATTGGTTTGATTTTTATTAAAAAAATGAAAAGTATTGTTGCAAATCAAATTTCAAAGTATTTTAACAAATTTGATAAAACAAAAGGGAACAAACTGCAAGACAACTAAATTTTCATCTTTGAGAAGATAATTCTCTGAATTTTAACACTATGCAAAAATCATTTTTGTGTCATTATATCTTTGGAAGTTACTGCAGAAAAATGCCAAAATATTTTAGTTTTTAATTAAATAAAATACTAATCAAATTTTTTAAAAATTAATTTGAGAAGCACATTTAGAAAATATGTTTACCAAATTTTGTAGGTCTAGATCCAACAATCTGCCTTGTAGAGTGCCAACAGACACACATTAACTTTCATTATTAAGAGGGATGGAAAATTATATATATTTTTTAAGACTTAAAATAAAATAAAAATATAAAACGGAAACTGTACTTTTCCAAAGCATAAGCCACATCATGAAACCCTTGGGGAGGAGTAGCATTTTTGTCCCAAAGGATGGATTTCAGTTTTGAATTGATCTGAAGAGCTTTTGCAAGAGTTTTGGCTCCAGCACCACCCATGTAATTACCTCTGAAAAAGATTTAATTGTCTATGTAAATTAATGTTATGAATAATAATAGTGCTATATACTATTCAACTGCATAAACTAGGAAGTCCTGTAAGCTTAAAGTTATAAACCATGAATAATAAGAGCTAGAATCAAACAATGCTGGTACTACAGTTTACTATTTATTAACTCTTTTAGAATATACTAACCTAACAACAATAATATATGAAAGGTCAAAGATTACTAATTTTAATTACCAGCAAACATATTAATAAAAGGAATGTGTCAAAAATAACTAACTAAAAATACTACAAAACTGTCCGAACTAGTAAGTTCAATATGCACAAAAAAAATCCCTAAAAAGAGATTTGTTATTTCTTTCCCCAAACTCACATCTACAATCATATTCAAAAAAGTAAGAAACTTTCATCTTTATGATAATTTTTTTTAAATTAAATTTTTTAAAAAGCCACCTTTAAACAAAGAAGAAAAGAGTTTTGAATAAAAATATGAATTTAAAAAAAAAACATACCTCCTACTAAAAACAAATGAAAGATACACACTATGGCTCTTCATAGAATTATTCGAACGACACTATATAAATATTTGTCTAGAATGAAAATGACGTCTGGTGACAAACCAATGTCCTAACAAGTATAAATAATGCCTAGGCCATAGTAGTTTTTTTCAACATCATCATATTTATCTACTTCTGATTTTAAAAACGTGATATAAACACAAAAATATTTTGTCTTCGCAGTGCCCCTTAAAACTAGCACCTAGGGCATCAATACTCTACTTGCCCACACTTCACTATAACACTGTGCCAAATATTAATAGGTTATACTTATTACCTAATAGCTGTTTTAACTAATTGCTTTTTTGATTTATTGTAGCAGTTATAAAATTCTTTCTCATATGAAACATCTTGATGAAATTAAGAGTCTTTCCAGCATAATTATAAAAATATAATTCTCAATTTTCTATCCAAGCTCTTTCAATGAAGACTAATAATTATATAGCTGATAAAATCATTGATAAAAGAATAGGTTCATAATACCCACACAAATTGAAAATATACTAACTATCAAAAATGAATGAGATTTAAGAGATATTCTTCAGTATTATCTAGAACTTCTGCAGACATAATCAACACACCTAGTTCAGTGTTCTTTTTATGAAGATTCAATTAAAAGTAATTTCCTTATTAACCTAAGAAATCCTTGGAACAAAAGAATTAAATAACGACCATTTTACTATGCAATTATATTAAAAGGTACATACGATAAAAAGTCAGAACCGAATGAAGCAAAAGTGCAATGCATCTAAAAAGTATTTAACCAATTAACCGGGGAGTTTAGCTTCCAAATTTTCCTCATGGAGTGAATAGATCAAATCAAGCAATAACAAGTATATACAACAAAAGTAGCATTAATGCTCCAATAGGTAATTTTTATAACACAATTACAGCAAAATAAAAAACAAGCTTACATTTTTATTAGAAAAATTTAAAATTTCTGAAAATTTTTCATCGAAAATTGCAACAAAATGATAAAACTTATCAGCAAGAAGAAAAAAAATAAAAGTTAAGTAATTCATAGCAGTTTTACTATCAATATAGAGCAAATATATCATTAAATGATATTTTCGTTACTTCTTTCAAAAATTTGGTATTTTTATAGCAAAATTATTTTGGATACTGGATTAATAACCAAGCAAGCAAAGTATCTGCAGGTCTACAAAAAAAAAGAGTTTAAGAATCTATCAGTATTGTGAAAAAAAAAGGAAATAATATAAATGCATACGTAATATCAATGGCAGTAAGACATTGGTTGCTACCAAGAGCATTTATCACAACACAAGCATCTCCACGTAGCTTGGAATCAGCTAGCGATAGTGATTCCAATACTGTATCTTCCTCTTGGATGAGCTGAACAATGGAATCCATCACTCGTTGCATGTATCTAAAAAACAAAATAAAAAATCTTTAACGGATATTGCTCTAAGAATATTAGATGAAAATCAAGAAAAATGTCAAGTCAATAAAAAAGCATGAATACTTTTCTTCTTACTTAGGTTTAATGTTTACAAAATTTCTTCCCAAAGAAAGGTGCTTAATGGACTTGTTTTTCGACACAGCATTCACAATATTTGCCAAATCCACATCAAAACCTGCAGATCAGATAATCAATAAGAATATACTAGTGGCAGACAATTACAAACAAAGGATAATATATAGATATTTTTATATTATCAACAGAAATAAGTATTGTTTATGCATAAAAGGAATGAAATATCAATGAAGAATCTTTCTATTCTTCTGGTGATTAAAATAAATAAAAGGTAATATTCTCACAAAAAGATCTCCATGCACTTCAAAAGCAGATATAATAAGGGCAAGAAATAAGAATGATGACAAAACTTTAAATTTGATTGATTCATCCTTAGCACCAGTAGAACATTTCAAATACAACAAATTTCATCTTCATAATTAGTTTTTCTTTGTACTTAGTACAAAAATCAAATTGCATCAACAAGGTACTACCACACTGAGTCTTAAAATGGCAAAGTCCCCTCATACATTTTCATCTTTATTTATATAACTGGCAATTTTTGAACAAATTTCCTATTTTTAAAAATAGCTCATAAAATCTTTAGGTGGACACTGACTTATTATGCATACATGATTTTCTTATAGTTATGAGAAGCATCACATAGTTGAACAGAAGTAATATAAAAGAAGCGCATATTCTAAAAGCAACCTCATCTTTAAAAAGACCTACTTTATTTAGTCATCAGAAAAGCAATGTAACAAATACATTCCTTGGAGGTAGTAATGGAAAAAAGGCGGCATATATAAACATGCATATGTATAAATGCCTATGCATTCCCAGAAAATAGAAAGATTGGTCATGTTAAGTAAAATATACTTCAGAGGGTCAATCAATGATCAGTTTACAACAAGAAACAACCATATATGCCACAAGAATATAATTCAAATCAAGCTGAAGCTGGGTATTCATATGTACTCCATTCCATTTGTCCCAAGACTGTTATTCCCCCCCATCCATTCAAGTCGTAAATGAGGCACGTCATTATGGAGGCTCCGAAGTTTGCTTTGAGACAAGGTTCAAAGTTGCAGAATTCTACCCACCCCATCTCTTCCCATACGCTGGAGATTTCGAGTTTCATTTCTACCCTCGATGCAAGGTTCTCAATGTAGGCAGATCTTTTGATGTGCCGCTACCCTCTAATCGAGGCCCCAAATTGGAATCAGTGCATGAAGTGTTGGATTTTGAGTTTGTTTGAATTCCAGCATTGCCATTCCGCTATGCCAATTTCCATCGGTTTTTAAAACTGATAATTACTTTTTTCTTCCTGTGTTCCAAAAATTCCATTTTGGAAGAGATGTGAATGGCTTGCTTAAGGTATATCATAAAGTCTTCCAGAATAAATCTATTTGACGAATGCCTATCACAATAGGTTATTTTGAATTGGATTTTATAATTATGAATTGCAATCAAATGATGAGAAATTTCATTTATAAATTAATTTCACACAGTAAAGAAAATATTAAGTAAATAATCAAATGAATAAAAAAAACCCTCAGAATTTAAATTTGAATTGAACACAAAATTGAAAATTTAAAAGTGAATGAATCGTATTTTGAATGGAAAATAATTTAGTTCAAGAAAAAATGTCCCCTCTAAAACCTAATAGGAAGAGAGGTTTAAAAATTTTACAACTCACCATTCTCACTGATATCCAGACTGCAAAGGCATCGTATCCCAGGCAAACAAGATTCCAAGACCAAAGCACCATGGGATTTAAGTTCATTATTATTGAGGTCAAGAGACATGTCAGTGGCTATTTCATTACAAGCAAGTCCAAGAAGCATGGCTCTAAGATATAATGAAAACAATATCAGTTTCTAATTTTCTTAAACTAAACATTATTTTTATTACTCTCATTCATAACATATCGAGTTTTGATTGAAAATAGGCATGATTAAAGTAAAAATGCAAAAAACTTTAAAAGTTTAGAAAAATCACAGATTGAATCCGACGGAAAAATAAATCTGCATTTAAAATTACAGTGGACTTTGCTTAATGTGATCGCAGTTATCATTTACTTTATATTATCAAAACCCTCTGGTCCTGAACCAACATATTCAAATGTACACAAAATTATTTGTTTAGTGTGATCATTACATCGTTTAATGTTATCAGTTTTAAAGTAGGAATTGACCGACCCCTCATTTTTAACCAGCGTTAACGATTGGCATTCATCGAATTTCTAGCTCCCTTTGTAAGGAAACATCTGGGGGCCACTTCCCCCCCCCACATTCCAAGAATTTCGGGGTTTATTTTTCATGACTTCTCTTTAAAGGTCGTCCATTTAGCAGGCAGGGACGTGACGGTCGGTAATTTTCATTGAACCTCCTGAAGGTATGCAAAAGGAAGAGCATGAAGAGTGGATGTCCATTGAAGAAGACATTCCAGTTGCTGCCACACTAACAGACTTGGAAATTTTCCAAGCTCTTTGTAAGCAAGATGAAGCAATAAAAGTTGACGATTCTGACAGGGACGGATGTGTTGAAGAAAACCCCTCCAACGAACGGCGAAATGAGGCAAGCAATTGATATTTTGAAACGCGGCGAGCAGCATCGTTCAACAAGTTTTAAAAAACTATACAAGTACAAACAATATATAAATGAATTGTCGTCAAGTAACAATTAATGAATTTTTTAATTGTTATTTTTGAAATAAATTATAGATAGCCCTGAGGTAAGTGGGTTTTTTTTCTTCCTTTTTGTTTCTTTTCCCTTAATGTGATAAAAATATAGTTGATTTTACCTAATTTGGTTATTGTTATCAATCGGTTTATGTTATCAAAATTCGTAAGTCTCGAAGTGATCACATTGAGCGGAGTCTACTGTATGAAATTTATTTTTGATGTAGAGCAATTATTGCCCACAAGATTTGTAATATTTTTTTTTATCAAAGTTGATACTAAATGCATTCTTTTAATCATCATTTATATTAATTTATCAACATTCTATCATATAGGTTTTAGGTACAGATTTCACAAGACTCACTTCAATGCTTCAACTGGCAGCTTGTTCCCAGCCATGTTCAATTGTTTAAGTGCCACTGTACTTGAAAAAAAAGCTTTAAATGAGGGGGGTACATTCACTTCCTTTGACTTTTTGGCAGAGAACTGATTCCTGGACAGGTTTAAAACAGCTAATTTTTGTGTGCATCCTCGAAGCAAAGCACCAAAAACCTGCAACAAATTGATGATCACATTTACGACTACAGACTTACAAGCACAAGTTAACAGTCACACTCACAATTAAAAGCTAAAAGAAATAATACAGCCAGAAATATGGATGAAAGAAAATAGTATAAAATATATTTCAATACTTAATTTCCAAAGTTAACTAAATTATATTAGGAATATGAAATTTTCTTAAAGGAAAAAGAAATCCACACAAGCTGAAACTTCCTGTGCTTTTTTTTTTATCATGAGCATTTAATATATGATATAAAAGACTGGAAAAGTATGATAGCAGTTTTAAAAGTAATAAAACAGCACTTTACTAGGTGAAAAGGCAAAAACTGATTTCATAACTGAGAAGTTCAACTAATGTCTTGAAATGTCCGACTAACTTTTAACTATAAAAACCTGTTGAAACAGTCAAAATCAGATATACAACTAATTGTTAAAGAGCTCTCATGGTTGATGTTCACCATCATTTTTAATAACAGCATGAATGCTATACTGAAGGACTTCAGAAAAACTGGCCAAATATTTATGTTCCACATAGAGAAAAACCTCCAATCACATAGCCTGATTGTAGAATAGCAATTTTTGTTGAAATATGCATTCAGTCAATCAATTTGCTAAATGAAGCTAGTTAAGATTATACAAAAGAAACCAACAATCTTCTTCAAGTCAAGCAGCACCACTAATTAGTTTTTAACAGTTAAAATCATAGAATTTACACATACACACAAAAAAATAGTATATTTAACCCTATAGGCTGCAGTTAAAAACAGTAGAAGTTTTGCAAGAAACCTTTTCAGATTTCTAACATGGTACAGTGAAGTAATTTATTCAGTTATTTCTTTAAAATGTCAACAAATTCTTAAAGAAACCAGCGGGAGTGGTCTCCCCTAAACTTTCTCGTATACTCCTAACACTTGTAGAGAAAACTAGAATAATAAAAGACGTCAAATAAACTTCCGTCGCAAGTAAACCAAAGTTGGAACCACGCATGGTTTGAAGGATCAAAACAAATTCAAATCCTCTGCTCATTCTTTTGCGCAACAGGACCTGGCGAGACTGCCTAAATGTTTGCTTCCTTACAAAATCGCTCCAGAATTGGTTTTTGGCAAACTGCCAAGTTTCGGAGTCCCTTCTTCTTTTCACATGTCACCAGTAGGCATGCGCAGGCAGTTAGTTTCAAAACTGAACAAGTATGTGATTATACAGACCGACAGACAGTCAACCCTTCGACGGATTTGGCCCAAAATTTTATACGGACCTACGTTCATAACGATAAAACTGTGTACCAAATTTTATCCCTCTAGCTATTCAAGTTTTTGAGTTATAGCGTTCGCATGACCGCGGACATACAGATTGACAGACTTCCCGTTGACAGATTTTGTCCAAAATTTGATAGAAACCTACAAATTATGTTTAAATACCACATACAAAATTTCATCCCCGTAGCTCTAATAGTTTTCGAGTTATCGTGTTCACAGACAGACAGACAGACATAATTCCAAAATTGTGTTTTTCGGACTCAGGAAGGTCTAAAACGTGGAGATTCGTCAAAATCTCGAGTTCGAATTTTTTGAAGATTACAATACTTTCTCTTTGTATACTTCGTATACGAGAAAGTAAAAATTATCAATAATGACAGCTTTACATGGAATGAAAGTTCAAACACATATATTAAAGCAAAAACTTCTATTAACTTTGTAATAATTTCTTATATCTTCACAACGTGAAACTGTTTTATTGAGAATTAAAAAAACACTAAAACTTGTAGGCATATACTTTACAAGAGAGAGGAAATATATCCTATGGATCAAAAACTACATGATCTGCAAGACTGAAAAATCAGGAGAAAAAATGAAGTACTTACGGTATCTAAAGCACATTCAGTGCCGGATAAATCTAGATGTGTCAGAGCATTAGGTTGAGCCAAAAAGTTATATAAATTCTGAAAAACAAAGCAATCTTATTAGGTCGAATACCATAAACACAACAAAAACGAAGCAAATATTTGTTTAACAGAAAAAATTGTTAATACAAGAGCACATTCATATGCATAAAAAAAATGTTCACATATCTTAAAATTAATTTACAATCTCTGACATGAATAACAATATTAAAATTAGTGAGAGGAAAAAAAAAAGTAATCTTAATATAAATAAAATCATTGTGGGTATGTTCCACATCTCTTCCTAAACCACTGCACCGATTTCAACCAAAGTTTGCACACTTATTATTGAAGACAAGGGGAAAATACCTGTAACTTTCAAAGTGCAAAACTTAATTTAACACTCAGTTCATTAAAAACTAACCAAAATCGTTTTTGCACAATAACTTTGAAGCAAATTGTTCCCCAAAAAATATTTTTACACCATCTTAAACTTCAACATTTTACCTCTCCAATGATACCACTTTTATATCTGTGTAATTTTTCCTTCAACTTTTATTAATTTTTCCATATTTAATAAATAACTGATTACATGCAGATGAATTTGAAATAAAGCAAATTTATAGACGATTCATTGCTAGGCAACGGTGAGACTTTGAACTAATCCACCTTTATTTCCGTCTATTTTTTTGAACATATTTTATATAAGAAGTGAAAGATCACTGTAAACTTTTAAAAGCCTAAAAGTTAATTAAAACTTTAGCTAGATTTTGCGTTTTTCCATGATATCTTTCGAAAATATTACCTAACAAAAACTATTTTTATACTATAATAAAGACTTTTAAAAATTAGCTTTTCAGTGACACAAATTTAATTTCCATTCAATTTGTTGCTCTCATTTCAATAATTTTCAAAAAATTAAAATGTGTATAAAGTTCACAATTTGTAACAATATTTTTTTATATTGTTGAAGAACAAGAATACATATGAACAGATGTTGCTAGAACACATTAACAGAATTCTGAGAGGACACTAAATAAAAGTTTAAAAGCAGACAATTCATAATTAATATTGGGAAGAACTATTGATTTCGTTTATTTTAATGCTTTTTATTAATGAAAAATTGTTTGAAAATATTCATAAAAACCTTTCTTACACTTCAATATTTATGAACAAAATTTGAAGTAAAAGATATTTCAGCCAATAAAAGAATCTTGTGTATTATAATTTTCTATACCAAAATAGTTTTTACATTAAAAATATTAGACATTAAAGCATTTTATTCCTGAGCAACACTGGGCATGACAGCTAGTATTACATATAATAACTCAGTATGCTTTCACCGACAAAATTTTAAAAACACCATAACGAATTGGGTCATCTTATAAAAGGAATTCCTTACATTGACGTCTTCTTTGAAGACATTATCACTAAGGTTGAGGAATGTAAGAGTGGAAGGCATTGCTCGATTGAGAGAAAGAGCATGGGCTAGGGTGTTGATGCCTTTTGCAGTGAGCCCTGTCCGACTCAAATTCAAGTGGATAAGACCCTTCTGCAAACGACCAACAGTTCCCCCAAGCTGACCAGCACCTAAGAAGAAAACCATGTTTGTATTAGTAATAAACACTGATTATATTTTCCCGCTTTCTGTAATATGGATGTATGCTTTTCCAACAGTACAAAAAATACACAATGCACAGTAAAGAACTTTCATTAACTGCTTAAGGACCGAATTATTTTGAAAACGACAGTATTTAGAACGAATTAACTCGGGTTATGTCCTTAAGTGGTTAAAAAGTGATATGGGTCCTAATTTAAGAAAAAGTACAGAGGAAGAGCTTTGAAAATGCCTCTTAAGCATTATTTTGTTGCTACAGAAGGTATGGTTTTTATAGTGTTAATTGTGAAAAATTTAGAAAATTCAGTAGGGGTACTATTTCAATCCTATTTTTTAAATAGCAACAACTAAGCATGGTCTCACTGACTGAACACAGATGTTAGATTAATTTGACATTCCTCCATAAAGAAAATTTTCAAATTCATTGTGACTTTAAAAAAAAGAGAGAGACGAATTTTCTTTCACGCCAACAATCCCAATAAGAACTTCAAATTGTTATATTTAATCCTCACCACCTGCCTGTTTCAATAATGGCATTATATTTTATTGCTTCAATATTAATAACGGTATCAATATTATGTCAGAAACATACAAAGCAATGTAGTTTTGGAAAGCAACTTTAGTCAAGCAATATAATACTTCTGAAATATAAAATGAAATGATTTGTATTCCCATGGCTTTCATTAATAATTAAATAAATACATCATAATTGCACAAAACAGTTGTTAGAAATTTGATAAAAAAAAAATCTGAAATAGTACTACTTCACATTTAAAAGTAAACAATTCACTAAACAGTCGATTTCAAAATGATGGAAAGAAAATATTCATAATCAATTTAGCAAATTACAGAGAAGTTCTTCAGAAAAATATTTGTATTCCCTATATTTTGAAAATAACTTAATGAAAATATTATTATTATATAATATATAATTGAAGCTATATATTATATAATAATATATAACTTCGTATAAAAACTTGCATACTAATAACCACAATTAGGCAGGTCACTGAGATTTTTTACAGAAGACTTTCTTTAAAGCAGATTTAAATTGTTCGAAACTCTAACACTGCTATGAGAATAGATATTACTGGTTTGATGTTTTTCACATCACGGGGGTAGAAACGGCCATATTGCAACAAACACATGGAGAATGGATTATGAAACTAGAAATATTTTGAAACTCATGAAAATTAAACTATTAATTCCATTTTGATTCCATGTATAGTGTGCAAAAATTTGAATACAATAAAAATAATTCAGTTTGCCCTGCTTATAAAAATATTTTAGTATCACTGAAACTATTCATATTACACAATAGTATATTACTAAATTAATTTGAAAAATTAAGCATTTTTATTATGATATATCCAAAACAATTAAAATAGCTGTTTTGCATTTCTTTATTAAAAGTACTACCATTGAGATAGATTTTGGTTCTCCTTTCGCTTAAAAAATTATAATTTAAAATACACAAAATCTCTAGAAATATTGCAAATAACAGAATCATTTTTACCTTGGGTAATTTTGGCAATTATTCCACATAAACTATTTATACCTAAAAACAGTAAAATATTAAATTAATATTTTAAAATAAAAATATATACAGTACTTTTAAAAAACCCATAAAGTTGTAAATCATAATTGCATATAAAATAAGACTTTAAGCAAAATTCAAAAAATTATCCAAGGTTTCAAAACAAAAATAGCAAAATATTTTTACATAATTTTTAAAGCATTAAACTACTCTTAAATTACATGTTTATTACTGGGATGAAATTTTATCTACAAAATACCAATGTGGAAATATCAGTTTTAAATCAAAAACTAATGATAGTTTTTATAGAAACACATACGGTCTCTATTACAATGGCTTCTCTCAGAATTTCAGCAAATTCTTGACATTTGCAAATTAAACAAACAAGAAGTATTTGCTATATGTTTTAATAAGACTTAGAATATAATTATTATAATCATACTATGTTTATGAAGATAAATGAGAGAAAAATATTTAACATAAAATTAATAAATTTTTTCTGACATATCAAATGGTTCAAATTGTGAGTGCAAATCCCCC
>BGPR01000276.1:369708-402929 GCA_013235015.1 Araneus ventricosus | reverse complement strand
CCCCCCCCCCCCAAAAAAACCCCCTTTTTGCCCGTTCCTTTCTCTCTTTTGCTCCTCTTCAAGTCGAAATTCAAAATCCCTAACAGGGTGCGCAGCGAGAAATTGCTGCAAAAATTAAGCACTTTTAAGGACTTTTTAAGCACCTTAGCCAAAAAAATTAAGCACCTTTATACAAGCATGCATACGTAGAACCACATTCTCTAAGCATAGGATGTTTCCTGTTTTATAATACTGCATAGTTTTTATTGAAAAAAATTTTTTAAATGTATATTTTTTTAATTTTAAACACGCAATTGTTTTATTTTACTATTTATTTCTGTATTTGCAAAAGGCCTTCTATTGTAAAATAAAGGATTGATTTGACAAAAAAATAAAAATGATAATGCAAACTGTCACTACCAAGAATTTTAAAAAACTTTTATAAGATTAACAATAAAAATCTGACTTTTTAAACTTTTCTTAAAATTAACAAATTACCAGTTAATTTGGATTACCAATTAATTTGCCCCTTCGGGTTAACCATTCCAGTACTTCAATATACAGTGGTGGAAAAAAAAGTCATTAATAATCCAGTAAACGAAGGGTTTGAAAAAAATATTAAATCAAATAGTTTTGAAAATTGGTAAACATGTTTGTGAGGGACTCCTGATGAATATAATAAAAGTCCCCGGTCCTAGGAGCTCGTGCCACCATCTTGGATTTCATCCCCCTTTTTTAGTTTTTTTCTTGATATCTCAAAAACTATCCAGTTTTCAAATTACAATTGATTTAACAAATTAAAGAGAGTAAAATTACTTACAAATACATGACTTTATGTTTCTTCTGTCTTTAATAGTTTCCGAGGTAATGAGTCTCAAAGTTTGCTGCCAACTTGGATTTTACCCCCCCCCCTTTTTTTTAGTTTTTCTTGAATATCTCAAAAACTATTAAAACTAGAAAAAATAAATAAAACCACATATTTGTAGGGAATTTTATTATCAATAATTTGTTGCATTACATGTTGAATTGAAAACTGAATAGTTTTTGAGATATTCAGAAAAAAGTCTAAAAAAGGGGTTGCGAAATCCAAGATGCCGGCAAACTTTGAGATCCATTATCTCAGAAACTATTAAAGCTAGAAGAATAATAAGTGCGTTTATTCGTAGGGAATTTCACGCACTTTAATTTGTTAAATCAATTGTAATTTGAAAACTGAATAGATTTCGAGAAATCGAAGAAAAACTAAAAAAGGGGGATGAAATCAGAGATGGTGGCGCTGGCATTCCCCCCAGGACTGGGAACTTTTAGTATGTTCATCAGAAGCCCCTCACGAAAATGAGCACCAATTTTCAAAACTATATGATTTAAGGTTTTTCCACCCTCATTTTGGACCTTTGTTGACTGGACTATAAAAGCGTTATCTTAACATGTGTGGACACCCCTGGATTCCTTCTCCGAATTCTTCCCTTTTGTCGGTTTTCATTCTTGATAGGTACAGTATTCTTTTCTTGATATATATGGTAAACAAAATTTTATGACTATGCTTTCGATTTATCGTATTCAACGTCAGAGGAAACAAAAAAGAATGTTTTCTTTGCACTTCAGAAAATTAAGCATTTTTTAAGGACCTTTTTACAAAATTAAGCACTTTTAAGGTGCTTAAAAATGGTTTTCAAATGTAAGCACTTTTTAAGCACTTTTCATGACACTACGCACCCTGGACAAATAAACGATTTCTAAAACCTGCAAAAGTTTTCCTATGATGATTGAGAGCTTTTTAATTATTATTAGGAGATTATTGTTAAAAAAGCTAAACATTTTTTGGTTTAATTGTCATAATTGTGTTACATCAACCAAAATTTGTAGACTAAACTGCCTGGGAAAAAAAGGGGGAGAGTTGACATTTGAATCTAAAATATACAAGAATGTCTACATTATAACAGGGTTCCCACTCTTATTGATGAAAAAAAATCAAGGACTTTTCAAGGACCTTTTTAAAAAAATTCAAGGACCATAAAATTACATATTTTAGAACACAAAAATGCAAAGGACAAATTTAAATCAAATATTTTCAACTTTAACGTTCAAATGCATGATCACTTTCTTACTTACGACTTTCAGATGCTAAAATGAAGAATATCAAAGGCACATGTTTTGCACACCTTGCAGTTAGTGAACCAAAATCTGCAGTACTAAGTGAGTTTCGAGATCACAATTCAAACACCCTTACTATTAGGTATAGTGTACTACTACCACATGCTAATTTTACACAAACTACTACTAAGCATTTACTTGGTAGCTCACTTCACAAGCACATTAGCTGAAGCAAAATTCATTAAAAAATTGTTAGCCCCACAAGAACCTCTATTCTTACTTTTGACCATTGCTTGAGATTGAAGGGGGGGAGGGGGAAAGCAAGAGACCTTTATTTACATTTAAATAAATAAACTTTAAAGTACTTTAAATTTACATTTTCAGTTGCTCTGTTAAAGCCTCAATTTTTTCATAGATCAGTTTGACTTCATTAGCCCTTTCTTTTCTGTTTTCTTAAAACTATTGGATTCTGCAGTAGATTTAAAATCTCTACTTTTTTTCAGTCTTTTCAGCTAGTTTGTCTGCAAACTTCTGCAGTGCAGAAACCAATGCAATGCAATTCAGTGTGATGTATGACTCACAACTATGATGACCCTTTAAAATTTTTCCCATATATTTATTTATGTACTAACTGAATAGCCAGTTTGTGTGAACGGAGCACAAAAATGTACCCGACTATTTGCCATAATGGAGAGTAAAAAAACTGTATAATCTGGCATCCCCTGCTCTTTTATGTTCAATTTTAGTAATCAAACCACTTATATTAATCATCTATGAACATTGAAAAAGAAAAAAAAGTTTTATTAATAAGAACTAATATAAGTAAAAATTGATTACTATAGGCGCCCGTAGGATTTTTCCAAACAAGAACAAAAACCTTTTGAAAATAACTGACACTCAAGGAATCTGTAGCCTAATAAATTAATTTTAAACTCATTAGTTATCTAAATTAAATTATTACTCATTACTTAATATATTTTTCACACTTCCGTAATTTTTCTGTTTGGAAAACATGTTGCAGAATTTTCAAAGGCAACGGCCTCCCTTTTCCAGTGTGTCTCATACTAGTAGCCCTCATAGAAACAACTCAAAATG
This sequence comes from Araneus ventricosus, assembly GCA_013235015.1. Taxonomy (NCBI): domain Eukaryota; kingdom Metazoa; phylum Arthropoda; class Arachnida; order Araneae; family Araneidae; genus Araneus; species Araneus ventricosus. The sequence continues at coordinate 399,761 of BGPR01000276.1, read as the reverse complement.
ACAGAAAAAGATAAAAATTTTGTTGAAAATGTGCAAGAGTCGCTCAAAAAGGTTTGCATGTCGATCTTCGGCAATATGGAACCGACCCTTCCATTTTAGAATCCATTTCTTCAAAGGGGCCTCTATGAAATCAACGAAGACAGAAAAACCCTTACCATTGGTCCTTAAAAAAAGATACAAACCTTCTGCCTTGTAACAGGAGCTTTGCATTCCTTGCATTACTGATTAAAAATATAAACTTAAAAAAATCTTAAGCAAAGTAAAATCTTGATAAAAATATCCATTGAAAAAAAAAAACATTAAAAGACAAAAAAATATGAAGGCGGCAAGACAACGATTTTTTTCAATGTTTATATATTAAAACACAGAAGCATTATATTTCTTCGTTACAGAAAAAAAATTAAACTTTTGATTCCAACCAATTTTTTTCATTACGGCTCAAAAAAAATAAAAATCCGCTCAAAGAGAAACAAAACATCAAAAGATAAAAAAAAATACAAGAAATAATAAATTAAAATACGGGAAGCATAGCTTTTCTTCTCACGTATGTAAAAATAATAATGGGGAAAAATGAAAATTCGCAAAAATGTGCAAAAAACGGCGGAATTTAGTACTTAAAATTAAATAAATAAAAATCTAATTAAATTTTTTTTCAAAAAAATGTACGGCGTGAGCTCCCTCTTGCACTAAATCCATCACTTTACAAAATTTAATTGTATGTCAAACCGTTTGGGAGTGCATAAAGTACAAAAACCGAACATGCATGCATGCATACATACGAAGAAAAAAAAATCTTTTCTATAATAAATAATTTCCGTTCAATACTTTGAAGATCCCATAATTTATCAAAATGATCGGTATTCATAACAGAAAAAAAAAAGAATACACAAAATTAACAAAAAAAATGAGGACATAAAATATCAATAATAACTAAAATATTAATAATAACGTCAGGTATTGCAATAATTCACCAAAAAGATCTCCTTGAAATGGAAAACTTAATTAATTCTGGTTATAATTCCTATTTGATTTTAAATCATCAAAGAAGCAAACAGTATCCAGTATGGATATTAATTTTTTTTTTTGTATAGACAGATGAAAGAAAATTTACGATCTCACAAATTGTCTGAATCTCTTTGGCACGATGCCAAATTCCTGTGCGTCTTCCACATTTGAGTACAATTAATATCTATCAACTGAGTATTGTATAGCAACGGATTCGGAAACCCTCCACGCTTTTGGGCATGCGCCGGGCAGAGTTATTTTCTATTTTCATCAAAATACCGGGAAAGTGAAGAATGGAAGGGTGATGTTGACTGAGCGTGAACTAACAAAGAACTCCGGAATTGTGCTCATGTGACTCATTGCCTGACACCTCATTCCGGTGTAAACTCGTGAACTATCTAATTTAACTAATAAAGGGAAGGCGATCCTGTTCATAGACGAAGTTTGGGTTCCACGGAAATTTAAATGTAAACATCCCGCTGCCTGGCGCGTGCGCACAAATGCGGATGGCCTCCGTTTCTGATTGTCAGTACATGACCGATTTTCATTGGTAGTCATCGATGTTTTATTTTACTTTCTATAAAAGACCAGCGAATATTATCTTGTCTGATAAGAATTATCAAAATAAAAAAAAAATCCAGTTTTAGAATAAAATTTCCCGGGTTTTTTCGGATCTCAAAGAATCCACGGGTCATAATGAAATCGTACCCTTTTTTGCCAGCCCCCATCCTAGACAGAGAGGAAATATTGGTGATTGACAGCGTTACCATAGCAACACCCTTTTTTGCCACCCCTCTCTCTTCCTCCAAACTAGAGAAAAGAATAGTGACTGACAGCGTTCCCATAGCAACACCCTTTTTCCGGTGGTGGAATTCTCAAGACAGAGTACATTTCGAATTTTTCACGGACTTTTCAAGGACCCAACAAAAAAAATCAAGTACCTTTCCGGACTTTTCAAGGACCCAACGAAAAATCAAGTACTTTTCCGGGGCCCCGAGTACGGCAAATAAAATTCAAGGAGTTTTCAAGGATTTTCAAGGACCGTGGGAACCCTGTATAACATTTTATTTCCACATTCATTATAAAAATTTTAGCCTAATAATCACAAAGTACATCCTCCCATAAAAAAAATCTGGGCAATACTTTCTGAGAAAATCAATTAAATGCTTACAAACAAGATAATTTTTTAAGAAAAAATGTTGTCACTATTTTATAAGTCATTCTAATTATCACACAAAATTTTATTTATATAAGAAAGTTTTTAACACATAAACATGATAAAGTAAGTAATAAAAAAGAATTAAAGTAGAATAAAGTGTGCTTCAAACTACACTAAATATTAATTACTGTATTTAAAATAATTATTCAATGAAAACCTATTTAAGTAAAATACATGCATCAAATAAAAAATGTATTAATAAAGTTAATAATGTCTGATAACAAGCACATTTACCAATAAAATGGCATGCAAAATATTACTTGTTATACAATTTTAAATTTAACAATTGAAGAAAAATGATACAGGACAAAAGTACTGCAGAGGAATAAGTTAAATATCAGCACATACCTTTATCTTCTATAAGATTATTGGAAAGGTCTAATGTATGGAGAGGAGTGTGAGAATTGGCAATTAATGCTAAGGATAATTTATAAGCAAATTCCCTGTAAAAAAAATGACCACCAAGTTAGCAAGGTAATCAGGTGTAATGATGTTAGCAAGAAAATCTTAAAAATTAAGGAAAAATCAGGATGATTAAATAACCACTTCTTTACATAAATCATAAGAAATACACATGCATTAATTATTTTAAAAAAGCATTTTTCATTTACTTTAGGAGTACATTCAAGTAATAAGAAGCAAACTCAACCTAAATATATTTAATCAAACAATGCCCAATCTTTTTATCACTCCATCACATTTATATAAACTGATATAACTAAGCATAAAGAATGCAGCAAAAATAAAAAAAATAAAAATTAAATTTAAAAAAATTTGAATTTAAATTTTTAACAGTTTAAAAAAATCTGAAATTCTTAACTAAATATTTCTTTATAAAAAGTAACTGTTTGCTTTTCTTTAAATATGTAATAAATAAAATATTTTACTAATTATTAAATTATCCAAAAAAGGTTAAAAAAATGTGTCATTGTACAGTGTAAGGTAAAATATCTAAGAAAAATATTTTCTGTCAAATATTGATTGATTTTCTTTTTTTTCTGATTTTAAAATGGGAGCCCATTTTTGTAAAGTTTTAAAACAAATATATTCTTCCTGAACAGGCTATTTATGGGAGGGAACTTGCTCTAGAATCCAGAGTCTAATAAAACCTTTTTGGGCGAGACGAATACAAAATTTTATTCTACTCCATTTTATCTAATATATCATTAAAATGTTGATTTATGTAAGAAAAAGTCAACAAAAAAAAACTAGTATCCTTTTGAGACATTAACAACATACTTTATGTTGTAAGAAATTTCAGATATAATCGAGAATTGAGATTATATCCGATATTCTATTCTTATTGGAATTATTTTTAAACACCAAAAGAAACATCACATTTAAGTTTTTTTTTTTAAATATACATAGTCGAAATTAAATGAAAAATGGGTACCTTCAGTTTTTCAGCTCTTCAAAATAACATGACATTTATAAATATATAAAGGCTGAAATTAATATTAGTTAATAAACTAGCTTCTGAAAATTTTGTAACTCAAAATGAAGTAAGGTTAAAAATGCTGCAATGACATTAAAATATATTCACAAAAAGATACGAACAAAAGTTTCATTAGGATAACAATAATAACCTCTAACAGAAGATAGGAATCTAAAACAAGAGAATTATGATAACATGAAACGAATTTTAACTCCTTAATTGCCAACGAAATCTTATAGGATTCGCTTCTTAGTGCCACCTGATTCTACATGATACACCTTATTATTGCATTCATCCCCCTCTCCCTACTTTAAGACTTGGGGCATGTCCAAGGTGAACCTCTGTTCCAGGTAATTTTATTGCATTCAAAAACAGTGCAAGTACTTATATGGCTAGCAACAAATTGAAGGGATACGTATTTTGTATAATCTTCTAAGGGTGTACTCAGCAGGGTATATATATATATCCAACATGCATGGCAATTAAGGGATTACTACAAAAACAATAAATTAAAAATCTATATTTAAAAAAACTGTTTATATTTCAATAATACAAATATTTATACACACCATTTTAATCCCGTATTATCAAGATACAATTCTTCAAGAGCAACCGATCTACGCAACACAAGCAAGATCACATCTAAAGCTTCCGATATCTAGACAAAGAATAAAAGTTTACACAAAAATTAAAACAAATATATTCATTTACCAGTAACTAAATAGCCAGTGGCGGCGAGTCGGGAGGGCAAAGGGGGTAGTTGTCCCCCCTACTTTCTTAGGCATAAATTAAATTTGTATTTTATTTCAGTTGCCTAAGATGAGAAATTATATATAAAAAAAGCAATAGTGTTCAGGATAATTAGGTAATTTTTTAACTAAATTTTTATATTTTGCTCTCTACCCTCTTACTTCCAGGTCTTTCAGATGTCTATAAATTTTTGGCCCCCTCACTTTTTCTACCTATTCGCCGCCACTGAATATAGCATTACACCATTTACAAATTACAGGGTTCATACTGTATATATGATAGTAAAATTCAGGAATTTCTAAGGATTTTTTCAGGAGTACAGTACAGAAAATTCAGGAGATAACGTGAAAAAAAAAAATCAATTGTAGGGGAGAAGGGGGTAGTGTGGACAATTTTTATAAAATTGGGAAAAAAGTATACTAAATATCAATTCTCCCATCTTTCGTGATTGCGGAGACTCGGAACATGCGTGGTAGACTGTTTCGGCGCTAAGTAAGGTCAGAAGTAAGAATTCCGGATTCCAGCGACTTTCTATCAATAAGGAAAAACGGAAACGTTATATTTTTATGTTTTATCATATCTTCTGCTCTTCGATCGTAATTTTTCAGGAGACAAAAAAAAATAAAATCAAAAAGAAATATCAGGATAAAAAACACAATTTTCAGGAGTTTTCAGGGCCCTTAGAAAAAAAAAGCAAAATTCAGGAGCTTTTCAGGAATTTCAGGAGGAGTACGAACCCTGAAATTAAAAGCTAGAAAACAGACTCATATACTAGCAAATAAAGCTAAAAAACAAAAAAAACCAGAGCAATAGATTAAACTTAGATTTATTTAAGGATATTATGGAGAAAATCATGCAAACTCACTAATTTAACACCACTGGCTCGGAATTTTGTGAACCATGTATTGAACATCAGAGCAGAGATAATGGGCATCAAGTCCCTGCAATAATAAATTCACATCAAAAACTCTAAATAAAATTTTGTAATATAAAATTTTAAAACTCAACACAGGAAAATATACACATAATAACCATCATATAAAAGAAAAATCTCTTTAGGTGACAAATTATAGCTATGTCAATATATTTCTCATACCTTCTAAAGCTTGGTCAAATGTGACTGCTAAAAAAATGATACAGTGTAGCATGCATTTATTAACATGATTCTTTGAGCAACAGAGATTACAAATATCCGACACACAAAAAGTATGATCTCTGTGCAAATAGTATGGTAATAAAGAATTAAAAGGACCATTTCTTTAAAAAGAAATCAGGAATGCTCTACTCGACATTCTTGAATACTTTCTACAGAAGGTATTGCTCATAAAGTATATTAAAAAAATAATTGTAAATAAATTTCAATAAAAGAATCTCCCAATTTATGTAGAAATTATTACTTTTTATCTCACGGTTAAAAAGAAATTGAAGCAAACAGATACAAATACAAACACATAATTTTGGAAAGGATTTCTTCTGAAGTTAGTGCGATCTAAAAAATCAATATTCCTCAAAATCTCAAGCTGAAATTTTTTTATGACTGCAATACTTTCTCAAAATACACTTTGCGTATGAGAAATTAAAGTTACCAGGAAAGGGATCTTTCATACTCAAAACTACTTGGTTATTTTACAGATAATTTTTAACCTATAAATGAGGCTTAGAATGGAAATTGATGATTAATTCGTTGGATGAGAAAATGTATGGAAAGTGTAAAGTGGATAATGATTGGAAAGCTCTCCAACTAATTTATCAATTGATGTCATTAAATCATATGATTAAAATATCATCAATGTAATGAAAAAAATGTAAAATAGCATGATTCACTAATGCTAACAACTTAGTTGATTTTTTAAAAAGTCACTTTGGGGGAATATTTTCTTCAATAACACTTTTAGCAGATGTGACAAGAATTACTCAAGTCTTAAAAGGTGCTTCTGCATTCCCAAATCTTCCTTTTCTTCATCTTGCAAATTCCTTTATGTCTATGCAGTTTGGCTGAAATTTTATATTTGTCTTTCATCATTATAAAGGCTTAGGACACTAAACTTTATTTGTTTACCTTTATGATAAGCACAGTTTATAAATAGGCTGGTTCAATAAAGTTGATCTAAAAACTGAGACAGATTAACAATTATAATGCAAGGACCACTGACCAAATTTCATCTATCTAGCTCATTACATGTTTGAATTATCATATTCAAACATAGATAATATTCTTTTAAAACAGGAAGGTTCAAAGTATTAATACAGTAACAACCTCAAAAATCCAGACTGCTTAGGGGTTTGGAAGGTCCGGATTTCAGAAATTTCCAGATTTTAGATATCTTACTTAAACCAATAGAGGTGTCAAAGTTCTGATGTCACCGGGTAGGTAAGTTACATCACAATTAAGAACGGATGTACAGATGTCTTCAGAACAGACCCGGGAGTCGCAAGGCAGTGGTAAATGGTTGCCTTGGTAACGCCTCTGACGTTTGTGCATTCGCAACCAATTAAAATGTATGCTAATCTGCATGTTTACGTCAATTCAACAACTCCATATAAAAACACATTTTAAAACATAAAAACATAAAGAGACATTAAAAAATGATACAAAGACAAAAAATAGTTTAAAATAAAAATATTTAATGAATACAAAATTAATTATTAACAACTTATTTTTTAAACATGTCTAAAATTGAAAGTTGTTTCATAGATTTCATTTTATGGTTACAAATTTTTTCTTTTACTTTGTAAAGCAACAGCAAATCATGTTCGCTTAGGATGTTTTTTCCCTCCAAACCTTTAATAACACTGTCCATATATTTATCATATCGTCCAGTGCAACTGATTTTTCATCAGTTGAAGCTTCCTCTTCACTATCGCTGTCACATTCATTTTCATTGTGGCCACTTTTTAGAACAGCCATTTTTATTTCGTTGTCAGTCATGTGATTGGCAACGGGCAATTTATCGTTGCAACACACAACTTCCTTTATGTCATTTTTATCAATTTTAAACAAATCGATAAAATCATCCGGTTTCCGGATTTTCGAGGACGGACTGTATTTCCAAAATCTCCAGTTTGATTTTTGTGACAATCATAAAACTTCCTAAAACTTTATTTAACTTTCTAACTTCATACACAAGGAGAGGGGGAAAAGAGAGAAAACTTTTAAAAACTTCATATATTTGTACTTACCTGCCATCTAGATGATCAAAATCTAGGAGGGACAGCTCCTTACTGTCATGGGATAAGTAGATGGTGTCAACATCCTGAAAAATAGAATGGAATTATGAGACTTAATTATTTGATGAATTCACAATACTGTAATTACATGCACACAGTGGTGCAACTATAGGGTAAGGATGTAACAAATATTCGGCGCTTTTGCCGAATACTAAATAGATATTCAAACGAATAAATTCAGGGTAATATTTTTTTTTAATGTCCTTTTAAATCTATTTAATTAAGACTATTGCGAAATTACATTTCAGAACACTTATTAAAAAATATCCTAACCTTTACCCAATTCTAAGTTACATTGTACACAAGTGTATTTAATAATGTTGCATATCATTTATCATTGTAAAGCCTGAAATTATGATGAAAGAACAATAATTGCTCAGCATTTTCAGGAAGAAGTCTGTTCTGTTTGGTTTCATGCATATATATTACGATCTTCAGAAAATAAACGCTCACTATATACTGTGCTTCAAGGAGCTGAAAGATAATTTCTTGTTAAATTTGCAAGACTCAGAAATTTTTCTGCATTTTTTTTTTTTAACCAGTTAAGTGGACATTCCACCCTAGCTATTAGAAATTTTTTATAATAGGAATTTGTTTCTAATAACTTTAATTTATCCACTGAATTTTCTTGTGTTTGTCATTCCCATGTTCAATAATGATGTATTTCTTTATATGACTTTTTTATTTGTTATAATCTTTATGAAGAAGGCTTTTCGCCTTTTACTTGTATTACTAGAATTATCATCGGAATTAAAATATTTAAAATATTACTAAAAATGCATCAAGGTGTTAATATTTTTAAATATGCAAATAATAAAAATCATTATTTTATTTAAAAGTTGAGCAGTACTTTGTTTAAAAAATGTTTTTAAAAAGTAAGTATTCGCCTGCTGAATATTCGGTATTTGGCTATTCGGCCAAATCACTATTTGTTACATCCCTGCTATAGGGTGACAGGACTGGCAAAATGCCAGTGACTTAATGGGCCCATAACCAAGATGTTACTACTACATGGACACATAGGCATTGCTACTGACCAACCCACCAGGATTGAAAAATAGACCCCACCCCAAACATTCGATGCGGGTCCATACTGTCCAGTTATGCCACTAGATGCACATTTCATTATTTAACACTACATCAAGCAACAAAATCCGAATAAATTTGACAATTGAAATCTTTTCATACATTCAACTAAGATTTTCTTTAATGTCTTAAAATCTTATTCTCAACCTCATCAATTACCGAAATTATATTTGTTGTATAAATGTTATCTTCATAAATACATACTATTTTGCTTTTAAATATGATAACAGTGAAGAAAATGGAGAAACACATTTGTTAGATTTATAAATGATAAACTTTAAATTTTAATTAACTAAAAAAAATTACTAACCATTTTTGCGAGGTTTTAAAAAATACTATTATTATTAGTTAATCATACAGAAGATGACTAATTTCTTCACTCTTGGATCTTTGCGAGTTACTTATTTACATATCAAATCTGAAGTTCTTTTTCACATATATAAAAATGATTCTAAAAATGATAGATATAATTTGCAGTAAAACTTCTATCAAAACAATGAAAATCCTGAACTAAAACACAGTTTTTCAAATGAAAATATGTTACATATTAAAACTTTCAATACAACTAAAGAAAAAAGGGTACTTACATATTAACGCCACCGCAGTTACAGATTGGCGGTAATGCGCCAATAAAGAGCAATCTTGTTTACAAAAACCACCAAATTGGCGGCACTTAAAAACCGCCAAATCTGTAGCTGCGGTGGCGTTAATACGCAAGTACAAAAACGGCCAAATTGGCGCCACTTAAAAACCGCCAAATTGGCGTTAATATGTAAGTACAAAAACCGCCAAATTAGCGCCACTTAAAAACTGCCAAATTGGCGTTAATACGTAAGTACAAAAACCGCCAAATCTGTAGCTGCGGTGGCGTTAATACGTAAGTACCGAAAAAAGTAAAATATGCAAATATGTCACTAATAAAAATGCTGAATACTGTGCAACTCAAAGACCTCACATTTTAGTTGTTCAATTTAAGACTAATTATATTAAGCTCTAAAAATAATTAAATAGAGCCAAAAGCATAATATACGCACAATTGTTTCTAAACACACAGCTTTATGAATTTTCACTTTCAAATTTCTAACGTTTTCTTAAAATCCAAAATACAGAAGGCAAAAGGAAAATATATTACATTGCTATTACAGAAATAAAACACAAATGACCAAAAACTGACCCATGCAACTTCTTCTCTGTAGGGCAAACTGTGGTAATCGCACATACATGCATACTGAGTGGAGTACCCACCACAAGGTCCTGTATCTTTGGTTTCAAGGGCATGATTGTACTCAAGCATAGCCTGTAATCGGGTGGGAGGGGTCACTTCCAACTTCCTGATTACATGTCTAGAAAATGAAGCCATTGTTAGAAAATGGAAACTTTTCATCATAAAAAAAGTAATTAATAATACTTTCCAAATGCATAAAGCAATTAAGTTACATTTCTTATTCATTTATAATAAACATCAAACAAATCCGTATTTAATGTAAATGTTATTATATATACAGATACCTTGTATTAGATACGTTTCCATTGATGACAATGTGAAAATTTATATATTTTATTACGCCAATACTTAAAAGCATTTCAGTAAGAAATTAAAGTGAACTTTTAAAAGTAAGATGTATTATACAACAATTTTATAATTCCTTTAATAATTTTTATTCAATAAAAATATATATTTTAAAAAATTAAGTAAATAAATATGAATCATTTTAAAGAGTACCCATTTTGTAAAAGTATCATATGTTTAAAATATATACATATGCTTACTCTAAAGGCACTTGTGGAAAAATGCTTTTCACTGCTGTTCCCAACTGACTAATCATATGGTTAACATCTTCAGAATCAGGATCAATGGAATAAAATGTGAAAACCTTGTTCTCAACTGTCAGGCAAAGCTTAAAAAAATGATAAAATTAATTATACGAGTAATTATGAAAATTAAATAAAAATTTCAATAAAATGTTTCTGCTAAATTGTTTATTTGTAATTAATTGGTTAGTTGCTTCACACAACTTATAAACATGTTATTACTTATAAAATTTAGTACAGTAATAAAAGAATGTGATAACATTCATCATCAATCAAAGGTTATTACTATAAAAGCCTACAATAAAACTTTTTTCTCTTAATGTTTGTGATAAGAAAAAAAGTAAATTCTCTTGATACAGATCTTCATTATGTAACTATCAGTACACATTTCTATTCAAAAAAATATTTATAGTCAGAATTCAGTAACTATCTTTAAAATGTTAGTAGTCTTTTTGAAAGAGATTTTTATATTTCATTTAGCTGTAACTATCATCATTCGATTTCCTAACCCATACGTCTATTTAAAAATGCAAAGAATTCAGTTTAGTTTTAGTCCCATTTCAAAGAATTCATAATTCCAAACTGTCATCAGAAGATGAGGACGACATCTCAACAGGCTTTCAAACATTTTCTCAATAGACTCAATCCTTTCAAAATTTCCATGTCACAGCAAATCCCATTGCATGCATTTGATTCTTAGCAAAGTATATTTAAAAAGTTTTGTAATAATATAGGGCATTATTCAGACTCCATTAAAATGTTACTAGAACAGTGATTCCCAATCTTTTTGGTTATGCAGGCCACCTGTTGTGTAAAAAAATATGTTGATGCTCACTAACTAAATATACAAGTAAAAAAATACGGTACTTACGTATTAACGCCACCGCAGCTACAGATTTGGCGGTTTTGAAGTGCCGCCAATGTACACCTAAAATTTTTGCCAGATTTGGCGGTTTTCACAGATTTGGCGATTTTGAAGTGCCGCCAATGTACACCTAAAATTTTGGCCAGATTTGGCGGCTTTCCCAGATTTGGCGGTTTTTAAGTATTTGGCAGTTTTCACAGATTTGGCGACAAGATTGCTCTTTATTGGCGCAACTTCAACTGCGGTGGCGTTAATACGCAAGTACCAAAAATACAAACACACACACATATATATATATATGTCAGTAATTAGTAAAGATTAAAAATATATTGTTTTATAAAGCAAAAAACGAATGAAGACTCTTGAAGCTCCCCTGAATTCGACTCTTGAGTAGAGTTCTGCGGCCCACTAATAAGCCATCCATGGCCCACAGGTTGGGAACCGCTGCACTAGAATATTTTAAGAGCTGAATAGAGGAACATGTCAAGGAGCAATTCCGTGAATTAGAGAAAATCAGCTTTAAACTTTACACAACACTCTTTTTTGCTCCTTTACTGAATCACTGTTTTTCTGGCACTATTACGATGAAACAGCATTCAAAATGTTGGGATTGTTTTCACATGGTTATAACTCTCCTGATCAGAGATAATTTTAAGGATCTTTCACATATAATATGCTCTACCAATGAAGTATTCAAAAACTTATTTTTTATTTGTGGAAGAACATGTTACATGCAGGTCCCAAATCTTCATCATTTTCATAGCAGCTGATGAAATACAAAGGAACAGTAATAGAAAAATAAACAAATTGAATGTTACAATAATATAACAGAATCACAAAATCAAAATAATGCAAGTTTGAAACAATAAAAGTAAATTTCAAAACCAATGAAGAATGTTAATATTTTTCTCTCCAAATTTTCAATCTTTCCTGCTATTAGCTTCCCTCCGGTATGTGTTTTTCATTCAAACTCGAAACGTATCTTATTGCAACCTGTTGTAAAACAACTTTCTTAAAGGTTTGCAAGTATCATAACAATTCTTGTAGATACACAAGCTGAATTCCAAAACTCTAGTCCATTTTACTTGTGTCTGCATATACGCTACATGAGTCACTTCGTGAATGACCAAGTGATAACCTGAATTTTGAAGGAAAATAGGATTATGAAGGTATTTTTAAGGTATAAGAACGTAAGTAGATTCATGGAAAATGTCATGAGTGCTTGACACATTCTTCTAATGAATTGGCACAATATTGTGAACATAATATATTCCACTGTAAACATCATTACACTATAACTGTTTGAAGAATTTATTTATTTAAATGAACATTCTATGTTTACACCACATGGTAACATGTTCTTCCACTCAGCTCTTCATTTGTTTTTGTTAAGTAAATACATGTCATTCTTTAAATGCTTAAAAATATTTTACCTGGTTGTTCTTCTTGCTTTCTATAGCTTGGATATCTAAGTAATGAAATGTGTGTTCAATCTAAAAAAAATTTTAAAAGCACAGTAAATCACTTGAAATAATTTACAGTAAGAACACCATAAGAAAATGCTTGTGTTTTATTATCCCTTATGATCATTCAATCTGAATACAATATTAAAAGAAGTACACAAAAATCTGTCCCCTTCTCAGAAAATGATAACCATGGGAAATTATTTTTTAGGAGAAACTGATACTTTGATAATAAAATTCAAGAATCATTAAAATAGAGATTTTGAATATTTGGACATTTTAAAATAATGGAAAAATAATTTCATCTGTGGGTTTGAAACTCATCGATTACTTTTATAAGCAGTTCTTCAGATGCCAAACGCTTCTATTTCAATTCTGATTTTATGATAAAAGGTTTGACATGATAAGCTGCACTATTGCAAAAACAGCTTCAAACATTTCTCAACATTTTTTTAAAACTGAAATATTAATTAAATGGCTTTTAAACATAACCATGAATATTTTGGAATACAGAAATTTTATCAAAAAATAATAATACCAATATAAAATAAAATCGATTGTTTTTTGCTATATTTATTGTAGAATTACAAAAAAGATTATTTGAAGAATTTTATAATCAACTCAAAATGCTCATTATATGATAGGAAATATGATAAATTTACATTTCGCTACACTAAGAAGCTCCTGAAAAATAAGCAAAGAGAAAAGTCTTAAAGTAATTTTCTTTTTGCAGTCAAATCCATTAATATACATACTGAATGAATCACAAAACATGTTATAAAATTTCTCATATAATACCAATTATAATTGCAACAAAAAAACCTTTATTTTTGTTTTAAAATATAAATAAAATGCTAAATATTAACATATGCATAAGTACAGCATTGGTATAGCACTAATGCCTCACTGGCAACTACACTTAAGCCAGAGAAGCATCAGTGCTATACCACATCATCCTTGTACAGATGAAAAACTTTTTTAAAAATTACTCGCCACTTGTGCTCAGAGTGTCGAAGAATTTTTCAAAAAAAATTATAAAAAATATGTCTACTTAAATAATTAATAAAAATATGCACATTAAAAAGTTTAAAAGAGCAAATTTAAAATAGTTATTATATATAATGCATCTGAAAAAGTGCTAAATAAGTTTAATAATACTTAAGTATATGACAGTCAATTCAGGAAGAATGATAATTGCTTATCATGAAGTATGAAAATGTATTAAAGTATCCAGACTCAATAAGCATGTACAAACTTACTTTAGTTGGAACTTTGGCAGTTAGAATAAATAATCTACATGCTGAAAATGCCTGAAAAAAAACAGTAATAAAATTAAAACAGATTATATTGCATAAGTTGTCCTTAAAAGATGAAATTTTAAGTATTTATAAAACTCTAAATATCAGGTGTTTTTTTTTATTCAAAAATACTCAAAATAATATAGTAGAACCCAATAACAATACAGAACTTATAATATGGTACTCAAACATTTTACTAGAGAATGCTGATGTGATTAACCATTAGGATGTCATATTACAATAATTTTTAATAAAAATACCAGAGAGAAGACTTAACTCCATGTGATTTCATTATGGGGTTTAGCTAAATATATTTTCTGTTCCTCTTGTAGTTAATGTAGAATGCCTGCAGGTGAAAATCACTGCTGTATTTGATAAAATCAATGCCAATATGCATTGTACTTGTTAGGAGTTGGACTATCTACTTGTCAATGTGCATAATATAAATAAATATTGAATGCATGTAATTTTATTGTACTGGTAAAAACTGTCAACATTTTATCTATTTCACTGTTCCTGAATCACAGCTGCAAGTAATGTATTCAAAGCTTCCATAATCAAACAAAGGTATAAATATCTTTTATAAATGTTTTCATTTTAGCTTTCTAAATCAATATAATAAATATCTTTCAGTTCAATATGCTTAAATCATTCTCTAGTTTCAAACAATATTCTTTAATTTTTTTTTTTAATTCTCTAATTTTATTTTGTGCAGTTAAGATACAGGCGAACTTCAAAAGGCAATTCAACAAAAAAAAATTAATAACAGCACAAAAAATGCTAGTAACGCATAAAACAGACAAAAAAAAGTCTTATATCAAGTATTAAACTTTCAATTTATTTTAAAGAAATATCTTGCTAACTGCTTATGCCATTTATTTTCTTCCTTCCATATTTTTTAGTTTATGTTCTCACAGATTCTTTCAAATTTTTAAATTATACAATCTTAAAATGCCTTTAATTTTTAGCAACTAAGAATTGCTTACACAGTTGTTAACATTATTAGTTAATACATAACAGTTGCTACATAATTAATATTTTTAAAACTTTTATTGAAAAAATGGTATCAATGTATTGACTTCCCACGAGGCCTTCTTAAATTTATGCCGCCTTGCCAGTTATTTACAATTTGCATTGAAATATATAATTGTCTGTAATATAAAGATAATTACAGAACAATAACCCTTAAGATTCTGCTTGTGTGGCGTTTTGCCTAACTGCCGAAATTTAATGCAGCCTTTAAGTGCAAAAAGGTTACCCATCCCTGGAAAAATACGTACTTATTCAAATTAAAATATTTCAAATTTGGTACATTCATAACATATTAAAATTTATGATTAAGATATAAAAGTTACAGCTTTCATTTATTGGTTAAAAGAGACAACATGAATATCAGAAACAGCTGAAAAGTGAAACAAAGCTTACCAGAACTCGATTCTCTGTCTTCTCAGGCTTGGTTTCCATGCGCACAGCACATTTTAAAGAAATCTTCACATTTCTTCCTAGAATGTGTCGGATACTCTCTAAAATACAAATAATAAAACTAAAATTAGTACTTAAAAGTCAAAATAAGAAAGGGAAATTATGCGATATATCCTTTTAACTGTAAATGCTTGAAAATACTAAAATTTTAACATATCACAGTATTTTCCCTCAATAATAATTGTACAGTAATGTTAAGAATATTAACATTTATATACTGAAAATTCACCGATACACTGAAACTGCAATCAGGAGACAGTTTGCTTGAGACCACTCATGGTGTGCTTAGTGTTAACATTATAACTCTCCATTCTAAATTAATTTGCTTTGCTTCAATGTTAATAAATTTTGAAAGATGAAAAAAGTGTATAAAAAAGCATTTTTTTTTAAATAAATGAAATTAACCTTTTAACTGATTAGTACTTCCTTTATGAACTTTAAAAATGTAAAATGCCATTAATATTATTTTAACATTAAAGGTAAATATGTGCAAGAAAAATATCATATAGCAACACAGTTTCTTTCCAGAAATTTTAATGAACAAAAAAAAAATCATATTTGTCAAACTATTAAATTTATTTCACTTTGACAACAAAATGAAACTTCAACCAAATTTCAATTAGTTTGAAAATTGCATTTATATTTTATACTTAACAACATAATATAATACACTGTGTTGAATATAGTACAACATTTTTAGGGCAGTTTTTTACATATATTTTACTTGTCAGGGAAAAAGAAGATACAAAATAATTTGCTTTGATAATCAAAATTTTATTAAATTATAGCAACGCATCGAAAGGAAATTTAATAAGTAGACGCTGCATAAAACTAAGATTTTTATGTTAAGAAGTTTCAAAACAACCTTTTTACTTATTTGGAACTTTATTTATACAAGCTTATTATTTGCTAGATGTAGAACCAATATTAATATTTTCTTTGAATTTCATAAACATATAAATAAAATAAGAATTAATAAAAACAAACCCACAATGTTATACCTTAAATATTTATTAAAATAAACTAAAACAGATTTAATTTTTTTCATACATCATACATTGTTTGCCATACAAAGTATATTTCTAACTTATGTTAAATTCTTGATTAACTTTAATTTCTATATAGCATCTGATGTTTCTGATTTTAAAAAATTAAATACCTTCTATCTTAGTATGTTCGTGATCTTGCATTTTTGTTCATTCCGTTAAAACAACTTACATACTGAAGGGTGTTTGTTTATTATCAAAAAAACATTTCCAAGAGTGAGATAACAGGCAACAAGCATTTGCTTTTACTTCTCAAAATACTGATAACATTAAGTAATAGTTGCCTAATACTCAAATCAAATACCATTCTGATAATTTTGAAAAAGAAGATAACAGTATCAACTTGATTTGATAACAATACTTGAATTCAATTTAGGATAAATTTGAAACTGAATTTCACCATCTATACAGAAGATTCGTCAATGTCAGGGACTGTAAGTGTTACAAAGTTTGATAACATAAACTGAATCAAAGTCTTTTCAATAAAAAAGCTAGTGTATTTTTAATTAACTAATGCATTTTAAGACATTTTTCTAAATTTTAATTGTCATTTAAAATTATTCACAATTTCATTTTAAGATTCATTTACAGAATTCATTTTAAGACATGAATTTTCAGCTGATATAGAAAGTAAATATTAGATTATAAAACACATATGCAGGTAAATTAAACATAACATAATCACTCTTTGAATAAAAATATATTTTTGAATTTATATTAAAGCTGTAAAAATCATTTCATATGTTATTTCTTGGTTACTCACCCCACACATTTAAAAAGCAATAACAAAATAAATATGGAAGATGTCAATTGTTACTATAATTATAAAACTTTTCGTAAGCTTAAGAAATACTGTAAATATTAACTAAATTCAAAATTTAAACAAAATTATTCAATAAATTTGGTTTATCACTACAAAATCATATGTAAAAATATTTGAAACTATAACAAGTTGTTTCCTTTAGATAAAACATTGGAGATCTGTCTCAATAACGATATGTTTTCAGAATTAACTTTTAATCTAAACATTAGTCCACTTAAATGACTTTTACATAGTTGAAGACTTAGTTATTTCTAATAAAATAATGAGATCTTTATTTCCTGAAAATAAGCATGTAATATCTTTCCACTTAAGAGAAAATTCATCTCTTTTAAGAAATATGTTTAAAACAAAGGTTTTAATTAATAAAAAATTTAGATCCATTAAATTGAAAAGAAGCCTGAAACATACACTACAATGAAACTAAGAATTTCCTTATCAATGAACTTAAAATTCGTACGGTTCACTGCATTGAAATTTTATTTAATACATGAAAAACTCAAGTTTCACTAGGTATAATATAGTACGCTTAAAGTTTGTTTTTGTTGATCAAAACATTTTAATTGTAAATATAAGATGTTTTAAAGTGCTTTATTGAGTTCCAGTTTGTTATAAAAATTTCTATGTGGAAAAGTATGGTTCGATTGGGGGCGATCAATTAACTACATAATAAGTTCAATTCTACCCATAATTAAACTCATCGACACATGACAAACACACAAAGGCACTTCTTTTGTACTTCAATAAACATTTTGAACAATATTAATATATGTTAGAAAATTAAATGGACTACCATGGAGTTCTCGAGAAATAACTCCTTTCGCAGACATTGTTGTTGTTATGTATTTACGAATAAAACTAATTAAATTAAGGCAAACATTTTTACAAAAGTGTTAACGGTATAAATGATAAATAAAACATGCAAATTTTACAAATTTAATATCAAAACCACAATATTTAAGAGGGAGTGCCCCTCGCAATCCATTTCTACTCCGCCACCATAGCGGTCATAGTGAACATCATAAACATGTCACTGCCAAATTTCAATGTAAAAAAATAATAAGAGGAAAGAAAACTTTGAATTTCCTGCTTCAAAAGCATAGATATATGATACATATGAATAACGTTTTTCTTCAATTGCGACTAACAACAAACATTGTTCTTTTAAAGGTGTAAAAACATTTTGATATTATATTTGCACGTTCATAATGGCAACAAATTTTTTGTTAAACAAAAACTAAAAGCTTTCACATGCGAGTTGTTGTTTTTAAGAAGTTATGTCGAGGTTCGGTTTGTTAACATGGAAACTGTCAGTTTCTGTTTTCTCTAAAATAATAAGAGACAAAATTTTGTATAGAAAATGTGGTAAGCATTTAAAATGACATCAGTAATCCTGTATGTGATAATTAGTAAATTTTAGCAGAAAAATTTCCAGGAACCTCCGTTACATAACTGTAGCAACAGATTTAAAATCAAAATGTTTAGAAACATTCCTTATTTTGCAGTTCATTTTCAACCATTATTTTCAATCATATTTGCATCTGTTAAATTCGTTACATTTTACTTTTCATGAATTATGCGCATATTTTCTTTTCTTTTCAAAAAATATTTTTTTTTTTTCGCTCCTTTTCATTTTAAACTTACATATACAAAACATTGCTAAATTTAATTTCCTGAGTGAATTCCCATATAAATAATCCTTCACTTTAATTGATAGATCATTGTTTGACAATTTCTTTTCCTCTCTAGCAAATCAATATTCAATTTCATCTATACGTCAAGTTGCATCTCTCACCAAAGTCCTTCAAACGTCCAAACACCAGACTGAAGTTGCTTCTGATAGCGATTCAAGTGACTCAGATGATGAAAAGTCAGAAGACTTGACTGATTTTAGACTGCAGATTTTAAAAGCTGGTCTAGATTTTGTGCCACAACATGGTTGGAGCAAGCAGTCCATAGCCCTGGGTATTTAACATTATGCATATTTATCTTTGGCATTAGAATTTTAAATTGCGTATTTTTCATATACTTATATTAGGGTAGTTTTAAATATTTGTGAGAAAAAAAATCCATGAATATAATGTTTCATAAATAAAGGCATTTCTTCTATTTTAATATTTGCACATGAATCTATATAAAATAAAGTAGAGTCTACCCAGTGATTTCCTTTTTAAAAATAATTATTTATGTATTGTAGAAGTGTGATCGTACAGATCTTTTATGAGTAGTTTTTGTTTTTATCAGCATGTTGTTGTCTATATCATTGTTATCTTTTGCCTTTGCAAGTACTTTTCTCGTGTATTTGGTGACATGAAGAGTGAGGCAATGGCACAATGTTATTCATCAGTTTTCAATTTAAGTTTATACCTTCAGTAGTGCTGTAGTATTCAGATTCAAAGGAAAGGATTTCTTATGTTAAATTGATTCACAGTATTCTACAGCTTTCATATTATACATTTAGAGAGGAGAAACTGTTTTGTCCTTTGGACTAGAAGGGAATATGTATATTTTATTTTTCATTTCTTTCAGTGTTTTTTACAAAATGTGGTAATTTCTTCATCAGAAATTATTTAACCTATTTATGCCCAAATTAATTTAATTCATATATTTCAATAAATTTCTATGAAATTATGTTTGAAACACCAAGGTTAAGTTAACTGTGAAGTAAAATTAAAGAAAATATTTTTTAAAAAGTCAGTAGAAAATCATTTTAAAAACTTTTTCTACATAAATATTAAAGGTTTTAAAAATACCTTAAAATATCAAAAAATAAAAAAAAAAAATATTGTATTCCTAATGTTAGGATCTCAAAAGAAAAAGCTAAAATTTTTGAACTACTTGAGTTCGTCAAATCAAGAGGACAAGAAATTGTCGAAGACAATTGTGACAATAAAGCCCTGACAATGTGTCAACTCAACGATGTCGAAATATGCAGTATGGTGTTGATGAACTCCAAAACTTCGGTATCCGTTAGCGAGGAAAGCGAAAAAGAAACACAAGCGGAAGATAAAATGCCAATTGACAATTTAGTGGAAGTGTTGAACTCTGCTATAAAAGGACTTGAGCAAAGAGACTTTAATTCGGAGTTGGACATAATGGCGATACATAAAATAAAAGAGAAGTTACTTAATCAAAAACCAAAACTAATGAAGCAACTCACTTTAAATGAAATGTTTTGTAAACATGTTAAAATTAATAAGAAATAGTATTAATTATGTTTATAAATCAAAGAAAACAAGTAATAAATAAGTTTTTTTTTTTAATTTAAATTTACTTATGTGTTTTATGATGTTAAATTCACTTCTTAATATTGAAATGATCTAAGATCCGGAATTGCCAAAGTCCCGACGATTCCGGATTTGCGATGTTCGACTGTATATATAAACTTTTGAACGAAGGGTGGTTTTGGGTTCTAGGGGTCATGATCGGTCAAGATCTACACAAATAAGGAACTCTACCTAAAAAAAATTTAGTTGAAAGTTTGTTATTTTACTACTTTTTTAAGTGTGCAGCAAATTTTAAGGATATTTTTCCAATAGCTCAGTAGCAGATAAAATGTGTTCCAAGTAATGCAATCTTACATTCTGAAACCTACTATTTCTTGCCAACTTTGTTGTGCAACGTTGCTGTACTTGTTGCATTTACGCAATTGGGTGGCTGCACTCAAACAAAAAAGTGGCATTGCACCTCAAAATTTATGCTGTACTATGAATGCTGTTGAGTTAATTAAAAAGTATCTTTGAATGGTATCAAGAACATGTTGATCTCTAATATATGTTATGCTCAGTTTATCTGTTTATTATTTAGGTGCACAATCTCTTGGATTGTCAAGTTCTTCTCACACCTTAATAGAAGATGGTAGTGCAGATTTAGTACATTATTTTAATTTTTTATGCAATGAAAAGCTGGAAGATTATCTGAAGGAAAAATATTCATCAAACAAAGAGAAGTATGCTAATCGACACATTCAATAATCTAGTTATTTTATACTGAATGTATAGAAATAAAATATTTGTACCTTACAGATATTGTTTCAATTTGTATGACTGCATAGTGAGTTTAATAAGATTATTTTTAAAAAAATTTAAAAATTTCTATATGGTTTTAATGGTTTATAAATGTCAACTTATGATTGAACATTAATATTAGCTATATATTTACAATGAAGTTTAAAGAAAAATCTTGCAGATTTTCATGAATTTTTAGATGTGTATTAAGTTCATGAAGAATGCATTCTTTGTTCTTGTACACTTTAAAACATTTGTATTACTATTGTGACAGAGTGCTTTAATTTGTTTAGATCAATCTATGGTTTGTTGCATTAGGGTTTAATTTGTGAGACACATCTATATATATATACAAAAGATTCAAACCAATTTTACTATATTTCTTTTTAATTTTAAAATATTTCAATCATTTTATATGATTGTGCACAATTGTATCCTCTCCCTGTTCATAGACCCTTAGACTAACTTTAACAATATCAAAATAATCTTATTAACTTAGTATTTTTGTTTCTTCTGTTTTAAAATTGATAAAATAACTAGTATTTAATCCAGGATACAAGTCTTGTCATATTTCAAAATGTGCTTTTTGTGTTGATCAACATGTATTCATTTGTATACAGGCATGCTAACTGCATTATGTAGAATGCATTCATTAAATGATGTTGTTATAAGTCTTGAAATTTCTTTGACTGACTTTAATCTTAATCCATGTGTATTTTGTGGTTTTAATTGTTAGCAAAAATAAATTATGGTTTGATGCTTCATGGTTGTTTTTTTTCAGATCATATTTCTTACATACAAGGTGTCCCTAAAAAATGTGTATACATTTTGAATCACTATTACATAAACAATAACATGCCATAAACTTTATATAACTAATACAATGCATATTCATTTTTTACAATAATGTGCTCCTTGTGTATTAAGGGATCACCATTTGAACTTATCAAGTATTATTTTGGATTAATTAGAGCTTTATTTCTGAGAATATCAAGACTGGTGAAATTTACAAGAACTTACCATAGGAATGACTTGTGCCACTCATTTAAAAATGAAAATTTGTACTTCCAACTAGATGCAACAGGTGATAGACAGAATTGTACATTTGTATTTATTAATTGGAGTTGTCAAACTTTCATGTGTGTTATAAATTGTTTATTTAATAATCATTCAATGTATGTATACATTTTTCTGAGACATCCTTTCTATGCTTGAAATAATATATTGTATGCTGTTAAGTATGATTTAAGTTGGAGTTAAGTTTAAAGCTGACTGATGCTGATACTAATCAATTATTATTTTTGTATTTTTTCTAGTACTGGTCTTTATTTTTTAAAGATATTAACTGGGTTTTGTATTCCTTGAGTTTTGCTATATTTCATCAACTTTTTCCCTTGTTCAACTCCCTTTTTTTTTGTATGCTATCTATTCCAAAAGTAAATTATACTTTTTCGATGAATTTCCAGATATTTTTTCTGTTGATAATGCTAATCTGAATCTGAATACTGTCTAGGGTAAACATCCAACATTACATAGAAGATGCTTTGACACACAGGCTAAATATGATCATTCCATATGTTTCCAAATGGCCTGAGGTATGTATTAAAATGAATCAATGAAATTTTTTGTGTACAAACTTTTCTTTAATATCTGATTTATGTTGATAACTATTTCAAATTTCCAGGCCATGGCACTCATGGTTTCTCCTCTCCAATTTCCCACTGATTCTAAAAACTTGTTAGACCTTGTTGATAGGGTTTGGTATCTATCTGGAGATCGATCCCTGGATGTAAGTTGTTGCAAACATTTTTATTACTTAATTTTAACATTGAATGTTATCATGAAATTTTATTATATTTGCATTCATTATATTAAATCATTTTAATTTTAAGTTGAGAGTTGCCTTTAATTCATTGCTTTGAACTACAAACCCAACACTTACGGGCACTTCGATCCCCTGCTGCATCCTCTATTCCCCCCACTTTCAAAACACGAACCCCCACCAACTCCAATTTCCTCTAGTGCAAGAGAGCCTCACTCCCCCATGTATCTATATTGATCGCATTTCAGCATTTATGGCACTTCAGTTCAAATGGATTTTCAAACTGTCCACCACACATTTTTACATTGCTTTTGTAGTAATAAACACCTAGCCTCATTCGGCTACCAACCGACTCGTCCAACTTATTAATTGCCTTAATTTGATTATATTAACAAACTTTAAATTCTCCAACTTATTTAATTTTTGTTAAGTTAAAAGTATTAATTGCTACAAAAGACTGAGAAAGAAATTAGTTGTACAAGGAAAAAAAAGAAGAAAAAAAAAACCAGTAGATAGGAAATGTATTAGCATTTGAGATAAATTTTGATGCAGTAGTATGTTTTTGTGTCTAATGAAAATAATGACATAAGTCTTTACATTCAACTGTTAAAATAGTCTAAAAAACACGAGATTCAATGAAGATTATTTTTTTAAATTTTGCATAATTATAATCTACAATTATTGCGCATTATGAAGCTTATTATAAAGTGAAAATTTAACCTCATCATATCAAATAAATGAATTACATAATCTCCAGGAATATTATTTTGCCTCAAGTGGAAAGATGAGCTTAATGTCATTGCTAAAAAGTAGATTTATTAAAATAACATAGAAAATCTATCAAAAGCTAAATTTATTTGAAGTAATGAAGAAAGAAAGAAAAAGACTGGACTTAAAGAAAAAAAATGGTGAAACAATGAAAATGGACTGCATTTTAACACAACAAAAGAAGTTTTTTACATTATAAGGATGTATTTTGTACAAATCTATAGTTTTACTCGACCTTTAAGAAATTTGGCACACATGCTCTTCAAAAAAAGATGAAAATAATTGTCCACTTTTTGAAGTCCAAAGGTAAATTAAAATTTCAGTAACTTAAAAATTAAGTAAGATTTTGGCGTTTTTTCGCAATATTTTTTAAAAATACTATCGAACAAAATTGTTTTTGAATTACTTACAATTCAAAAATATATTTTTAAATACCAGTTTAATTACAAATTACTGAAACATTACCAGTACAAATTACTAAACTATAAATCATCAAAAGAAGTTTGTTTTAAAGGTTCCTGGCTCTTTCAACAGATGCCCTACTAATGGGCAAGCATTTCTCCTTCATACTTTGTCGCTAAAACCGTATACGAAATATTTAACTTCCGTAATTTAAAATCAAATAACTTTAATCATAATTTCGCTATTTTAAACGTAGAAAATTAAGGGGTGTTAAAAGGGATTTATTTTAAAGACGCGAAAAATTAAATAAAAATTATATATATATGAATTAATATTATGATTGTAGATATCTGTGGGCCCTCACTGACTCCTGGCAACCACTATTTTCAGACCCAGTCCGCCACTGCCTGTAAGAATAAAATATCGGGTTTGTTGATAAAATACCAGATCTGTAAAATTTGATTAAGAAAATTATTATTATTTTTCCAGCTTACATGGTATAGTAAAAGAGTTTCCTTAGCCTTAGCATACCGAATGTGTGAGCTAAGTTTACTACAAGACAAATCCCCCGAGTACTCTGATACGTTTGAATTCCTGCAACGACGGGTTGAGAATATTGTTAATGCTTCTGAATTCATTGATAATGTAAGTATTCTCTTTCAGTTCATTGTCAATTTTTTTCATGCACAAAACATTAATTATTTTTATTAGGAAAGTGATGGTCTCTTTAAGTCTTGATTAGTACATTAGGAGTCTGGCTGATAATTTTAAATTTATGAAACCAAAATAGTTAAGGCTAAAGTAGTTAGTAGTCAAAATAAATATTTAAGCTGTTGAACTTATCTGATTTATTTGCATATTGTTTTTCTTACACTGTTCTTACACTGAATGTTTATTGTTTATAAGTCATTTTCTAGAACTTTCAATTTCTTATTTGTAGGTAGCAAATTCTACAAAACATTTACCTGACTTGGCCTCTGGAGCATTAATTACAGTATGCATATTTTATTTATCGTTATTTTTCATTGCTTAAAATTAATTGCATTTTTAATCAATTTATCTAATTAATGTATAATTATAATGTGTTTGCTTTTGAAGTTCAATGTTGTCATTTCGGGCAATCCATGGATGATTACAAAAACTTTGTACTATATTTCTGATCGGGTAGGACTGTAAAAAATAACACTGAAATGCTTTAAATTTGAGAAATCTTCTATTAGTAGTTTTCGATTGGAAATAGTTTTCTTGAAATTTTTTCAAACTATTTTTCAAGATGGGGGAGGGGCAGAGAAAGAAGTTAAGCTTTATGGATGCATTTACAGGATGTCTCAAAAGATTATATACAAGTTTTATGTGTTTATCTGTTGGATGTATTTATTCAAAAATTGTCACGTTGAACATTTTTTGTATAAGAGATTGTATCTGAAAACACAACTGCTAGAAAGCATTCTTCACAGATTTGCTGGAGAATAGTATGGTCTGAGAAGAAAAAGTTACAAAAGAAGTGTGCATTAGGACAGAAATACAAAATTTGTGGATACATTATATGGATGGCAATCAACCAAGAATGTATTCTAATCGGACACCTTCTAGATTTCAGCCTCCTGGAATTTTTCCTGAACACATGCTGGAATGTAATGGTATCAGAGATATTCATGGCATCCAATCTCGACTTCATCATCAGGATCATTGAAGTAGCTGAGAATACCTTTGACACTCCTGGCTAATTGCAGTGGACTCGAGAATGCTTGCATGACATTGCAAAACATGCATTGTGGCTGATGGAAAAAATGTTTCCACTTCTCCCATAATGTAACAGTAATTTTTCTTTGATGCATATTGTATCATTTTTTAATGCAGCTATCTTTAACACTTTCTTTATGCATTTCTTGCACTGCTATTGCACCACCGGATGCAACTTTCTACGAAAAAATGCTCCCCGCGCTCGTGCACGATGGACCTACACATAAAATTTATACATAGCCTGTGTACATGTTGAACAGCAGTGTAGTCGTAAAATAAGCAGTGGCAGAATTATCTGACCTGAGTGACAAAAATTGCGCTGTTTTAAGTACGTTTTCAGAATTTTTTGTTATTTATTTCTCGTAAAAAAAAAAAGCACCGGAACTTTGTTCTGGTGCGTTCCGGCTCCACTATACCTGTGATGTTGAACTTGAATGGTCCACTTATATGCATATAACTTTTAAATGTCTACCTGACTTTTTAAAATAAGATGAATTGCATAACTAATAATGTAATTTTTATTTATAGGCACGCAATATCCTTGGCTTAAATCAATGGTTTAGGTAACAGTAAATGTCTTTACAAGGTCATCAAAGTAATTTATTCGTTGTTAATCATTCTGTTGTTAGAAGGTATTTATATTTTGGAATTTTTTTTATGAAAATAAACATTTTCCTTTAATTCTTTTCTAAATCTAATCTTCATATTTTAGATATTTCTTAAAATAATTTATTGGAATGCAAGTTTTTTTAATTCTGAATGAATTGTGATATTTTTTATAAGAAACTTTTAACTAGTTTTTGTATTTTATGAACAAACAAGAAAAATAATTAATAATTCTAACTTCTGATATTTAGGTGTTTTAGTCATGATCTTCCTGTAGAATTGCCTTCATCTCGCTGGAAGTGTTTTCTTATGTAACAAGTTTCATAACAATAAAAAATTTGTTTTAAAAAATTATTTTTATTTCACACATTTTAATGTTATTAAATTCTCTTTTTGAAATGCATTTATAAATATATATGCATTATATTATTTTAGAAAGTTCTTATCACTGTATTTTCCTTATTTTAATCCTTAAATTTCTCCCATCCCTCATTAAAGAAGCAATACATATGTCTGGTAATGGAAGAAGGAAATTTGGTGGTTTGGTCAAGTCCTTTATTCAGTATCTGTAAAGAAATTTCTATACTAATTCCATATATTGCCTACAATTAAAGTATGTTCCTCACATGGATAATGTTTTCTTTAAAAACTTAATACCAACTCTGAAAGAAACTTCAAAGGAGATTTCTGTCCTTCTCAAGTATTGTAACCAAAAAGGAATTGGTACTTTTGAGGCTTAGGAAAATTATTTTTGGAATGTTTGAACAATATTAAAAGTCTGCTATTATCGTAATGAAATATTATCGTAATGAACTAACTTTGTATATATCAGTCAGCAAAGGGACCTGAGGAAAGTTGAAACATTGAGTGACTACTTTACTCTTGGAAAAATAGTTTATCACATATTGCAGGGTGAGAAGCAAGGCTACAGTAATAAAAGTGGTTTCTACACTTTATCTTTATCACCACGCATACCCCCGAACTCGAAACTTGTCAGCCTCTTCACTGATGAAAGTAAGTATCTGCAACACATTGAGACCCCTCTCAATACTGAAATGCAGAACTTAGTAATTTGATCACAAAATCTGTTAGAGATATTGGGAAAAAAGTGAACTAGAAAATTGTTTAGTGTCTTTATTAGTTGGATTTAATGGGAAAAAATGTCATTTTCATTAAATTGATGATGTTGAACTTTTAAATATACCATAAAAATACCATAAACAGGGTTTGATGATGTATTAGAAAATGGAATGCTCTGATTTTATACATAGATAGAGCTCCAAGAAGTAAGCAAGAGTTCAGCTCTACCTAAAATGTTGGCTTCTGAAAATTGAAGAAAAAACTTTCACGATTTGGTTGATAGAAATGAAAGGATACCTGATCCGCCTATAATTTAAATAATTTTCTAACACTTGGGTTTTTGTCTTATCCCTTCTCCTTCTGATTTCCCCTCAAAAAAAAGAAAAAATCGAATCATCTCTTCTGTTTGTTAAAGTCCTGTGATGTGCATCTTCTTCGGATGTGATGAGTTTCACAATTTTGAGGTACTCCAGTAATCTGGTCTCTTTTCTGGCTTAACCATCCCTTCAGCTTCTGTTTTTTGCTTTTTTTTCCCCTCAACAATACACAAAGGGCTGTCCATGAGAAGCTATTGCCACTTTCTAGCTTCTCACGATCAGCAAAATACTCCATGTGTTGATGATGTGTTGCAACCCTGTTAATGGGTGGTGCCCTGTTGGTACCTGGTGAATCAATTGACTCTTAGTAGACTACCCACTGTAGTGGCTAGTCTATTAAGAATCAAGTGAGAAAGACACTTTCTGGGACTTTCTGTGAAGTATGGTAGACATACCTGGACTCTCAGCATATATGTATAGAAGCCTAGAACTGTTAACTACCTTCCCTTTATGGACTATGAAGTGAGTGGTGCTGTTGGAGCTCAAATCTTTTTGAAATCTCACATTCTTTCGGTGGGCAACAAAATGAAACAAATTTCCTAGTGTTTTACTTCATCAAAAGAATGTTAAAACTAAAGAAATTTTTGACTTGGTGCTACAGTTTTAGGTGGAAAAAGTGAAGTGAAATGTACTAAGAAGCATAGATTTGGCAGCTTGCTTGTGGAAACAGAATCTCGAAAACAAGCACAAAAAAAATAGAAAAACTAAAAACTTGTTGAATATTGTATTTACTGTAAGTCCATGTACAACATTAAATTCATCCAAGGACGTCATTTCCTGGGGAGAAATGCTAAATGTACCTTTGGAAGAAATCACTAATGGATTACAAAGTCAGGGAATGAGCCATGTATGGTATATAATTATACGGAGGGATGGCCAGCTCCTGAACACAAAGGATATGCTTTACCTTTAATTCTGTTATGGTGTCGGAATATATTAAATTCGGATATATTATAATATTTGGTTATAGCATACATCCCTAACCTGTATGCTTTTCAAGTGCCAGCCTTTTGGGCATTTTGTAACTTCTTGCAGCAGGAATTTGTAGTATAGGCCAAAGATCGACAAACTTTTTTAGGAGCAGACCAAAAAAAATTTGGCAGGCCAATATAATAATTTTAAAGCTCAATAAGGACTCAACAAATATTATTTAAAAAATACTTTAATACTAATGCAATGGGTGAAGCAGTGACTGCATTTATATTTTGCTATAAATATAGTATTCTAATTGCTATAAAATTTCTGTACCATTATTTTAAAATCTGCAATAGAACCTCTAAGCGGGCTGCATCTGGCCTGCAGGCATTTGTTTGCCGATCTTTGGTATAGTTTTGTACAGAAGTTAGCCATGACAGTACTGAATGTACCACTAAAGGGAAGGGTGTGGAGTGCAAAAGTGCACACATTTCGTTTTCACGAAACTGTACAGTGTGGAAATGCAAAAAAAAGGTAATTTAATAGAAAATTAAAACAGTATATTTCCTATCCGGAAGTTCAGTGACGGTTATTTCATCTAGCAGCTGGAATAAGCTATGCTTCTGCAGTCAAAATAAAAATAAATCTGACCATAACCGTCTTTGCACAAGCAAATACATCAGATATATTTCTTGAATTTACTACAATAGCTTCATTGCTGGTAACAGTCAGTGAAAATGGACTTCTCACTTCATCCTAGTGCTTGCATCTGTGAAACAGAGACTACTGTCTGCAAAACCAGCGGGAGTGACCTTCCCGAAACT
>BGPR01000276.1:328720-362098 GCA_013235015.1 Araneus ventricosus | reverse complement strand
GAGAAAGTAAAAAAGCTGTACTTAGGAGAAAAGTGCAATCATAACTTCAGACCTGCGATTTTTAAATTCTTTAGGTTGCCAAAATGAAATAAATTCCGGAAAAGTTTCAAAAGTGTGAAAAACTTCATCCGGTCTCTCTTTCAAAGCTGGTTCAAAATAGCCTGGTTTAAAATATATATATAACACTACAGCTTCCAATCCCATGAATTTACCTTCTGCTGTAAACACAGACTCTGAATCTTGTCTGTAGTATTCTTCCTTCTGTAAAAACGATAGTTTATGAAGCTGAAATGAGCATTGCCTGTGTATGAAATAGTGATATCCTTAATCCTTAATAATATAATAAATGCGAAAGTGTGTCTGTCTGTCTGTTCTTTAAGCTTTCACGACCAAACCACAAAACCGATTTGGATGAAAATTGGCAGAGTTGTAGCTTCAAACCCAAGAACGGACATAGGCTAGGTGAAATCACGTTAAATTGATTATTTTTTAACTACAGATTAAAATTAGTTAACAAAGAAAGCCCATTGACTCCGCGATTCGCGATGAAAATTTTTATTTTTCAATCAGCTGTCACGTGATCCTTTAGGAATGCGAAAACGTGGAATAAATTATTTTTAAAATCAATTATCACGTAATCCTTTTTTCCGCTGTAACTTCCGAACAAATTATCCGATACAAATTATTTTTATACCATCTTAAAGATAAAAATTTTACCTTTTCAATGATATTAATTTTATTTCTGTGACATGTTTCCTTCATTTTTTATTAATTTTTTAAAGTTTTACGTGCAGACGATTTTGAAATGACGCAAATTTATAGCTACTCAGTTGCTAGGAAATGGTTAGACTTTGAACTAATTTACCTTTATTTCTGAAAATTTTGCTTATCTTTATAAATATCTATAAAATAAGGCAGAAATTACCTGTATTTGTCTGTCTGTCGGTCGGTCACAAGAACTCCTAAACGGTGAACGGTAGCGACGTGAAATTTACACACGGCATTCTAGAGCATATTTTTAGGTCAAAGGTGTTATTTTCAACTTTCTGAGTTAATTAGTTCTTAAGATATTTAATTAAATAACGAACATTAGCCGCTTTTAAGCCTAAAGCTTAGACGTTTTTTGCAAATAACTTCTGAAATCTTTATTAGACAACAATTCTTTTTATGCCATTTTAAAGACCAGAAAATGATCTTCTTAATGCTATTAATTCCATTACGATGAAATGTTTTCTCTGATTGCTATAAAGGTTTAAAAATATTTTTAACGTAATTTCTAACAATACTTTTTATTCTTATAGAAATAAATTCAAGCCAAATTACTGTTTCGCGCGCGGGCTTTTGCCAGTGTGAAAGTTAATATAAGAAAATATTGCTTTCTTTGACCATAAACAACAAAGGAGACTTTACACTTCCGGTTTCCTGTTGTGGTAGCATTTACAGCTTTTAATACGGTTACACAGTGATCCAATGACGTTAGTGAATTATTCTCTCGATGTTTTGTTTAATTTTCACAGTGAGATATTACAGAATATCCTTCTGTAGATACGGTAATGGGCATTAACAAGGACCATCATATTCTGTAGAGCTCTTCAAGATCTTAGAATTGTCAGGGGCACCTTCCGACAAGCCTAGATTGATAGTCGGTGTGCCAGTACTACTAATACGTAACCTCGATATACCGAGACTGCGCAATGGCACACGGTTACAAATTACACACCTAGGTACAAACGTCGTGAAACCTACTGTTACGACTGATATAGGGAGAAGAGAAAGTGTTTTAATTCCACGCCTTCCGATAACACAGAAGGATTTATCATCTCAATTCAAAAGGTAACAAATCCCTGTAAAAATATCATTTGCGAGGCTCAGGGCCAGAGACTGAAAGTGGCAGGCGTACATTTGGAAAAACCATATTTTTCCCATGGGCAATTATATGTGGCCTGTTCACGTGTGTACAGCCCACACAACCTCTACATCCGTGCAAATAACGTGGTATACAAAAGTATATTAGCATAGATAAACAATTCACATAACTATATCAGCATACATGTACAGTACACCCCTGTCAGCCGTCCAATTGAGTATTATCAACCGTCAGAAC
Organism: Araneus ventricosus; assembly: GCA_013235015.1. Lineage (NCBI taxonomy): Eukaryota > Metazoa > Arthropoda > Arachnida > Araneae > Araneidae > Araneus > Araneus ventricosus. Next base: position 359,994 of record BGPR01000276.1, on the reverse strand, counting down.
TTTTACTTTCCCCTTTCAAAATGCAACAAAACATTTACATGACATGACAACAAACATTTACGTGAATTAAAAAAAAAGAATAATTCAAATTTTTCGCGCACGAAGTCGCGGGTAATAGCTAGTCATAGAATATAATTAAAATGAACCTCTTGAGGTTACGTCTGATGTTACTCTAGATACTTCTTGTCTCTTGAAATTTAAAAAAACTAACTTCTAAAATCCTGATTTCAATTTGTAGTGTATCCTGTTCCAACAGAGTAGGTAAGAAAAAAAAATGCATATATAGGGCATTGATTTTCTCAAATTATAAAACTAAGTGCACAAATGAGATTACACATAAAGAGAAAGCACATCCGCAGTATTCCAAAGAAGCTTCAATGTTAAGCTGGGCATTCACGCTCACTCCACTTTACGCAAATGGAGTGGTGGCACTCCACACCATGCCATTTTTTCAGCCCATCCATTTAGGTTGGTTATTTACAGGCCGCTCCACTAAAACCACAAACCCATCACTTACGGACACTTTGATCCGCTGCTGCACTCTCTTTTCCCCCGCCTTCAAAACGCGAACCCCCACCAACCAGTGGCGGTTTTCCGAACAAGTGTTAAGTTGTGGCCGCCTCGAGAATCTAGAGGGGCCTCAAAATCTATGAGAGAAACATCACAGCTCTAAGCCGACGCTGAATTTACGACATTGCAGTCTTGTTCATAGTATAATCCTCTCCTCACTGAAAAGTTTCTCCCTCTTTGCTTAAAAAAAAAATTTGAGTGAATGAAAACAGCCAAATGAAACATTGGGGGAAATCAGGGCCGTACCGAGGTGATCCTGCGCCCTTGGCGGAACTGGCAAAGTTGCGCCCCCCTTACTTGATACATTTTAATTAATTTTTCATCCCTTCTATAAAACCCCTACCAGGAAAAAACTACATTCCTGCAAATATTTTTATACCCAAATTTAGCATATTTTATGATTTATTAAATAGGTTTAATAAAAATTACGTATTCTTAAAAAATACTTTAATGACCTATATTCATGAAAAATACTGTACACAACAAAATAAATGTATCATCAAATAAATTATAAATTGCACATATTTTCTGAAAGACAGAAAATAAAAGAAAATCTATATCTTATTGCTTATTGCAACTATTGAACATTGGCTTTTGTATGATGCATAATAAAGAAAATAATTTATTTGCTTCGCACTATGTATAGTGTATAGTACATAAATTACTAAATAGAAATAAAAGAAATTAGGGCTGAAATTAAGAATTGAGTATATATGAGCTGAATTCAAATTTTATTAATTATTATTGACTTTTTCTAGATCAGAAGTTCCCATCCCGTGATACGCGTACCCCTGGGGTACGCGGATGACAAGTTAGGGGTACTCAAAAGTGATTTTGGTAATGGCGGAAAACACAAAATATAAGAATATTCTAGACTACTAAGACTATTCTACATTATTGTATACGGTCGTGCTTGTGTGGTTTTTTGCTTTGGCTTGTTCCACTTCCAATTTATGATGACTACAATTGATTGTAACTTTCTGAGCTATTCCTTTAGTTTTAGATTGTAGTCCTTTTGATTTAAACAGCCCAATTTAGGTAACTGTTTGTGGTCCAATTAAAGCAACTTTTAGACAAAAAAATTCTCTCGAACCTTACCTTTAAACTATTTTAATAAAATTACTGTAGCAAGTTGTAGTTTTCTTAGCTGAGGGTATAATAACATATTTTACTACTTCTTTTTAAAACAGCATAAGGATTGTTAGTCTTTTGTTAAAATATTGAATTGATGTTCTCGAACTGCAACCACTAAGTTTTTTCTCTCAAAAATAATTTCATATACTACATTTATGTCTTTACAACCTAATTTGCATATTTTAAGGCCCAAATATTTAATAGAATTTAAGTTTTGATAACAATCCATCCCAGCAGCTAGTTCAAATTCAGCAACTCTAATCTACATATCATTGCCAAAGTAAGATATAAATACAATTTTTTGATTGAATTTTAATTAATTTTTTGCTGGGTGTATAAGAAGCATACTGTTATTTTGGATATTTTCAAAGCCAAACTGAAAGTAAAGTTCTTACAAAAGTTGCTTAATTCTGGAGAAAATTCAAAAAAGAAACTGCATCTACACACCATTTTGTTTCAGTTAATACTTAATTCAAGACATGGGCATAATATCATCTATGAACCTGTTGATCTGCCACATCAGCAAGTTTGCTTTGTAAACCATTATTCTGCTTACAGTAGCTTCTGTTTATAATTTTAATATATTTCTAACTAACTGCCTTTGGAGAGCAGCTTGTTCGCTCGGAATATCCTGGTTGTTAAACAATTAATACGGAATACATAACTATTTAAAAGTTTACATTTATTGTTTGATAAGATTGAAAAAATGCGAATTTAATGAAAATTGAAATATATGTGAAATTGATTTACCTTTTTCTCTCCCTGCTTTCGAAATAAAACATTTTAGTGTTAATTGTATTGAGCTCAACGTCTGCGCAAGGCCAAACCGAACAGCAAAAAATTAACAGATGGGAAAGTTGTAAAATATCTAAACGTCTTATTCCATATCGAATTAAAGAATATATGATGATTTCAAAAACTAAAAGAAATAATCCTGAAATAAAAACGAAATTTCCAAAAATAGTTTCAAGGAAAATGTTAAAAATATCATTTATAAATAAAGATAACTACCAGAATTTTCCAAATAATAAATTTTGTGAAGATAATAAAAGTTCAATTTCATTTTTTTTCTTAGTCAAGATGTCAAAAAATGAAACCTGACAAACAATAATTGCGAAATTAAAATGAAACTAAGAATCTGCAATTCGATAGCAAAAGAAAAAACAAAATGGAGGTGTCAATTATCTCATTATAATAGAAGAGAGAAAATATTATCATTAGTGGCAAAAAAGAAAATATTTCACTGTATAAAACTTACCAAATGAAATAAAAATCACTTTATTTAATGAGCTAGAGTTGAAAAATATATTTCAAAAAATGTTTAAGAAAAAACTGCATGTAAGTGAAAATCTCTTTTGGACCTAGAGTAGTTAAACGTATCAAAGAGAGCAAATTTTGTTCACCATAGTTTTAACAATGATTAAAGATCATGTGATTAAATATCACAAAGACATCACACCGCCCTGCCTTGGCATCCGGGTCTACATTGAACGACCGGCCGCCACGACTTCATCGAACACTGTGGTTCCCGCATAATAGCCCCCATTACGAGCGACTCATGCGACGACCTCTCATTTTACCGGGGTACGACCCGTCATCGGAGATGAGCCCTAAGAGCCACACCACCATTACTGTATCCACCAAGGGAGCGAGAACCTTCTTACTTAACCGGCAGCTTCTCATCCGTGAACTTCGCCATGCTGGGATCATGTGATTAAATATGCGATAATAAGGAAATTAGTGATAATGTGATTAAATAAGGAAATTTGTTTGTGATTTTAAAATTGAAAAGTATTGTTGTAAATCATACATTTTTTAAATTTCTTTAAATTAAAGAAAAAAATTGTACAGTTATGAAATTGATATCATTAAAAAGATATTTTTTTGAATTTTAAAATGATGTAAAAAGTCATTTGTTTCGATGATATTTTTGAAAAATACGGCGAAAAAACTGCAAAATCTAGATTACTTTTTTATTAACTGAAATTTTAATTATCTTTTGAGCTTTGAAAAGTTGATAGTGATTCTACTCTTGTTTTGAAGAGCATATGCGCCAAATCTCATCAATATCAAACAAAAATGTCGATTTTTTAAAAATGCAAATAACATTCATCTTTGTATACATTATTGTAAAGTAAAATTTTCTGGTTAAATCAGTTATAATTATCAAGACAAGTAAAATCAAAGAGATCATGAATTTGGTGTAGGATAGTTGCATTTTTATGCAATAAACTAACACGAAATACTATAGTGTTAATTTTATATTTTGCTTTTAATCATGCTTTTGTATGCATATTTTTACTACTAAAAGAGCATGTATGCATAGGTCTGTTGACGTACTACAAGACAGACCGTTGAGCCTAGAGTTGCCAAATTTGGTACAAACATACTATGAAAGGTGGCGAAGTACACTCAGAGAGTTTTTTTAAACTTTATTCAATTAAAACTTAAGAAAGAATTTGGGGTAGGGGGGTTCAGCGATAATAGCCGTAAATATTATCATTTAAAAATAATTTATACACCGTCTTCAAAAAAAATTATCTTTCAAATTATAGCAGTCTAGTTGTCGTGTATTTTTTTCTTAAATTTGTCAATTTAAAATATATATATATATATTGTTGTAAATTATACAAAAAGTCAAACCAATTTCACTGTTTCATCAACTCTTTAATTTAATATTTCTCTTAATGTTTAATTTAATGTATCTCTTATGTTAAAAAACGTGTTATAAAAATTTATTTTGATTATTACAGTATAAAACCTTCTTTTGTTGCAATGAAATGCTGCCATTTTCGTTGCTTTTCCAGTTTTTTTAGTCTAATTTTTTGTTAATTCTATATGCTACTTGAAATAAATTAACTTTTTTAATGGATTTCCTATATTATTTTGATAGATTTACTTTTTAGCTATGATCTAAAATTCATTTTTTCACTTAGGGCAGTTAATCTTCAATGGAAACCATATCATCCATTTATATGTAATAATTAGGTAAAACATTCAGGTTATAGTCAGATAAAGAAAGTGTAATAAACAGGGTTCATACTGTATTATACGATAGTGCAATTCAGGAGTTTCTAAGGATTTTTTCAGGAGTACAGTACAGAAAATTCAGGAGATAATGCGAAAAAAATCAATTTTAGGGAGAAGGGGGTAGTGTGGATAATATTTATAAAATCGGCAAAAAGTATACTAAATATCAATTCTCCCATCTTTCCCGATTGCGGTGTCTCGGAACATGCGTGGTCGACTCTTTCGGCGCTAAGTAAGATCAAAAGTAAGAATTCTGGATTCCAGCGACTTTCTATCAATAAGAAAAAACGGAAAAATCATATTTTTATCTTTTATCATAATTTTATCTTTTGCTCTTTGACTTTAATTTTTCAGGAGACAAAAAGAAATCTCAGGATAAAAAACACAATTTTCAGGGTCCTTAGAAAAAAAGCAACATTCAGGAGTTTTTCAGGAGGAGCACGAACCCTGAATAAATTTAATTTAAATCTGAATTATGCATGACCGAAATAAAAATTAATTTTCATTGAATTTATTGATATTAAAGAACCATTCTGCCAAAGACTTTTTTAACAATTAAATGTAAAAATCAAAGTCATTAATTTTATTAGATGCAAAACATATTGCTTTAAAATTTATTTCAAATTAGCTTGCGAAAAATTAAATAAGTTGGTGTTTTTAAAATTGGTTGGCATAAATAATATATAATTAATAGAATGGACGAATCAGCTGGCAATAGAAAGCGGCTAGTATTTAATACAACAAAAGCAATTTAAAAATACAGAAATAATTTGAGCTCACCTCTTTAAAATTAACTTATCTTCTTAGAAAAGAATGAAAATGTCCAAGTACTTCTTTATGCGCCCACTTTCTGTTGAAACAAAAACAGAAGAGCAACATTTTCTTCGTATTACTTGCCACTAAAGAAACACCAAAGGACCACTCGTCCAATAAGGAAGAGGCCCCTTTATCCTTCCTACAACGTAGTAAACAAGATAAAATAAGACCTCCCCACCCTAAAACACAAAACTCTAAGAAAAAGAGAGATTCCCCTTTTCCTTTGAGATTTTAATAGCCAAATTGCGTGAATGTTTTGCACCCACTCCCCTCTTATCAGTGTCTTAGAGGTTCGAAAAAGATTCTTAAGGCAGGTGAGTTTCCTTGTCCCTCTATTTTACGACTGTAAAATGAGATTCAAAAAAGAAGTTGTTTTGCCATCTCTAGGCAAGAACCCCACCCATGGTCAAAGAAGGACCCTTTTCGCCTTGAAGGAAGGACAATCTTTTCCTGCGGCAGCAAGAAACTCAAAGTTCCCATTGCCGCATCAGTTTGTAACATAAAGCTACTTACTATTTTGTTCCTCTGAAAGGCGCGGGCACTTTCTTTCTCTCTGTAAGGGTTTACAACCAGACAAGCTGGCAACTTGACCGCTGGACAAAACAACTAGCCATTCCCGCAATGTTTAGTAAGCCACTGAAGTCTTATTCTCAGATTCTTTTTTATTTGCACAACAGATCGTACCAATCTAACTCTTAAACTAAGTTTTTTAAATGGTCATTTTTACGCCCCCGTTCTGCCTGCGCCATTGGCGGGGGCCAATCTCTCCACCCCATCGGTACGGCCCTGGGGGAAATTAAGTCATAGTGAGACCAATGTGTATCATTATTGATAAATTAACCTGCTAGTCACACAGGAATGTCCTCTATAGAAAACGAGATATGCAGAAGACGGCATTTCTTTGATGATACGTCCATTGTGATCAAGACGCGATGGTCTGTAAATTGATTTCAAAGTTGTAGAACTGAGCAGGGCAAAGTAGGCAACTAACTGCTTAGGAGCCCCGCAACTTTTGAGTCCAGACGCATCGTTATACTTTTTTCCTGCATTATCAAGGTAATTTAATTTAGTGCTTTCATTTAATTTTAAGAACCGAGTACTCGAATTGAATTTAAATTAAAATAAAGTGTCGCTTAAATTTCAGGATGTCATTCTTAGGATTTTTTTCACGTTTTCAAATTCGCTTGCAGATTCAGTGTGGTCCAGTTTCTTTCGCAGTTAGTTGTCTGACTCAACAGTCCTGGTAAATTTTGTTGTTTCGCAGTTAGTTGTTTGACTCAACAGTCCTGGTAAATTTTGTATTGCAGTATTTAGATTGTTCAAGAAAGCTGTCATTTTTTTACTACTTTTTAAAAAATTACTTACTAAATTAAGATTTTTCATTTTTTTTATTTGCCAGATACCAACTCTCCTGAATGTGATCCATATTTAAATATTTTGTTATTTCAATTTGTCTTAATGTTTGTAACTTCAGAACAGCTTGTATAGAGATTAAATAGATTCTAACAATAATATTAAATTTTATGAAAGTGGAATATCCTGAATACCCATGTACACTTAATTAAATACATTACTTAGATTGCAGTTCGTCGATAACTAATCGTTAATTCAAATTTTTTTTTTAAATATATCATTTGTAGAAAAACCCTCATCATTTGGCTTCTCTTGGAGTGCAACTAAAATTCATATCACTGCAATACAGATATATTCCTGAACATAGGCGGCTGGTGCACCAAAAAAGTGGGGGGTCAAAAGAGATGCGAGTGTATGGGTGGGGCGCGCCTAAAGCTGATTTTTTTTTTGTAAAATGGACTATATTATTGGATTTTAACGTCATTATTGATTAAATGACCTTCTCTAAAAAATTCGGGACACGACCTCAAAAATCGGAACGGTTGGCCACCGTAGAGTCCCTCCTTCCAATTCAAAGTTCCATTTCAATTCTCATGAAATAATAACATGAGAAAAATATAAAACGCTTACCTATTAAGTCAATTCTTCTTTCTTTAAACTCGTGAATCGATCAATGATGTCGTCACAAAACGGCGTACTCCCAAACACAGAGAAAGCAGGTCAGTTATAAATTTATTTATTTGATATTATGTTATACAATATACATCCGTATTATAAATTAGAAGAAAGACAGCCTGCGATTTTTGTTTTTCGCAAATTGTTCTATTACCTTAGTAAAGTCAATATCTACAGTATTTTCGATCTTCAAAACAGCAAGTGCAGAAAGCTTCTCTTGACACATACTATTTCTAAGGTATGATTTTAAAGATCTTAAGCATGAAAAACTTCTCGCACAGTTGAGACAGGTATCACAAGGAGAATTTGGATTAGTTTTCTCAAGTATGGAAATATGTATATCACAGAGTTCCTTTTCAACAAGAAAATTGCATCTTTTCCTCAGTTCTGTTATCTCCGTGGATATTTCTGGCAAAGAGTCGATGTATTTTTTGTACATTTTCTGAAAAATTTGTATCTCCCCCTTTATTTTTTTCCATATCAAGATCATATGTTTCAGAGACTTTTTGAACTGATGAAATTTTTATGATCTTTGATGGATTGGAACATGTTACATCTTTTAGAGATCGAAAAATATCCAGCTCATTTTCTTTGAACCTTTCGTCTATTGTGTTTAAAGCAGCATCTATAACTGGAAAAGCAATTTACGTTTAATGGAACGATTTAACACTTTGTGACATGCTGAAGGAGCTGCCGCCTATTTCCGAAGACACCTTTCTAGAGCGTGGAAGTTTTGGAGAAGTTAACGATTTTGCTTCACAAATATCGTTAACATATATCCACAACTTTTCAAAAAAATCTTCTCTTCGGAATTCATGCAAACATTCTTTTGTTGCATTAACCAGTTCTTTAACTGTTAAAAAAATTAGCGATTTTGATTGCAAAGCTTTTGAAAGCGTATCTGTAGCTTCCAAAACTCTTTGGATCAGAAGTAGACAAAAAATGAATTGGAAACTTTCGATATTATTCAACAAAGCTTCAGCTTGGGATCCATTTTTCGACGGATCGTTAATTTTGAACTTTGAAAAGTGAGGGGGCAAGGCCCCTTTACTTTTGCAAGTGAGGGGGCAGTTGCCCCCCTTGCCCCCCCGGACGAGCCGCCTATGTTCCTGAATTTTGACGGTATTCAACTGGAATTTTTACATAAGCTGCACTATACATCTGACTTTGAAGTTATGAAAGAAAAATTGGGCTACGCTTCGCACATGCGCAGTAAAAAATTATTTACTACAAATACTCACATTGCCTCAAATATTCAGAGTATTTACTTCAAATTTTATTGCAATACTTCGCTAATATATTGTCATGAATTCTGCAAGTTTCGTATTATTTGGGTGAAAATTCTGCATGTTATAAGCAAAAAACTTGCGGGAAAATTTTGGATTTTTTAAGAAAAACTTTATAGCTTCCTGAATATTCGTGCTTCTTTATTTTTTTCAAAAATGCATGTAAATGTTGACCATTGGTGAAAGTTGCAACTCATTATCAGCTTTCTGTAAAATGGGGCGAGTCCTAAATCATTTTCTTCATCAATTTCTGGTCAGTCCCCTAAATGCCATCGTAACCGAATCTTCCCAGTAAACTGTAAGTTGAAGCCTCTTCTTTACATGGTCGAAGTTCTAGGAAAATCCTTTCAGCCTTTCGGGAGATATTTGAAAAATTTGCAAATTCAAAAGTGTTCACATTATTCTGTCACCCACCTATACTTTTGATAAGTTATATTATATTTGAAAGTCATTGCTTCATTTTACGATTCACATTTTCATTTTTTAACAAGATAACTTCTTAGAAAAAAGGAACGATGAAAACGATTTTAATAATTTACTTTGCAGAGCTTAAACTAGATAAAATATTTTTTTTTTTGAAAAATTATCTTAATTCATCTAAAAGTGCAGTTTAAAACAAATTCGGGGTGGGGATAATTTTATTATTTCTCTCTTTTTGCCTGTATTGTTATTATATTTTACCATTCTACCCTTTAGGACAAAAGAGTTGACACTGTTTATTCGAGCTCGAAATTTAGAAGAAATATAAAATGGTTCTCAGTTTATGGTAAAATTTATTATAGTTCATATATATAAGTTGGTGATTTATGAGCTCACTTCTCCTTTTTAACTGAGTAAGTTTCCTTTATAAACGTAAGAAAAGAAAAAAATATTTATTAAAAACAATTTTGAAATGTTGTTCCTGTTTAATATAAAATTTGAATGTTTGGACACTGTTATGTCCAACCCATCTAGATAGAAGCAAAAAAACGAAACAAATCACTGCTACTTAAATATTTTATATTATCAAATAAAAAACATATCTTTTTGGAGTAAAATGAAAAAGATAAAGGGATGCAAAGGTATTTTAATTTCTTTATCTATTTTATATATACATATAATTAGGATTGCCATACGTCCCGTGTATACGGGACTCTCACCGTATTTCACTACTCATTCACGTATTACTATTTATCCCGTTTTCTCCCTAAGTAAGTTATTTTACGTTACACATTTGTATCACCAATAGTCTTTTCTGGGAGGGGGCCTCAAAAATAATTTTGAGCCTTGGGCCTCATATTGTCAAAATCCACCACTGCCTCCAACTCCGATTTCCTCTAGTGCGAGAGAACCTCACTCCCCCATGTATCTACATTGATCGCATTTCAGCATTTATGGCACTTCAGTTCAAATGGATTTCAAGCAAAGTTGGATTTTTAAACTTTCCACCACACACTCCAATTCTCATCAGACTTTCGCATTGACGACCAGTTTTTGCGTGGTGTGGAATGATCGTCAATGGTTCAGCTTTCAAAGTTACGCACAAGATATTCAGTCTTTGATCTACTTATAGATTACAACTGAAACAAAGTTTCTGTCACTTGCCTTTTCATAGCCATCTAATATTACTGAAATCTATGAATTTTTTTTTCTCTGAAGAATTCGGCTGGAAATTACCGCCTCATCACCAGGCGATAAACTTAAAAAATATTTTCCTGGTGAACTGCACAGAACAAAAAGTGGTCAAATCATTAAATATATATATATTTATCGTATTTCTCAAAGAACAGAATATACCCGGCATTAACATTTCGCACATTGTAAGAAAATTTCAAAAGACTGGGATAGCTGAAAATTGTCTAGATAGTCTTGGAATATAACTGAAATATGTAAATGAACCAGAACAGCACGTCGGAATGAAGCATTCTAACAACCAGCAGATAGTGTTCAAATGAACGTGGACAGACGGACAAACTTCCCATAGACGGATTTTGTCCAAAATTTGATAGAAACCTACAAATAGATAGAAAGCTTCTAGCTTAAAGTTGAACCGGGGAACTTTATCTTCGAATACTGATTATACTTTCGTTTGTATAATTGTGTTCTATAAAAAAGATAATATCATTCTTAAGCAGCACAGACGTAAAAAAAAGTAGTTAAAAGACAAAATGTAAAGTATAATAAGTAAACAGAATTTAAATTTGAAAATAATCGCATCTAGGTAAGGAAGCATATATTTACAGTTATTGACGACTTACGTAAACATATAACGCTTTGAGGACGGCCGCACGCTACGAGTAGCTGGCGCATCCGTGCGACTGTCGCCCTCAAAGAGTTTATCTTTTAGCAACTAAATATTATAGAATGAAAAGACAAGTTACTGCACTTGCAATAATTTGTCTTTACAAAAGTTCAGTTTCATTTACGTCACTTTTTCAAGCACATAAGGTTTATTTTCAGACTGTCCTCGTCAGGGCCGTACCGAGGTGATCCTGCGCCCTTGGCGGAACTGGCAAAGCTGCGCCCCCCCCCCCACGAGACACATTTTCATTAATTTTTCATCACTTCTATAATACCCATACACGGAAAAAACTACATTCCTGAAAATATTTTTATACACAAATTTAGCATATTTTATGATTTATTAAATACGTTTAATAAAAATTACGTATTCTTAAAAAATACTTTAATGAACTATATTCATAAAAAAATACTGTACACAACAAAATAAATGTATCATCAAATAAATTACAAATTGCACGTATTTTCTATGATGTTCTAAGGCCAAACTGAACAGCAAAAAATTAACAGATGGGAAAGTTGTAAAATATCTAAACGTCTTATTACTTATCGAATGAAAGAATAATATGATGATTTGAAAAACTAAAAGAAATAATATTGAAGTAGAAACTAAATTTCCAAAAAAAGTTTCAAGAAAAATGTTAAAAATATCATTTATAAAAAAAGATAACTACCAGAATTTTCCAAATAATAAATGTTGTGAAAATAATAAAAAAGTTCATTTTCATTTTTTTCTTGGTCAAGATGTCAAAAAAAGAAACCTGAATTGCAATAATTGCGAAATTAAAATGAAACTAAGAATCTGTAAATCGATAGCAAGAAAGAAAAAAACAAAATGCATATTTCAATGATCTTACTATAATTCAAGAGAGAAAATATTATCATTAGTGGCGAAAAAGAAAATATTTCACTGTATAAAACTTTCAAAATTAAATAAAAATCACTTTATTTAATGAGCTTGAGTTGAAGAATATATTTCAAAAAGTGTATAAGAAAAAACTGTGGGTAAATGAAAATCTACTTTGGAGCTAGAGTAGTTAAACGTAGCAAAGAGAGCAAATTTTGTTCACCATAATGTTAACAATGGTTAAAGGTCATGTGATTAAATATCACAAAAATACATCACCCCGTCCTGACTTGGCACCCGGGTCTACACTGAATGACCGGCCGCCAATGTGGTCCCCGCATAATAGCCCCATTACGAGCGGCTCATGCGACGACCCCCCATTTTACTGAGTACGACTAGTGATGTGTCGTTCACTCCAAACGAATCCTCGGATCCGGATCCACAATAGGAACGATTGGATCCGATTCCGACCAAAAGGAACGAATCCGCTAAAAGGAACGAATCCGATTCCGCTGATTCACTGAATCCGATTCGGATTCACTGATTCCCTTTTTTAATCACTGATTCCGCGGAATCGGAATCATTGGAGTTTGCAGAAATTAAATCTTGTTTTCTCGCAAGAGAGAATTGTCCTGATGTGCTACTAAAATTGCAGGATGCAAAAGGCACCAATTTTTAGAATTGTATGGCATTAATGAAAATCGATGGAGGTTAATATAAATTTGTTTAATCTTCCTTCACATATATGCGCGTTAATAATATATCACTTAGAAAAATTTACTATTGGAATAACTTTCTCTTCTAACTAGAAAGAAATTTAAATATCTGAAACTTTGCAAAAAAAAAAAAAAAATCAGCATTGCAATATATTTTAAAAATTGCTAAACTACTTTTTTGACATACTTCTTAGTAAAATAAAAAAAAAGTTTTTTTATAATTTTTTTTCTTTTGAACTCAAGATTACAATATCAAAAATTATTTCAAAAGCTGAATCTATATAAAATGAAATTAATAGATTTTATAAAATCAATTTAAGAGAAAATGTTGAGTCCGTATTTTTTTCAAAATAAACAAACCAATAAGAAAGCAATTTAAAAATTGCTAATAAATAATATTTCTTGTATGAGAGTAATTTAAAGGTCTCCAAAAAGAATATTTACTTTTTGAATTAGAATACTTGTATATATGGGGAAAATTAAATTAGAATATAAATTATTTTAAATTTTTCTAATGATAAATTAGGTTTGAAAATAAAGAGTAAAATAGCATAAAATGCTGAAATTATATATAAAAAATTTATAAAAAGATTCCCTTAAATTTGAATTCTTATAAAAATCAAAAACAAAGGAACATCTTGTGACCATTCCTTGGCCAGAATCGAACCTGCGACGTTAGAATTTGCCCACCACAGGAGCACTTGAATGCGAATGTAACTGCACATTTACAAAAACTTTAAATTTTGCATAAAATTAAAAAGTAGTTAATTCAACTGGCATTACATTTTATCAATGATATTATTAACAAATTTCAATTATTGGCATTTGATCTCCAAAAACTGCAGAGAAATTATTAATATTCCTTGATGATGAATAAGAGATTTTACTACATGGAGTTCACCAGGATTGGAACTTAATTATAATTAATTAATAAGAATTATTATCAATTTAATTAATTATCTAATTAGAATTGTAATACATTAATTATGATTCACAGTTGTTTTCAAATAAAAGTCCAATAGTAAAGACATTATTACTAAGTAATTATGAGCAATAATTTACGTTTCGGATTCGGAACGAATCCTCGGATCAGTGAGTCCGAATCCACGAAGTGAACGAATCCGATATATCACTAGGTGCGACCCGTCATCGGAAATGGGCCCTAAGAGCCACACCACCATTACTGTATCCACCAAGGGAGCGAGAACCTGCTTATTTATCCGGCAGCTTCTCATCCGTAAACTTCGTAATGCCTGGGATCATGTGATTAAATATGAGATTATATAAAAATAAGGAAATTAGTGATAATGTGATTAAATAAGGGAATCATTTTGTCATTTTAAATTTGAAAAGTATTGTTGCAAATCATACATTTTTAAATTTCTTTAAATTAAGGAAAAAAATTGTACAGTTACTAAATTGGTATCATTAAAAACATATATATATATATTTAATTTTAAAATGACGTAAAAAGTCATCTTTCGAGATGATATTTTTGAAAAATAAGGAGAAAAAACTGCAAAATCCTGCCTCCTTTTTTTTAACTGTAATTTTATTTATCTTTTGAGCTTTGAAAAGATGATAGTGATTCTATTCTTGTTTTAAAGAGCATATGCGCCAAATTTCATCAATATCGAGAAAAAATGTCGATTTTTAAAAAAGACAAATAACATTCATCTTTGGATACATCATTGTAAAGCAAAATGTTATGGTTAAATCAGTTGCAATTATCAAGACAAGTAAAATCAAAGAAATCATGAATTTGGTGTAGAATAGTTGCATTAAATTTTTTGTGCAATAAACTCTAACACGACATACTATAATGTTAATTTTATATTTTGTTTGTAATCATGCTTTTGTACGCATATTTTTACTACTAATAAAAGCGCATGTATGCAAAGGTGACTGTCTGTTGGCGTTCTACAAGACACGCCGTTAAGCCTAGAGTTGCCAAATTTCCTACAAACCTATTATGACGGGTGGCAAAGCACACCTCAGAGAGGTACGAGGTTTAACGAATTAACTAAAACTCAAAGAAAGAGGGGTTTTTTTTGGGGGGGGGTTCAGCGGTAATAGCCTGAAATATTATCATTTAAAAATAATTTCTACACCGTCTTATATTTTTAAAAAAATTATCTTTCAAATGATAACAGTCTAGTTGTCGTGTAATTGTTTCTTAAATTTGACAATTTTTTTGAAAAATATTTTTATGTATAATTTACAACAATGCTGGATTGAAAATCAAACCAATTTCATTGATTCATCAAATCTTTAATTTAATATTTCTCTTAATGTTTAATTTAATGTATCTCTTATGTTAAAAAACGTGTTATAAAAATTTATTTTGATTATTACAATATAAAACCTTCTTTTGTTGCAATGAAATGCTGCCATTTTCGTTGCTTTTCCAGTTTTTTTAGTCTAATTTTTTGTTAATTCTATATGCTACTTGAAATAAATTTCCTTTTTAAATAGATTTACTATATTATTTTGATAGATTTACTTTTGAGCTATGATCTAAAATTCATTTTTTTCCTTCGGGCAGATAATCTTCAATGGAAACCATACCATATATTTATTTGTAATAATTAGGTAAAACATTCAAGTTATAATCAAATAAATAAAGTGTAATAAATGCAATTTAAATCTGAATTATGCATTATCGAAATAAAAATTAATTTTCATTGAATTTAATGATATTAAAGAGCCATTCTGACTAAGACTTTTTTAACAATTGAATGTAGAAATCAGCCATTAATTTTATTAGATGCGAAACATATTTTCTTAAAATTTAGTTCAAAATAACTTGCGGAAAATTAAATAAGATAATGTTTTTAAAATTGGTTGGCATAAATAATATATAATTAATAAAATGGGCGAATCAGCTGGCAGTAGAAGGCGGCTAGTATTTAATACAACAAAAACAATTTAAAAATTTAGAAATAATTTGAGCTCACCTCTTTAAAACCAATTTATCTCCTTAGAAAAGAATGAAAATGTCCAAGTATTTCTTTATGCGCTCACTCTCTGATGAAATAAAAACAGAAATGCAACATTTCCTTCGTATTATTTGCCACTAAAGAAACACCAAAGGCATTGCCGCATCAGTTTGTAACATGAAGCTACTTGTTATTTTGTTCCAAGAAAAGGCGCAGGCCCTTTCTCTCTCTCTGTAAGGAGGTCACAACTAGACAAGCTGGCAACTTGACCACTGGACAAAACAACTAGCCACTCCCGTAATGTTTAGTGAGCCACTGAAGACTTAGGGGGTCTATTCTGGTACCCCCGGTTGTGTTGGGAGACGTCGCTTTTCCCGTTGTTAAGGTGCGGAAAAAGTGACGTCTCCCAACCCAACCGGGCGTACCAGAATAGACCCGTTATTCTCAAATTCTTTTTTATTTTCGCATCAGATCGTACCAATCTAACTCTTAAACTAAGTTTTTTAAATGGTCATTTTTGCGCCCCCGTTCTGCCTGCGCCATTGGCGGGGGCCAATCTCGCCACCCCCTCGGTACGGCCCTGGTCCTCGTTAATCTTGAGCCGAAGTCGGATCATGAGGATGACACATGGTCCCGGCAGATTTCCATACCATCCCAACAGAAGAAAGCCTGACCCTGACAGATATAAAAAATCTAATGCAACTATTCTACACCAAATTCATGATTTACTTGATTTTACTTGTCTTGATAATTGTAACCGATTTAACCATAAAATTTTACTTTACAATAATGTATACAAAGATGAATGTTGTCTTTTTAAAAAATCGATACTTTTGCTTGATATTGATAAAATTTGGCGCATATGCTCTTCAAAACAAGAGTAGAATCACTATCAATTTTTCAAAACTCAAAAGATATTTAAAATTACAGTTAATAAAAAAGTAGGCAAGATTCTGCAGTTTTCTTGCCGTATTTTTAAAAAATATCATCTAAAAAATGACTTTTTACGTCATTGTAAAATTCAAAAAATATCTTTTTTAATTATACCAATTTAATAACTGCACATTTTTTTTTCTTTAATTTAAAGAAATTTTAAAAATGTATGATTTGCAACAATACTTTTCAATTTTAAAATGACAAACTAATGTCCTCATTTAATCACATTATCACTAATTTCCTTATTTTTATATAATCGCTTATTTAATCACATGATCCCAGCATGGCGAAGTTCACGGATGAGAAGCTGCCGGATAAGTAGGCAAGCTCTCCTCCCTTGGTGGATACAATAAGGGTGGTGTGGCTCTTAGGTCGTACCCCGGTAAAATGGGGGGTCGTCGCATGAGCGGCTCGTAATGGGGGTTATTATGCGGAGATCACAGTGCCCGATGAAATCGTGGCGGCCGGTCCTTCAATGTAGGCGGGTGCCAAAGCAGGGCGGGCTTTTTGTGATATTTAATCATACGATCTTTAAACATTGTTAACATTAGGGTGAACAAAATTTGCTCTTTTCGATACATTTAACTACTCTAGCTCCAAAGTAGATTTTCACTTACCCGTAATTTTTTCTTATACACTTTTTGAAATATATTTTTCAACTCAAGCTCATTAAATAAAGTGATTTTTATTTCATTTGGTATGTTTTATACAGTGAAATATTTTCTTTTTCGCCATTAATGATAATATTTTCTCTCTTCAATTATAGTGAGATAATTGACATATGCATTTTGTTTTTTCTTTTGCTATCGAATTACAGATTCTTAGTTTCATTTTAATTTCGCAATTATTGCAATTCAGGTTTCCTTTTCTTTTGACATCTTGTCAAAGAAAAAAAGGAAAATTGTAGAGGGACGAGACTCATGTTTATATGAAATGCCACTGTTGAAGAATTAATTCAATTTCAGGAACCATTTTTATTAGATGGCTAACTTCCACGACACAGTACATTAAAAGGTAAAAGACGCAAGACAGAGAACAACACAAGACAAGTACACAGAAGAAGAAAAAAGAGAGGCATCATGGGAAAAACCCGGATGGCTCTAGTAGCGCTACCTACCATAAAAAGGAGAAGGCAGTGAATTGTAACCGCAACATCCTCCCCCTACACCTCCGAAGACCGTCTCAGCGAGGTGGTGTGATTCTTGATATTTTTGCGTTTTTCCCAGGACTTTCATCAGAAACAAAAGGCTGTTTTGGAGGTCTACCTCTTCTCCTTAAAGGCACCACAGGAGATTGGTGCTGTGTGACATTTTGAAAATGTGTTAGAGCTGATACGTGGTATACACCTAAAGGTTCATCAGGTTTGTCACAATTGGCTATGACAAAGGTTGTAGGTAATTTCTGGGATAGAATGACGTAAGGTCCATCTTTCCTCGGCATCAACTTTGCACTTATGCTTTGGTTTGCTTTACTTAATGGGTGAAACTTTACCCAAACTAAATCATCAGGTTTAAAATTAGGGTTTGGTTTACGTGATTTGTCTGCATATGCTTTTCGACGATCTTGACTTTTCTCGATATTTTCTTTAATTTGTGACATATTCTCAAAACGTTTTAAATAAGGAGTGAATTCTGGAATAAAATTATCATTATGAATAACAGACCGCAGGTCAGTAGTAACATCGTCTAAAGTTCTTAATTCTCGGGCAAAGTTCAAGTAAGCTGCAGTGCATCCATTAGTTTCGCATTTTGCAGTGTTCATTGCAAATCTAATACCTGGCAATTGCTCATTCCATAAGGTATGGTTGTTACCAATAATCCTTGCCAAACGAGGCTTCAAATCTCTATTTTTACTCTCAACAGGGTTTGCCTGTGTATAGTAAACAGGAATTAGACTTTGATTGATGTTTAGGGCATAACACAACTGTTGCATGATTGCACTAACAAATTGTGTACCATTATCACTTATTAGACGACGCGGTAATCCATATCTTTGAAGATCCACTTCATGCCTTCACTCGTTTCCGGTAAGGGCCCAAAAAGATCGATAGCTATGCTTTCAAAACGTTGAGCAGGTACAGGTGTCTGTAAGAGACCAGCAGGTTTCTGGTTCGTTGCTTTATATCTGATGCATTCTGCACAGTTCTTGACGTAATCGGCAATATATTTTCTCATGCCTGTCCAGTAATATCTGGATGATATTCGAGAAAAGGTTCCATCTGCTCCGTAATGTGAAGCTGTAGGCGCATCATGGTGGAGTTTTAAAAGTTTTTCTCTTTCATAAGATGGGACAACTAGCTGAGCCTTCTCCACTTCAGAGTGTGGAGAGTAACGGTAGAGTACTCCTTGATTTAAGACTTACCCCCTTTCTGTCCAATTCGCAAAGTCAACACTTTTGTTGATATCCTCAAAGCAATCTATGATCTTCTTGAGTTCAAAATCTTTCAACTGTTCCGTTCGAAGTTCACCAGCTGTTCTTGATGGGACATCAATAACAACAGCTTGTAATTCACAAGTTTGTTTATCATTGCATTCAGGTCGAGAAACAACGTTACATTTGCCAGGAAAATAATCGATTTTCAAGTTATAAGTTTGAATCTGAAGTGCCCATCTGGCTAACCTGCCAGTGGGTGACGATAAAGTCATTAACCACTTTAATGGTTGGTGGTCAGATGCAACAGTAATATCTGCACCTTCAATATATATTCGAAATTTATCCAAGGCCCAGACTACAGCCAAGGCTTCGCTTTCAATTGTAGAGAAATTTTTTCAGCAGAGCTCAAGAATCTACTGGCATATTCTATTGGTCTTTCATCGGCGGGGTTGTCTCCCTGTAGAAGAACTGCGCCTAAAGCGTAACCACTTGCACTTGGACCCATGTTGAAACACAATTTTTGGTTGCGATTAATTAACTGGACAGCGGAAAAATCACTGTAGAACATACAAAAATTTTCACATCGTGTTAGGGCAACACTGTACATTCGAACTTTGACCGATGCGATCTTCTTCCAAAACAGAATTACTTCCCGGGGCAGGAAAAATGACGAGAAGTGTCGGATGAGCCGATCTTCTTAAAAGAATTTCTCAGGGTGCAGAAGAAACATAACATGTCGAGATGAGTCGATGCTTTACCAAAAATTAATGCTATTTCCCAGAGCGGGAAAAAACATCATGGCAAGCGTCTGGTTGACAGTTTTTCAATTTCCATCAAAAATTTACGTTGGGCGCCACTGTAGAGGGACGAGACTCATGTTTATATGAAATGCCGCTGTTGAAGAATTAATTCAATTTCAGGAACCATTTTTATTAGATGGCTAACTTCCACGACACAGTACATTAAAAGGTACAAGACGAAAGACAGAGAACAACACAAGACAAGTACACAGAAGAAGAAAAAAGAGAGGCATCATGGGAAAAACCCGGATGGCTCTAGTAGCGCCACCTACCATAAAAAGGAGAAGGCAGTGAATTGTAACCGCTACAAAATGAACTTTTAGTATTTTCACGAAATTTATTATTTGGAAAATTCTGGTAGTTATCTTTTTTTTTATAAATGATATTTTTAACATTTTAATTGAAACTGTTTTTACTTCAGGATTATTTCTTTTAGTTTTTCAAATCATCATTCGATATGTAAGAAGACGTTTAGATATTTTACAACTTTCCCATCTTTTAATTTTTTGTTGTTCAGTTTGGCCTTGTTCATCATAGAAAATATGTGCAATTTGTAATTTATTTGATGATACATTTATTTTGTTGTGTACAGTATTTTTCATGAATATAGTTCATTAAAGTATTTTTTAAGAATACGAATTTTTTATTAAACCTATTTAATAGCTCATGAAATATGCTAAATTTGTGTATAAAAATATTTTCATGGATGTAGTTTTTTCCGGGTAGGCGTTTTATAGAAGGGATGAAAAGTTAATGAAAATGTGTCACGTCAGAAGGGGGGGGGGCGCTTCTTTGCCATTTCCACCCAGGGCGCAGGATCACCTCAGTACGGCCCTGCATATGCGTATTATTTATTTTTATCTAAATG
Source organism: Araneus ventricosus (assembly GCA_013235015.1). NCBI lineage: Eukaryota > Metazoa > Arthropoda > Arachnida > Araneae > Araneidae > Araneus > Araneus ventricosus. The sequence continues at coordinate 339,371 of BGPR01000276.1, read as the reverse complement.
CAAAAGTTATCGTTTTTCAAAAATTACTTGTTGGGGGTTTAAATAGGGCGCTTTGTAAATATCTGGATTCAGCAAAGGTGCCGAGAATCAAAAAAGTTTGGAGCCACTGATTTAAAACATATATTTACACTTATGTGCATCAATTCCGGGCAAGTTCCCGGATAGGATCGTCTATTAGAGGACCTCCTCCAGCAGACAGATAAGATATGGTGAAAATGGTAACAAAATTTATATCAAATATAGAAGGAAATTTTAAACGCTTCCAATTAAAAGAACAAAGAGATAAATACGTTTTGGTTTGCGGATTTGAGCTTGTAGGCAGTGGCGTAACTAGGGTGGGGCAGGTGGGGCATGCGCCCTGTGCGCAATTGCAAGGGGGCGCAAAATTAAGGAATCAATTGGTTGTATTTAATATAAAACTAGGATTTTTTGAAGCTCTTATTCCCAATATTCTTACAAATTGAAATAGTTTCAACAAAGTGTGGGGAAATCCTAAGGATGGAGTCATTTTTACAACCCGGAAACCTCAAGCTGTGACAAAATAAAAAGTAATATTAAACTTCAGAGATTTTCTGACCGAAATCCTCATCGCGAAATTAAAAACTCGTTTAGAGCCCCCACCCTACCGGGACAAAAATTAGTTTCTCGATAGGGTGAGAAATAAGGGAAGATGGTTAGGGATAATTATCTCCGCAGGGTTCCTGTTTCTTCCTTCTGACCCGATGGTTCCTATGGTTTCTCACGGTATGCATTCTTCATACAGAATGATTGTCAGCTTCTTCAGAAATTGGTCATATACGGTTAGCAGAAGTGTCATTCCTATTTTCAATCTGCAAAGAATGAAGAACAGAAAATATACCTCCATTTTTTGCGTAGTGTAATACTCTCCAGAAAATTTTAAAAGACGCTCTTTGCATTGTTTTTAGTACTGAATATTTGCATAACTTGTATGATCAAAATGCCATAGTGTTTATTTTGAATTTTTATTTCGCAAAACCTAAATGCAATTGTTCTGCCAAACGAAAAAAAAAAAAAAAAAAAACTGAGAGAGAGAAAAGACCGCATAAAGTTTTGTAATTGCTGGTAAAAATTAAACAGATCTTGCAGACTTTGCAAACAGATCTTAAATTGACATTGACAAAAAATAATTAATTTTCATTAAAATAGCAAAGTTTTTCCAAAAGAATTTACTTTTAAAATGCTAAAGAATTAAATAAGCATGTAAGAATATTTAAATTATGAAGTATATCTCAAATGTTCTGCTACGTTTACAGCAGATTTTTTCCTCAAAAAATGATTTTCAAATAAATTAATTATGCCTTTTCCATATACTTTTATTTTGTATATTGCGAAAAGATAGTTTTGAAGATTATTATCATCAACATGATAATAATTAATTCTAAGAAATTATATCGTCATATTCAAGCCTGAAGTTCTTTTGGATATGATGTCGATAATGTATACATTTTCATTCATTTCAGAGAATTTTATTCTAAATTTAAATTTCAGACTGATTACTTCAATTTTAATGTTTTAGTTATAATTAAGATGTCTTGTTCAAGCTTTAGACTCGATAAAATCTGGAATAATGTCTTTGCCCACGAAACTTTCGGCATTTAGAAGTTTGATCTCACCAATTTCGTTCCATCAAGAAGACTTATAAATTTTCTGTCAGAGCTCCCCCCCCCCCCCCCTCTCCTCCGTTTGTTTTGCAAAATACATTAAATCCGAAAAAATTTAAATTATTCTATTATCAAGTTAAACATTTTTAATTTTCTAATCTGATTTAATTATAAAACACAAAATTCCTCGTGGCAATTTTGTTAACTTCAGTTTTACACTGCATAAAATGAATGAATCTAAATTTATAAAATTACACTTTTATAATTCTATTTCTTGTCTACTAAAATAATAAGGAAGTACAATTTTTCACGTCATAAACAAATTAATAACGTAATTTTAATTCATGATTGAATCTGCATTTTTTTCCTGCAATAACGTATCCCCTAATTACATGTAATGAATTTTAATTTTGCCATAAGATGCTAGATAAAACATTAAATTTATTCGTTGTAAATTTTGATTAATAAATTTAAAGATATATATGAAATTATATGATGAATTATATTGTGAATATTATTAAATTTATTAGTCACTAAGGTTTTTTGTATGATTTTATCTGTATTAGCAAAACGTTTACTTCAATGTTTAGAATTTTTATATACTGACTATGGGGGAAAAAGTAGTGTACATGTTTTTTCCATTATTATTCATATGTGTGTGGGGTTTTTTCAAAGGATTAAAAGATTTGTGCACATTTTATATTATTTTTCAAATATGAGATAAATGGAATGCATCATTTATTTATAAATTTCTAAGGTATCTAAAGTTTTTTACAAACTTTGAATTTCTTATTTAAGCTATATTTAAGGGATTAAGGTTAAAATGCACCGAATTTTCTTTGAAAATTCAACGAAATTTTGTTAAAAAAATGTATAATGTGTAATTCTGTCAACTCAAAAATGTTTTATATGTTATTTTTTAACTTTATTTTCACTTTTAATCTTTGCACTCCCCGGCATAAAGTTTCCGAAAAGAAAATAAGGATCACATTTCAAAAGAAAAAAAAAGGGGGGCGCAGTTTCGGTATTTGCCCTGGGCGCCATTTTATGTAGGTACACCACTGCTTGTAGGTTTGCCGTGGACGACGAACTATACTCGAACACATCCCAACGTGATCCGCGAATCCCTTTGTGTTCGCCGATACATGGACAGGATTTGTTTCATGTCTAATCAAAAAGTCTGTGACTCCTTCGAACTGTTCGGATCGCTACTGTATACGCGCCTTCAGCTGCAGTTCAGAGTCGTGCTAAAAATCGGTTAATGCGTGTGTCGAAACGACGTACAGTGGTTCAGATCGTTCATAGCGCCCCACAACCCTAAAATTTCGCATCATAAAATCCCCTTCGATCGTGGTTCAAATAAATGTTTATATTCGAGAGGTGTTAAATCATCACAAATTTGGCTGCAATTATTCGGCATTGCCACTCATTACTCATCGAAGTGAAGAGTTTCCAGTTGCACTGTCCTACCGATCGGTCCTACTCGGAATGATTGTACGTGAGCTTCGTTAAAGAAAATTTATTTTTAGGGACTTATTTTTTATCTAACATTTGATTTTTCTGTCAGTATGGCAGAAAAAGATATGTATTTTATATTATTTCAGCTTTATTCGATATATTATTTTTCATGAAATTTGGGGAAATATTAGGTTTAAAAAAATGTTTTTAAAGTATTGTTACAGTCATAGAAAGTCGCTTCCCAGCACTACAGGTCTTATGGTTGGGAAGAGGGTTTTACAAGGTGAAGCATGGAGTGACCTCAGCGACTCTCGTGGCACGCATGACCTTGGCGACAAACTTGGCGACCATTTTGGCGACTTGGCGACAAATTTGGCGACCTTGGCGACAAATGGATTATTCTCGAAAATGCAACCCTTTTCTCGATATTTCTATTAGGGGCCGAGATCTAGGATTTTCATGAAAATTCTATGTGACGTCACGGGGAGAGTATATAAGACCGCGTTTGGACCACAACAGCGTCTTTGAACGACTGGTTACTGTGAAGCGTAAACGTCTTCGGAGTTCTATCTGCTGTGTGAGCTAATCAGCTGGTGAGCTGAGCTGTTATTGTCGTGACTAGTTATTTGCTGACTGTTTGTGCTGTTAGATGTCAAAGCGCTGAACTGTCATTACCTGTGAATTGTTGTCTATTTACATTGGTAATCTGTGCAAGGACTATTGTTTCCTGTACCTGTGCTACGTGTTATCCTGTATATTTGTAAATAAACCTTCATTCTCCATTATCCTGCGTGTTGGACTGTTTACACCATACACCCACGGTAAGATTTTGTGCAACAGTATTGTTACAAAAATCGTCCGGTGGGTGTACGGTGAAAGAAGTCGAACAATCCGGATAATGAAAAATGACGCTTTATTCCAGAAAACAAGGAGCACAGGTAACAAGAAAAACAGCACTTGTATAAATTAGCAACACAAGCAGACAACAAATCACTAATAATAACAGAAGCAGCACTATGAATAGCGCTCAGCATCTAACAGCTGGCCAACTCGCACTACGAACAAAACTCTAAAGAGATTCACTTGTTTAAACACCTCCGGGTATTTATAGCTCTCCGACAGGGTGTGAAGTCACATGGAATTTTCCAGAAGGGTCTCGGTTCGTAGGAGAGATAGCCATAATTCTTGTATTTTTTGGAACTTTCATTTTGTCGCTAAGGTCGGGGGACATTGGCCGGGCATCCATTACCCAGATAGCAATTTTAGTTTGCAGCAAGCTTGCCACAAATTTGTCATGACAAGAGTGCAAGTTTGCCACAAATTTGTCATGACAAGTGTGCAAGCTTGCAGTAAGCTTGCAGCAAGTTAACGAAAGCTCCGAAGTCACCATGAAACGAACTTGCAGCAAGTTTGCCGTGTCAAACTCATTGCAAATTATAGCAAAAACAGAACACGAACACAACCCACGATAGAACTCGCGACCTCCAGGTTCCGAAGCGGTGACGCTAACCGTTGAGCCAACTGAACTCTGAGAGGAGAGGATAGATTTCGCTAAAACATCGTTCGATGCGATTCGTATACGATTTATTTTAAACTATTTTCTGGTTTTCATTAATTTTTTGAGTTGAGAATACGATTTGAAGTCAAAGAGAGAGCGATTTTCGCTAATAACTACGTTTTGCTAGTAGAATAAATTATGAAATTAGAGTTCAAAAGTAATTACTTTAAAATGGGACAAAATGTCTAGTTATTATTTTTCAACAAACACCGACTGTTTTTTAGATTTAATTTTGTTTATAAACGTTAAAATTTCAAAAAAAAAAAATAAAAAAAGAAAAAGGCGATATAGTTTTCTTTAAAGTGAGAGTGATATATTTAGTAAAAAGATGGAAAATGCTTCAAAAAATTTTTTTATAAAAAAGTTATTTTTTTCACAAATTATCATTGATTTATTGAATTAATAAAAAAGAATTACGGTCTAGGAGATGCTATTAAAAATCGGATGTTTTTTAAAACAGAGACAAAGATAATTATCTCTTTATTGTGCTATCTTTGCAGGAAGCTTGTTTTGCATACTTGCTGCAAGTTTGATTTGCAAAGAGGTGGCGCTACTTGTCACATCGAACTTGCTACAAGTTCGATTCAAGTTTGACGCGTCAAATTTTGCCATGACAAGTCAAAATCAAACTTGCTGCAAACTTACGTGCTATCTGGGTAAGAACCTCTGTAAGTCACTCTTTCCAAAGATAAGTCTAAGATTGCAGGGAAGCAGCATTACAGATTCATAACAGTATTTAGTATTTTGGACTTCAATTCTTTTGTACGTTCAAACTGCTATATCTTTTTGTTGAATTCTCATCTCTTAATTTTTTTCACTGCCTCGAACTCTATGCTAGTGTTACGAAAGAAGATCGTTGGTAGGCAACTAAATACAAGGGTCGTGTTCTTTTTCAACCTCCGATTGAACCGCAAAACAGACAGACAAGTAGTAGGATGTTCGGATGCGCGGTGGGCGATTTCCATGTCTGTACCCAGGTAGCATGTACACATGCAGCAAGTTTGATTTTTCTTGATATTAGCTTGTCGTGACAAATTTGCTGTGGCAACTTTGCAGCAAACTTCCTGCAAAGTAACAAAGCATAATCAACCAACCCACTTGCAAAAAAAGTTTGCTGTGAAGTTGTTATGACAAACTTCACGATTGCAAAACAAGTTTGCTACAAATATGATACAGCACACTTCAGAGGCGGCGCCAGAAATTTTCCGACGGGGGGGCAAGCAAAGTTTTTCTAACTTAGGTAATTAATTTTATAATTAAGTTTATATTTAATTAAAGGTAATTAAGTATTAATTAGCGAATTTGATTATAATAATTTATTATTTGGAATAATTAGTTAAATGTCGGTGCAGTAAGAATTGTCTGACTGAACGACAAGCAATAATAGAAAATGAAGAATTATGAACATAAATATCAGGAAATGAAATGTACCGCACTGATATTGAAAAAATTTGCAGATTATTATCTAAATTTCATAACAAAATAAAATAATAGACGAGAAAAGTAAAAATAATTAACAAATTTAAAACCTATAAATGCAATATCTTCGTATCTCTAATAATAATAAAGGAGAATGTGTGTATTGGTTCTCTACAGGGCAGACAGGTGGACCTAGAGCTACGAAATTGGCACAAACCTACTTTGGAGGGTGGGAATTTGCACCTCGGAGCCCTTTTTCGAAATTTTATTTGGAATTTTAATTAATTAAAAATTAAGCGAAATTTTGTCGTTTTCCATTAATAACTTCCGAAAATATTACAGCACGAAAATCCTTATTACGCCATCTGAAAGTTCAAAAAATTACCTTTTCAATGATATTTTATATGAAAGCTCACTACGCTGGATACATCATCAATAGCCGCTTCTCCATCTCAATTCTTCATTTTCGAGAAAAATCGCAAAACACTACTTCATTGTACATTCTCTAGGAGAGGAAACCTTGACTGTGTTCCCAGTCTCAACAACTGGACTGATTTTACCAATTCATCTCACTTTGCAAGCATAGCTGACAAATCGGAATGCTCCAAGTTTATTGTGCAAGTTTAAAATAGTATTTTTGATCAGTACCAGCCACCATCTGAAAATTTAAAAACTCATCTTTTTAATGATATCAATGAAGATGCCGTATTTTTTCTCTAATTTTAATAAATTTGTAAAAATATTTTAAGGCATAATTTAAAACGGTTCCTTTCATTGTTGCAATCTGATTCAAACCGTTGTCAAATAATATTTAATTCCGTGTTTCACTTCCATTATTGAAAGCTAAGGTAATGTCCTAATGGATTTAACTTTCTTTTTTGTTTCATCAATTTTTCTGTTAAATCTGTAAGCGAAGTCCTCTAAGGTAATAATTATATTTGGAAACATATTTAGTAAGTTCAATGATTATGGTTGTTGTGTTTTAATTCTTTCTATCAGCATGTTTTAATCCAGCTAGAATGCTGCAAGTATTTTCCTTCGACGACGTGCAATTAGATGTTACATGACACATGTAGTTACTTGATTCCATTAGGGACGTTCATGTAGACAATGAACAGAACAGATGCAAAGCTACTAAAAGAACACGGGTGAAGTGTCTATAACAATTTGAAAGTTTAAAATTGCATTTTTAAGGGAACTATGAAAATCAAAATATGCACATGATGATACGTTTATCCTCCAAATTCGTGACTCTCCTAAATTTATTATTTATTATTATTATTCTAAGGAGATAATAAATTATTATCTCCTTAGATCGTATAGTTGATTTCAAAAAGTAAGCTAGTTCCCAATAATACAAAGAATTTATTTACAACATATTCACAATACCGAAATGACAATATAAGTTAATATTAACCTGGCTGGTGAGCTTTTATATTTTTAACTCAAATATCTACCGTGTCTGCTGCTATATTTTAATAGTAATGATTGCCAAAAATTAATAAAAGGAGTGACTTATCTGGGACATAGAAGCGCAGTCGGGGGACGCTTTATCACAATGGCATGTCATTATCATCCGGCCGAGTTGCGTCGTTTTTGATTTCACTTTTTATCTCATCCACAAGCAACGTTCATCCTTCTTTCGCCGGCTACCAACTTACCTTCTTTCTTTTTCTTTTATTCACTTTTTCGTCCTCCTCAAAAAATCGCCAACGCCCAGTTTTTCTCTTTTGCCACCCACTTTTTGGCATTCAGCTTGGTCCAACATTATCCGCTGTCATTGGTTGGCTTCTTCATAATCCGTAGCCATAGTAAGTAAGCGCCCAAGTTGACAACTTTTTTTAAAATTGCAACCCCAAGTCACTCACCGGATATGATCCGCCGATGGAATTTTTAATGAGTATTTAATAAGTATTCAATTTCTCACCAGTCGACTTTACAAAATAAAATGGCGAACCATATGAATATTTCACACAACAATGAGATTCAATTGAATTTATATTCCCGATTAACAAGTTAGTCGAAGAGAGCGGCTAGTATGTAATACACCAAAACCTCTCTACAGTGGTTAACCACCATTCCATGGAAAATTGGCCGCTCTAGAAGGTCATTATGTGTGGGAGTATAAAATATTTAAATAAGACCTAATTCGTCATTTCTGATAGATCTAATTTTAAAAATTATCCACAGAAAAAAAGTATTTTATCCGAAAATTTCTCTCTCTATTTCTTTCTTTCTTTTCTTTTTATTTTTTCGTTTTTAGAAATAAGATAAAATTTGTGTCTTGCTTGGGTCTTTCGGAGATCACTTTTTCAATTTTTTTTTTAATTGTAAAAATATATCTACAGTGAAACCTCTCTGAGCGGCCACTCCTCCGTTCCGAGAAAAATTGGCCGCTCAGAAGGGTTTTCGTTACAATTACAAGATAATTGCTATAATATATAATATAAACAAGTCTGACACATATTTCTTATTTACAATGAAGTTTGAGACTTATCTAAAGAGAAAACAGTACTTTATTTAATAATTTTTTACATTTTTTTGAAAAAAGGATACAATTTGTGACTGTTTTAAGTTTTTACCCTTCTTGGAAAAAAAACATTTTTTCAAGTTCGTTTTTCAGTTTAAAAAGTAAATCTCTAACCGATGCGTTTGTCAAATGGGATTTGCGAACCCACCCGGCGGCCGTTCAGACAGTGGCGGTTTTTCGCACAGGTGTTAGAGGTGCTCGCCTCGTGCTTCCGGCATCTAGGGGGCCTCAAAACCTATTCGATCTATATCGTAATACTAAACCAAAGATGAATTTTCGTCATTGGGTAGGGGGGAGGGGGCCTCAAAGCAATTTTGCGCCTGCGTCCTCATACTGACAGAATCCGCCACTGCGTTCAGAGGGGTTGGGTGGCCGTTGCTAGGGGTTATTTTAACATTAGGTCTATGGGCCGAAAAATCCGTACCACGAAAAATTGGCCGTTAAGAGAGGTGGCCGCTATGCAGGGGTGGCCGTTCGAAGAGGTTTCACTGTACAATTATTTCGTCGGTAGTTGTTGAGGAAAGGCAATAATATCGTCTATTTTTCCTAAAGTCGTTGAGCTGAAAGTTTCATTCACTGATGGCCGCGACCATATTAACGAATTTTTGGTCAGAGTTCGAATCAGCACCTGAAAGGCAAAAATGAACTCTTTAATGCCCAAACCTGGTAGAGTCTGAAATTCATTCTTCTCTTCACATTGGGAAAGGAATGATTAATTTCTATCTGATTTTCGGTGTTGTTTTTGAGTACATGAATTTTTTTCATTCTTTTCTCAATTTTCTTTTATAAAATGTCCAGGGTCAGAGACACAAAAGGAAAGAATTTCATTGAAGTTGAACGCGCGACAAACCCGACTGTTCAGAGAGGTTTGAGTGGCCGTTAATAGATTTTATTATTAATTCCACGCCGAACAAAAATAGCCTTTGAGAGGAATCAGGGTCGGCCGGAGGGCGGTGCGGCCGCACTAGGCCCCGCGTTTTCTAATGGCCCCGCGGAGCTGACTGATTTTGCAAATTAAGAATGCATTCTAATTTTTTATTTTAATCTGAATATACATGCATTTGTATATAATCACGCGATATGTGCACATTTCACGTCGCCCGATCAAAGGCAAGGTTAGGGGGCTTTGAATCTCACTACATAGCCAAAATAGAGTACGAAAAGTAAAAACAATGTGTTTCATTATGCTTGCGTTGTAACGGATGATAGTACATCCTATGTTTGGTGGGGAAATAAATAAAATATTCGTATTTAAAGGGAAGATAAATGCTTAATATAATGTATTAATAAAAATTACTAAATAATATATTTCATTGTTGTTTGTTGTAATCATACTACTAAAACACTCTGCTGTTGTCTTTTTTTATGGTCCATCGGACGTTGAAAGACTCTCGTAGAATTTTATACTCTTTCACCCAACCCGCAGGTGTGTCCAGATTTTAACTAAAATTATTATGGTAACCTTATCCATTGAGGAATCATACTCTTTAGAAAGCAGCAGCGGCTTTGAAGATGAGGAGGTTATGTCTTCTAAAGAGGAACTACTTTAATAGGGTAAATATATTTCTTCAGTGAATAATGCTTTTGCCCGTTACTATCGTCATTTTATCGCGCAAAACTCGATTTTAATTTTTCTTGCGTTGTGACTCATAATAAATACATCTTTCAACAATTTTCATTAAATAAGAGTTTTGGTGGGCTAGAATCTGAAACTGTACCATTTAGTCTAGTCAACGAAGGTGACTGGACTAACTGTGGCGACGTTTAAATAGGAGGCAGAAAAACGTTTAATTGAATTAGGATTGTAAAGCTAAGCAGTCTATCCCTAAATCATAGGAAAATTCAGAAATTGGTCTTCTTCCAACATCTTCCTTTCTGTTTTTATTTGTTTAGTGAAGCAAGAATATTGTACAATGTTAGGAAAGGAATGTAAATAGAAAAAGGGAAATATATAATTGCACTTCAATTTAGATAGTATGCACTTGGTACATGGAACTATAATTCGGATACTTTGCACTATAATTCGGATACTTTGCACTATAATTCGGATACTTTGCACTATAA
>BGPR01000276.1:250414-328710 GCA_013235015.1 Araneus ventricosus | reverse complement strand
TATAATTCGGATACTTTGCACTATAATTCGGATACTTTGCACTATAAATTTCATAATTTACACTTTATTCATGGAACTATAATTCAAATACATTGCACTTTAATTCGAAAACTTTGCACTATAATTCGAAAACTTTGCACTATAATTCGAATACTTTACACTATAAATTTGATACTTTGCACATGGAACTATAAATTGATAACTTTGCACTCAAAATCAATTTTTGTGGCATAGTGTCAAAAACTTTAAATTGAGCAGATTGCTAACTCAAAGAAGGAAATATAAAAATATAGATATTACAGAAAAGATTTTTACAAAAAAAGGGTTTAAAATATGTATAAAAAACGAGTAAAAGTTACTTTTGGCACAAAATAAACAAACATAATTGAGAATAAAGATATAGTAAAAAAATAATACAATACTAAACAATACTTATTATATTAAAAGAGCATTCTTGGCTCGAGTGGGCCGACTTGTCTTACGTTTGTGCCCAGAAGGTAAACATGCAGTTTCGATTGGCGATTTCTCTGGCCCATACATATTAACATGCCTAAGATATGTTCACAAATATATATATTTTTTGCAAAAATAGGACGCGAGTATGTGGAAGCAGAACCGTTACTGCCAGAGGCAGATACTATCACTTTCCATACGCAGTTATTGTATTAAGTTTCATATTCTCCAAAAGAGGTCCATATGAGACATGCCTTTTCATATGAATGGACCACTATTGCATTTATATTCTGTTTCGCCAGTAAAGATGGTAAATAAAAGGCAGATTGGTTTTCGTTTCTTTCTTCTAAAATTTTGACTTCTAATTTTGCCCACTGATTTGGTTTTATACAAATCTTTGTGGGGACATGCAAACCACTTTACATGTGGTTTCATCTAAAATGGTTTGTAATTCGGGTTAACTGGATCACGATCAATTGACAATTTTTTCACAATCGCATTTTCAAACACTTCAAGGAACTGACTAACAGGAAGACGCTCACGAAATGTATGTTCCTTTTTTTATCACCGCTTTGGTTACCTCTAATCCATTATTGGTGATAGGAAAATAATTCCTAGCACCTATATATCAATATCGATTTCTGGTAAGCTATCCGATTTAAAGTATTCTGTGAATGTTGTGATATTCACATAATTTTTTTCTTCCATTTCTTTAAAAATAATACACTAACTATGTTAAGGGTATCGTCATAAGAGCATAAATGAAGACATTCAATATCATTTCTTCTTTCATCTTTGTCTTTAATGCCACGCAGTTTACCATCAATATTTTTTACTACATGGAAATAGCACATTAATCGTTGGGAGGGAAGTCCAAAAAAGTTTTGAAGCCATTAGTTGTTACATTGCTGGCATCGGCCAATAAAATGTTTGGATTCTACTCAGTTTCATTTATTTCATAGTATGGGTCTTCACACAATTAAATGATTCTTCCACTGGTGTAGTGCGGAAGTTTGGAGAGGGGGTGCTCAGTTATCGTCCTCGTCATCTGACCGCTGTTGAAAATTAGTAGGTCCGTCCAAAAGTAGTGCTCGTTTTGCTTCAAAACGCTACGTTAATATAAGTTAGCTAAACTAAACACAAACGGCGCATCTTCTTCAACAGGAACATTCATTTTGGCATTGCACCGATTAAATACATCTTTCACAGATACAGTTAGTTGGTGGTTCAAATGTTTCTTGTCTAAGTTTCGCCAGAATATTTTTTAAGTTTAAATTTTTCTGGTTCTTTCAAACTACGATTTTGGAATGCAGCTATTATTGCATTCAGTTTTCTGATTCCATCTTCATATAGCTGGCGCACCCTTTTTGTTGCCACCATGGCCATGCCTCGATTTCCATCCACGTGATTACTGTACTTCATATAATGAAACAACAGAACTTTCAGAATGGAACAACAAATATATTCCAGCAGGACATGCATTCTTTCTATATTCACAAGCTGTACAGCGATAAGTGATTTTGCATCCAGTTGAGCTATTGTATGATGTAATTTTCTTCCACGTTTTATTTATATAGTTTATTACTAAATCTGCTGTTTCGTATTCTTTAGATTTAATTCAGATTCGTTTTTTCTGTTCCTTAAACTTTTTTTTTCATTTATTCCCTCATCACTATCGGAATAATACATCGAGATAAATTCCAGTAAATCGCTTATCATTTATATGACTTCTGTTCTAAAGCAAAAATACTCTAAAAATGTTTTATTTTATTAATTTTTACAACATTTTTTATAATTTAAATCAACTAATTCGCCAGGTCACAAAATATATAAGATGATCGCATGAATAGGGTAAAAGTAGTAAAGTTCAGTTTGAATTTAGTTTAGTTACATTAACGTCCCGTTTCGAAGTATCACGAGGGCTATTTGGGACGGATCTCGTCATTTTGAACCGCGGTCAGATTTCGAGGACGACACCTGAACTGGCACCCCCACTCCAAACTTCCGCACCGTACCAGTGGGAGAACGTCTGTCCCCCTAAGTATGAGTTATCGTGCAACAGGCCCTATACACGACGGATCTTCAATGGAATAGGGTTTCGAACCTGGAGCCTTCCGGCTCCGAGGTCAACATCTTATCACTAGGCCACTGCGGCCTCAGTTCAGTTTGAAAAGATATAAAAAAAAAAGGTTAGAAGCAGTGATGTAGTCGCAAAATAAGCATTGCCAGAACGGCGTTCCGTCTCCGCTGCACCCCTGTAGAGAAGCTACGATGCACGCTGCAGACGCACGAGTCGCGGCAAAATACGGCGGACAGCCATATTATCAACAACCAGTGTTACTAATTTGGCGAAAAAAATTTCCGGCTTTCGCTTATTCTCGGACTTTTTCCCTTCTGAAGTAGTAAATCCCCAAAAACAAGGATGATTCCCCCTATTGGCAATACTCCAACCAATGCAATGTTGCCGACAGTAAAAACTACGTTTATTTAGTTTATTCAACGTGGAAACATCCGTTTTATAGTGGAAAGTATTTAATACAAGTGATAATATTTTTTCTTGAGTTCATTATATTTGTTCAAATATTTTTTTTCATGCTGAATAAAATTAATTATAGCGGAATAATTTCTTCTCGCGTGCAATATATTTGTTATGAGTGCATATTATTTTTATCAAAGTGAATTTGATCCAAATTAAAGTGCAAATAATTCCCACCCATAGAAAAAATGCTATAAAGACATTCTTAGAGAGAGCGTTCTCCCCTGAACCTTCTCATAAGCGTACAAAATTTCATGCATTTTGCTTCATAATACGGTGAAGAGAATCAAGTATGCATTTTGACCACTAGATTAGTCCACATACGATATAGATTTATAATATCGATGTTAAGACTGGATATTAACCCTCAGACTGCTTATCTCGCAATTTCCACGGGTAGGAAGCAAGTCTATTTTCTGCTGTATCTTGCTATTTTCGCAAGCTAATGTGTTTATACTTAATGCTATTTAGTGTTCAATCATATTTACTAATGAAGCTTTGCATATAAATAACATTTTGTTTGGCTCAACGGTATTTGAACATTTGCAAACGTTGCATCTAAATAGTTATTTTTTAAAAAATCGGCAATCGGAGGTTCAATTTCATTTATCTAGCTGATTGCATTTTTGAGTTATTGTGTTTACATGTATACTAGGGTGGGTCGTTTTAATTTTTTTTCTTCTTTTTTAAGAGGCACAGCGATAAAAAGGTGCTAAATGCTTCCAAATTAATACATGTGAAATATTATTGCATTCTGATAAGTTTAACTGCCTCCGAATTGACGTTCAAGTTTCGAGATTTTTCGAGATAAGTTCCAATCAGGGTTTCAATCAATAAACCTTACTTTATTCGCACATGGAAGATAATGCTACATGATTGGAAGTTTGAGGGGTTGTCAAGCAGAGGAAGGGTCGAGCAAACATTATACTCATGAGGTGTTGTGTTGCACTCATTCGCGCAATTTTTATCATGAATCGTACTTGTTCAGAGCGGAAATGTGCGTTGTTTGGTTATTCAGGTAATGTAAAATAAAGTATGTTACCAACCTACGAATATGTTATGATGTCGGCATAAAATAAAACATGATAAAGAAATTAATAAAAGACCCACATATATAGAAATAGAGGACATTATCTCGGAAAAATTAAAAAAATATGGTAAAGAGCATTCACTGTGCAACATAAAGGATTGAATGTGATGTTGGAGACGTATCATCTGAAAGGCAAAAATCTTTTGAAATAACCCTAAAATACCGAAGAAAAAGATTAGAAGAGTTCCTCAGCGCCAGTAAAATATTGATTGACATTTCATTCTGCAAATGTAGGAACATCGCTGAGTGCTTTTGTTCCAGATACAAAAAAGGGCATGTCAGAAAGAAAAGCTTACTAATCGACCAACGAACCACTAGAACAGGGTTTCTCAAGCTTTTTTCCCTCGCGTACCCCTTGATTAGTCTTTTCATTTTCGCGTACCCCTTGATTAGTCTTTTCATTTTCGCGTACCCCCTACTGTCATACCCCCCTCCGTCCGTCTATGCAAAGAAGTTTTTATCAATAATGTTAAGGGCTTAGGTAAGCTTAAGAGTGTAATAACGCGAATTAATGACATTTGCAGGACTTATTTTTAATTTTATATTTTATTTCAATTTTAAAATATTAGTTAAACACCAAAGCAAATAAAAACAGTATTATAATAAGGATCACATTAACTTATAACGTTAGATAAAAATTGCACTTCGCAATAATCAGTTATACAAGTGCAAGAAAATTTCAATGCGATCCTTGAGCTTATTTCATGGAGCTGAGTTTTATAAAATTGGATTCAAAAGAAGAAAGATATAATTATATGTCTGGAGCTGCGTCAAGCTTATTTCGGTATTTATTCTTAATAAGACGAGAATGCTCTTTCCACAAATTCTGTGTTCGTGAAAGGTATTAAATATTTTATTGCTTTAACACTGAGTTCTTGGTACTCTTCTTTCACTGCTACTCAGAAGTCAATCAAATTTATTTTTTTAAATTCAGATTCTAATGAAGAATCAGTGGAAAATTCAATTAATTTTTCAGCTTTTAGAAAAAACGCTTCGTTGAATGGATTTAATATCCACATATCTGAATCACTGCGCTTCGGAAAATATTGTCTGAATGACAAGTTAAGTCCTTTTAAATGTGATATTATAATAGTTTTTACTTGTTTTGTTAATTTATGTTCGTTCTCAGATAAAAAGCTGTGAAGTGTCTCAAAAACTTCATACTGTTTTTTTTTAATACAGGATCCCCAAAAATTCAGCTTCTTAACTCTTTGAGCCCGGCTAGAGTGAGAATTCAAGTGCCACAAAAACTGGAGTAAATTTTCATTCCTGAAATCAGAATGAAATCCTCTCTTTCTCTACAGAAATTCCAGGAGGACGACACCCTCGGTTGCGCGATCAATTGTCAACAAAGAGAGGAACTAATTTTCTCTCGTAAAATTCATCCAGACGCCCAAAACCGCCTGAATCTGGACTGTGTCGAATCAGGCGGAATAGGGCACATAGGGTTAATCATAGACTCGATTTTGTCAGTGGCCTTAAAAATGGTTATGGAATGGTTTTGCAATCCTAAATTGAGTTTATTTATTTCTGAAAAAATGTCGGATAAGTACGCAAGCTGCTGCAACCATTCACTTTCATAAAATTTAGAGCTCAACGTAAAAGGGTGGTCTTCAAAAAACATCAGAACTTCATGTCTCAGTTCAAACAATCTTGTGAGTACATTTCCTCGCGAAAGGCATCTCACTTCAGTATGCAAAAGTAACGTAGTATGTAGGCTGCCCATATCTCCACGCAAAGATTTGAACAATTGGCTGTTAGTTGAATTAGCCTTAATGAAATGTACAACTTTGACAGATTGATTGAGTACTTCTTTCAATGAATCTGGCAAGGGCTTCGCTGCTAAACTTTGTCTGTGGATGCAGCAATGGTCCCAAGTTACATGAGGAGCGACTATTTTGATACGACCACGTAAACCTTTATAACAGCCAGACATAGATTTTCCACCATCTGTGCAAACACCACAGCAGTTAGACCAATCTATTTCGTTTTCACAGAAATAATTCTGAATGGCATTAAATATGTCCTCACCAGTACATCTTTTAGTGAGAGGATAGCACAATAAGAGTTTTTCTTCAAGTTCGTTAACATTCAAATATCTTGCAATAACAAGCAAAATTGACACACCGGAAACATCAGTGCTTTCATCCACCTGTATTGAAAAGAAGGGGATCTTTTTTATTCTTTCATTTATGGTAGCTTCAATGTCAATAGACATGTCCTTAATTCTCCAAGAAACTGTGCCGTTAGACATAGGAATATTTTTGATTTTTCGGACATGGTCTTCACCGAACATGCATTCAACCGCATCCTTGATACACGGAAATAACAAATTTTCAGCGATAGTATGATTTTTTCCACTTTTAGCAATATGATAACTTATTCTGTTTGATGCCTCAATCCCAGCCTCATTTGCTTTGTTTGTGGATATCAAACAAGAATTTAAATTAGGGCTGTTGGATAGTCGTTGGAATAAACTTTCTTTGCTTATAAGTTGGATGTTTTGTTTCTAAATGGCGCATTAGTAAAGATGGTTTCATGCTGCCATTTGATAATATCTCTCCGCAAACAATGCAGAGAGGTTTTGGGCAATTTTCATTATCCGTGACGGAAAATCCATAGTTGAAGCATTCGTTAGAATATTTTCTCTTCTTCGGAGGTGTACTGATGTTTTGGGTTTTTTTTTCAAAAACAAAACCAATTTTATTTGTGACCTGAATAGACCAATCAGTCGGCCTTTGCACTTCATGATCATCACCTTGCTGATCCACAGCTATCCCCATAACTGCCAAATCAATAGTTTGAATTTCAGTTCTAGATGTCGATCTCTTAAGAGTTCCAGTTTTCAACCACTTGTCCATTTTGAGAAATCAAACAATATCGAATTGAAGTCACTCCAAAGATAAGCAATTCAAATTGAGCACGCTTAGCCTACAAACACCCGTTTGGTGCCACAAAACAAACCAAACGAATCAAATTGATCACCCATAAGACACAAAGCTTGATTTATATGAACAGTCGTTATTCATCCCAATCGAGCAATTAATGATCCCTGCCTTTAATCACGCTTTTAATAAAAACGACAAAACAAGAATCTTTGAGAGGATTCCGGATTGTTCTCGATAAGCCTAAATTAGAACAAAAATAAAAAGCATACCACACTGGCGCCTAGTGAAGCTACAGCTTTTGCGAACACACTGATGATTCCTGCATAATCGGGGCTGGTGAAGACAAAATATCAATCATTTACCAGGTTTTCTTTTTTCTTATTTTGAACATAGGTTTTAGACTAGCACAACTTTCACTTTTATTTTTCACACGAACTTAGGAGAAAAAAAATACTGTAACTTTTTAATCCTTTATATTTTCTTGTGTCCGCCATTACCGACTTTGATTTCGACCACAGGTTGAGAACCTCTAAACTAGAAGAATGGTGATCGGAACCATAGATATGATTACAATACCTTTGACACGGAAAATGATGAGTCAAAAATTACAGCTTCAGCCTTAAAAAGGAAGCACAGGGAAACAATGTGTCGACTTCATCTGTATCTAGTCATCAGGACAGTGACGATGTATCCTGCCACAGTTACAAGCCTCAACGTCAGTGTCTCTTGTTGATTAGCCTACAGCTAAAAATAGTACGGCAGATTACAATTTACTTTCAAGAATGTGTGATAGATACGGAATTATCAAATAGGGATGGGGCAGCTATTACTTCAGCAGTTATTCACACTTCTACTTTGGAAACTATTGATAAAAATAAGTTCGCAGGAAACGCAAGAAAATTGGCCGCCGAAGAAGACGAAGTTGTACAGATGCATGCTTAATACTTCGACAGAAGGAAAGATAAAACTTTAATTTTATCAGTGAAGGAAGGAAAAAAGTATCGACGCAACATTCTTGAAGAGAATATTTCATTGATAAATGAACCAGAGTCGAAACTCTAGGTCAGGGGTGGCGAACCTTTATGTAGCAACGTGCCATTTTTTCTAAAAAATGTTTAATGAGGTCATAAGACGTGCCGTCAAATAATTTTGGGGTCTATTCTGGTACCCGTTGTTAACGTGCGAAAAAAGTGACGTCTCCCAACCCAACCGGGGGTACCAGAATATACCCGTTTGGGGTTTCTGTCAAACTTCGTTATTATTGGAAAAATAATAATACTAAATACTATCAACTCAAAACTCTTTATTTACTACAAAAAAAATACATTTTGCAATGTCTCAGTTATACGCGTAATTCAAATTAAAGTAACATTAGTGTGTCTTCTGTTGTTGTAGATTAGATGACAAATAACTTATATTAGGGTTGTAAGATGTTACTTTTAGCAGAATGCATGCTGAACTGGAGTCATCTGTCAAACGGTTTCTAAGCTAGTCTTTAATGTTATTCATTCTGAAAACCGTAGCGTAGGATCAACTCGCGTTCGTTCGTAATTATGCTTCATAGTGAACTTTGTGATCGGTGGCGTGCCCAAAATATTGTGTCGCGTGCCATTGGTTCGCCATCCCTGCTCTAGGTTATATGGCACCATCTTTTGGCATATCCAAATAGAACAATCAATCACTGATTTCTTCCTGGAATCAAAGATGTCTACGGATATTTGGGTGTAATGGAACTAACTTGAACGTTCGTAAATATGGAGATTTCACACGTCTACTTGGAAAAAAAGTTTAGTAAACCATTACAGTAGATTTATCCGTCTATTGCACATGAACGAATTTGAAAGAATCGGAAAAGTGTGAGAAAAGGCCTGTTGCTCGGCTTCATTGGAATTCAACACGGTTGCACGAGTTTTCTGTTACAGACCAAAGATATTTGTTCAGAGTAGTAGCAGCGGTTTCAACAGGCATATTTCCTAAGGGTTTAATAAACAAACCTCCAAGCAAAATGTCTCACGCCCCATGACTAATTCGAGCTAATCCAAATTTATATTTCGGCGGAATATCCTTCTGAAAACTGTGCGAAATATCCGAGAGAGAAAGATTCGTAAAAATCCAAATAGAGTCTCGAAAAGTCGCACCGAAATTCGATTGTAAGAAGAATATTCGCGCTATTTAAATTATTATTATAATAATATAAATGACATTTTTGTAAACTTTTCTTATAATAATTAAATATTACTCGTATAATTTCAGATTTTTTCCAAAATATGTATTTTTCAAAGTCAATCCGGAGGCAGAAGATGGTATTGCATTTAAACAAAATTTCATACGTGAGCTAAAAACACCATTTGGCACCTTTTTCTTGCTGTGCGAGACAGAAATCAGGAAACCTTTTTTTCTCTATAGACCGGTGACCATCCTAATGTACACAGATTTCCTGTAGAGAGATTTTTGTCCAAAATTTGATAGAAACCAACATTTTTGGTGCACAGAACAACACAATTTCATCCTTCTAGCTAGTTACGTTCAGAAGTTATGCGGACATACACACAGATGGACAGATATGATTTTAGCCTCAGGGAAGTCTAAAACACCGTGATTTATATAAATCTCGAAGTTGAACTTTTTTGACAATTAAAATAATTTTTCTTTCTATACTTGTAAGAGAAAGTAAAAACATTTATACAACAACCAAAGAGATGCAATGTATTTTGAAGATTTGAATGTGAATCTCCAATTCCTAGAATGAATTTTTTAGTTACATTGATAACGAGTTTAATTTGATGGAAATTTAATGTCTTCAGTATTACCCATTTTAATGATTCAGCTACTTAATGTTCCTGTGCTGAATAACTAACAACAATAATTGTTAAAGAAAAACTAGAACAGAAAAATAAAGAGTACCAAAAGGTGCTATATAAGACATACAACCAAATTTGGTAGTTTTATAAAGAATGAAAAAATTATTTGAACAAATATAGAAATTTTTATTGTTTGGTTTAAAAAGAAGAAAAAAAGGTTAAGAGAAACATTAGATTCATATTGAAATATTTCTGACCTGAAAAAATGTTAGCAAGTACCCAACACAGTGAAGCACACAACACACGTAATAATTCACAATTCAATATAATAATTATATATTTATTTCCATATATAATTACATACCTCTAATAGTTTAAATCCCTATAATCACACTTTACATAAATATCATACAATTTAGAAAGCATTTGGCAAGAATATGATTTTTTTATATTAAAAAAAGTTCATAGTAACTATCCATGGGCAACATTTCAAAAATTCTCCCTCTACACTATAATGATCTAAAATCTACTATAAAATTGCACACACGGAACCTGCTCATTACATACCCCTAATACTTTAATCCTGATGATCACACTTTACATAAATAAAATTTCATAATTTCCATTCATAGGCTTCATAATTTATATTCATAAAAAGTTTCAAAATAAAAATGAAAAACAAACCTGTAAAACTAACATGGAGTAATACTTCATTTCAGCACATCAATTCATAAAATAGCCTAAGGTTATATTAATTACAACCCAGTGCAGTCTTTTTGTTTTTTCAGTAGGAAGGGGGAAAAAAATGTTTGATGGTCAAACTTAACATAATTTTTAAAAAAAATTCCTTCCTCTCTTTTAGAGCATACAATTTTGTCAGGATAACATGCATATTTATTTATAACACTTACAAAAAAGCTAAG
Organism: Araneus ventricosus; assembly: GCA_013235015.1. NCBI lineage: Eukaryota > Metazoa > Arthropoda > Arachnida > Araneae > Araneidae > Araneus > Araneus ventricosus. The sequence continues at coordinate 318,019 of BGPR01000276.1, read as the reverse complement.
AAAAATAATAATACAAGACCAGTTCACCTTGAACAGTGTACTACTGCATTCTAAAATTTCATCTGCAGCCAGATCATTACTACATTACATGCCCAGTTACATAAATAAATTGCATATTACTGGAGTGTATAATTTTAATTACTGCATAGTTTCTGTAAAGGCAAATAGTAAGAACCAAACACATGACAATATACATACAATGCCCAACCGTTCCAATAATGTATAATTTTTTTAATGAAATATGATTCTATTTACACATGCTTAACAATTGCTTGTGTTCTAACAATAAGAAGCCCACACCCATAAGGCCAAAACAATTATAGTACTATGGTGCAGTATAAGAAATTGAGATATAATGATGGAGACTGCATAGATGGTCAAAGATGGACATCAATAACAACATTTTGAGTGAAAGTTATATATTCACTGCCAATGGACGAGTTTTCTGTTTTGCTTATCTTTTGGTATTTCAAACTTCTGCAAATCAGTATGACTTTTAGTGTAATGCTTTGTCAATGGAGATCTATAAATTTTCAGCACTCCGAGAGAAGACAGAAATTAGCATCTAAAGTCTTTTTTTGTTGAAAAAACCGATATTGTTAAAGAGTACTTAAATACTAAATTTGATGCTTATCTAAAACATAAGTCTATTTTTGTGGAATGGCTGCCATCATTGCTTTCTCAATGCTCTTTTTGACATGGTATAAACCTAAGCAAAGAATACAGCAGCTATATAGTGAACATTACTTAAAGTTAATGAAAAAAGCCAAAAAATATAAGTGGTTCAATAAAGATGTGCAGGAAGGACAGCACCCCCAAGATTACATAACAAGAGCCGCCACTGCATGATAACTATTTGAAAAATTATAAAATACCCTAAATTCATGCAAAATTTGGATTAAAAGTATTGAATTTTTAAATTGTTAAAATATTAAATCTTCAGTCATTTCAATATTCAATGAAAACTAAAAGCGACAGTCGATAAGCAGGGGCAATTGAGACTCCATTTAAAAAATAACAAAGATTAGTGTGGTGTAAAAATCTGACATAATTTTCAGAATTCTAGTGTGATACACGTAAACGCATGCATATTTTAATAAAATGACAGGATTTTCACTAATACAGTACACAGACAAGAAGTTTAATTGAGCTTGATACAATCTAGAAGTTATACATTTTTACATCTTAATGATATATTTGTTTTAAACAAAATTTGAAATATGTAGTGTATCTCTGAAATAATTCAGAATTCCAGATAAATTCGGAACACAATCACCCCCGCTATAAGTGACTGAATCACAGATGAAAGAGGGAACACTTTTTTTAAAATAGGATGTATTGGCTCCAGAGAAAGAGTTCTGTGAAATCAAACTTTTAAACACAGAGTTCCATAATACAGAATATTGATTTTTAGTTGTAAAAAGTAAAGTCTGCTCAAATATATAAATTACTTTAAAATATATTAGGATCATATTTAGGAACATTTAACTTAAAATAATGGTTCATGCTGTAGCATTCACTATACTCCCAACTAGTGTTGCGACTTACTATGATCTGCCAAACAAACAATAAGAACAGGTTCAACAAAAAACTGATTTTGACTTTCACATTGTTTATGTAGAATTACACCTGATAATGTAATGCATTTCAGTTCTCAGCAAAAGTTTTAGTTTTAAAACACCTTTTCCCACATACGAAGAGGCAACTGGTCATAATATACTAGATACATCTTAAAAGAAACCAAATATACTAAAAAAAAAATAACAAGCACTTTCCAAGACAGGGATGGGGAACCTGCTTCCTTCTCGAGTTTGCTATGCAGCCTTACCAGTTACTTACAATTTGCATTGAAAGTTAATTGTCTGTAATTATAATACTAATTACAGAACAATAATCCTCAAGATTCTGCTCATGCAGCCTTTTGCACAAGCTGAATTTAATGAGGCATTTCAGTGCGAAAAGGTTCCTCACCCCCATTCTAAGAAAAATTGCAACTAAATCTTTATAAATGAAAATCTAATAAAAATAATTCTAAATCTCTAAAATCTTCACATTTTGCTCTTAACTTTCTTTTAAAAATGGAAATAAGTTTTATTTAGAATTAGGACATTTTCTTGCTTCATAATTTTCTATATTATTGTGATTAAACTATATAAAATATTAAAACAAAGAAATTATAATGACAGAATAGAATGGCATATATGCATAACAAACAATACAATCATACTTTCATATTTTAAAACATCATAAAAGAAAAACTTTCAAAAAGAAACAATTACTGAAATATACATAATCAGTTTAAAAGAAAACTATGAATGACTTCAACTCAGGTGAAATAAGATTAAACATTAAGCAATTCAAAATCTTTCACAGATTAAAATGGTTCACCGAATTTCTAATAAAATAATAAAAAATCCTCTTCTGGATTGAAAATAACAGAAAATAAAAGAAATTCTGATAATTTTACTTGATCTTTCTGAGAGCAAAGTCAATTTATTAATGCAATGTACTGATCACTGCATTACAAGTTATGCAACTGAATAATTTTATCAGGCAATTTTAATATTCTGAAACTTTAAGACAGGAGAAAATGTATGGCAAATTAATATAAAAGTGACTATTAACATTTTTGGAAGTGGGGCTGCCGACAATAACTTGCCAAAACTTAATGGAAACTAACCAAATATTAGTGATAATTCTCATGGCCAAGCATTAGTGCTAGCAAAATAGCACCAATATTCAAGTTTGAAGTCAATATTCAAGCTCTGCTAACAGAATAGAACCAACTTTTAACATAATTCATGAATGCATACAGCAAAACATCTCAAATATTGACTGTTAAATATGAGCAATACATACTTCATGTACATTAGTGTCTGCCCGCTATGAGAACTCTGTTCGCCAAGTTGTCTTGTTGACAGCGGTAGCTACAGAAACAGGTTATCGTACGAGGAATCCATTTCAAGTTTGTTACATTGGCGCACTCAGCTCCAAATGGGAAGGAATGTGCAACTGCAGGAAAACTGAGAAGACTAATAATCAACTACCCTTTTACCACCACAAACTGGTGCTAAGAACAAAATAAAGCCCCAACTTCTGTTGGATTCCTTCTATTCAAAATGGATCTTTCCTAACATAACCAGTTGCCATAGCAACCACCGTCAACAAGGCAAGCAGATTTCTTGTGACGGACGGACAGACAGTAAATTGTTTTCTTTTTTTACTGTAATCAAACACAAAAGAACAAAAGTTTTAACATAATATCATATAAATCTCTTAAACAGTTGTTGATACATATATCATCAATAATTAACTTTTCAAATGGAAAACAATTAAGAAATTCTTCAACCTAGGTTAAATAATAAGAGTGAATATTCAATAATTCAAAATCTTTCTAAAGTTAAAATGTTACATCAACTTTTTCTGCTTAAATCAAAAACACTAAGAAGAGAAAGAAGGGGGGGGGGGGGGAATACATCTTTAATTGAAGATAATAGTAGATAAAATAAATTCTGATAATTTAATTTAATGGTTCTGGCAGTAAAACCAGTCTATTAATGCAGTGTACTAATTTCTGCATTGCAAGTTATAAAAGTTTTATTTTAACCAACAAAAACAATTTAAAAATTCTCAAACTCCGAGGCAGAGAAAAAAAAAAAAAAAAGGCCATAAGACCAATTGTCATAACACGATGTGCAAAATTTTGAATATAGTCAACTTTATGACTATAAAAATAATTTAAATACTGCATGTTACATAGGAGTAGAAGTAACATCTACTAACTTTATATAAAATCTACTTTTTTTCTGCAATGGCACCCATGGTTTTTACAATAAGAACCGTTTTCAAGTCTAACATAACATAAATAGAATTATTTATCAGAAGCCCACAAATTAGATATTTGTAAGGCAGTCTGATATCATAGCATAGACGTAAAACTTTTACAGCACACTAATAATCTACCAAATGTTATGTCATCATTAAGACACAAAAATTTTAATTTTAAAACTGCACATTATGCAGTTATTTTCCTTTTACCTAACATATAAATAAATTCTAAAATAGTTATATGAAACAAAGTATAACATTAAATAACTTATTCAACTAATGTGAAATTCTGACATTCTCTGTCAAACAGCAATAAAAAGGACTAAAAACAATTTTTTTAAAAAGGATTAAAATAAAGACAAAATTAAATCATTCTTCATGCATCATTCAGACCCATGAATAAAATTATTGCATTTTCTACAATATTTGAAATTCTATCAATTCAATCCATGTTTTTAAATATTTTTCCAATCCACACCTACTTAAGTACAATAAAATGAAATTATGCCATTTAATATAGAGAATTAGTTATGTTTACTACAAATCAAATTAACTTGATAAAAAACCTTCTAAGGCAATACAGAGTCACAATTTGATAAACACAGAGATATTTCAGAAAAATTGTATTAAGTTTTCATCAATAGTGAGGCAATGTGGTGGTAAAATATGAAAAAATGCACTATAATATATATTTGATATAAGAAGGCATATCTATATAAGGCTTCTTTAAATAATACATGGCAATTGCCATTAGATCAATACTGCATAGATTTGTGCAATTTCGCTGAATATATAAAATTTCAACACAACCTCGCAGCCAGCTGCACTCCAGCATATACTGGGCTGTACTGCTTTCATGTATAATTTCAATGAAAAAAATCATTTTACCTACAGAATGGCTGGTTTTCTTCCAAGGATTGCTGAATTTGACAAAATTAAGCAAGTGAAAGTAATATAATAAAATTAATTGTCTCAGAATTCAACAACATCTAACAGCACTATTAAATTATTCATATTCAGCATTTGTACTGTTTTATTAACATACAAGAGTGGATTTAGTATGAAGAAAATCAAATTCATTTAAACCATTAACAGTTTAAAGAGACAAAACATTCCACACTTCAACCAAAAAAATTAAAATCACAGGTGTTTAATAATGTCCTTCCTCAAGATACCCTTTTATTCTGGAAGGTAAAGGCAGTTTCTGGATGTGATCATACCGTGTATATTGACGGATAACAAAACGGCACAAATATTGCAGCGACCGGACTTGAGTGAACCTTGATATAGGTTTGGTCAGTCGTACAGGAAAAGACGGAGCTCCAGGAGATCTACTTCGAGAATAACAAAACACCCCCGACTGAGAATAACACATTGATTGCTGTATGAGTTCAACAATAGATGCATGACCTTCTGGTTCTGGTTGAGAATAAAAACTAAATAACCCACTACTGTGTTCTATTCTAGTGTGTAAAGTCTTTCCATATGAGCGGAAACTCAGACTCAGAATGTACCTGTCATCTGAACTATCCCGTACCAGAAAAGCACCGTCCGGTTGATCTTCAAGTTTTGATTCTGCTTCGCTCCGATTAATGGGTCCCCAGTACCAGCCATACTTTGAAAGCTTGTACAGCTCCTGAGTCAAGTTGCCGACTCGAGGCAGGCCAGATTCGGTCATCGATACCTGCATGCTGCAGTCATCCAATCGAGTTAGATCAGATTCCACTTTGAGGGCAAGACTAGAGGCAACAGGGCTAACATCACAGGTAATATTGGACAAACTGTTGGAAGCATGTGGTGTCAGATTTGAGCAGGAGGCCACATTACTTTGGGTTCCATCCAAGCAGTCCGACTTTCGATTTCCAAAACAAGAACACACATCACTATCGCCGACACTTGGTATGAGTTCTGCCACATCATCATTTTTCTTACTAAGTTGCTGATGGTTCTGGCAGCGCAATATCGAAGATGTCACAGGCCACACACTGCACTTGTCCCCCTGCTTGTGTTTTCGGGTCCTGTAATGTTTCGTGCAGCAAGCGTGAAGCTCGCAATTTTCGCTGTGACACTGACACACATTCGATAGGGAGTCTGACCTGGTCCGCGTATCGCACCGTTTGTTGCGCTTTGATTTTTTTAATTTCCTTTTAATAGTATTTAATATATTGCTTTTATTACTTGTATCAGTGCAAGGGGTTTCAACTAAGAGAGCGTCACTAGGCAAACCTTCGCCTGAGCCAGAGTTGCTCAAGACTTCGGTTCCGTCTGCAGCAGCGACGCCATTTGTATTGACGCCCTCAAATCGTAAACATTGTTGAACTTTGCGACTCACTTCCAAAGGACTGAATCTCGATAATCCAACTCTTTTCATCATTCCAAAATTTTAGTACTCCAGCATTCCGAAGAATGCTGATCACAGGAAAATTCCAAAAAGTAGATAATTACATAAAAACATGAGCTAAATTTGTACAGACACACAATTTCCCTATAACAACAAAACAAACACAGTACTACCTCCGAATTGCCAATTAGCGGATGATTAATCTCATACAGCAGAAACCATAGTTATGATTTCAACTGTTTAAAATTGGAAAGATATAAAAATACTTACAATTAATTCTATTAATCCTCAAGTAACAATATAATTCATCTTGAATTGTTTATAATAATTATTAATCGGAAATTAAAGCTGACTGTTTTTTATTCGCATAATTCAGTTATTCCAAATATTAATTTAAATCAAAACATTTATTCATGAATTAACCCTTTAAAGGAAATCTTGAGCCAGTCTTGAAATATTAAAAAAATGCTTTATAATGTCTGCAAATGAATATGCGGCAATATTTTATATGTATTCTTTCATAATAAATATGCTGGTACTTTAAAATATTGAAAGCATATTCGTCTTTCTGGAAAAAGAGCTGTATGGTTTTATTAATAATCTGATTAATTAAATTAAACTTAATCACCCTTTGAGGAGGTGGCAGTTTATTCCGGAACTTGAATTGAAAATTGAAGCGTCAAACCGCGAAGAATCTGGCATAGTTGCTTGACGACCATGGTTGTTCGGCCATTTTGCCGATTCTGTCTACTTTATTAAGACTATTGCATTCCTTCATCTTCTTTAAATGTTGTGTAAATGTAAACAAAGTAAAAGATTTTATTACTAAATCGTGAGTATACGTTTTACTTAATTCATAACTTGACTTACAACTGTTGTGAAACGTATCTGTCTTATAAGAAATTCAACATAAAGAAAGCACTATTGAAATGTCATTTATGTTGAAACCGGCTGTACTGTATTTTTTATAATTTTACCTAGTTCGATTTCATCGTTTTCTCTCAACTGGTATCAAGCTTAAATATATTACTTCCAGATAATTTTTTGTTTACTTCCTAAATAAAGAAAATACGTAGTATGGGTGCTGGAGGGTGTGGGTCATTTTTTATTGTCACTTAATATTCATGAGCTAACTGGTTTTTGTTAACCTTTTAGTGTTAAAGTATGAGAATATTTTTGGAAACTGACCATTAGATGTGTGTAAACATTGTGCTTTCAAAGTTACTTTGATTTGCCTTTATGTTTACAACTGATAATCTACTGATTGGTGAATCGGCAACGTGACTAATAAAATGAAAACAAGGAAAGATGACCACATTTGCCATTATTGCTCAACCTTTGTTTAAACGATTGCCTTAATTTGTTTGAAACGCTGGTGAGTTGCTTTAAAGGAAACTTTTTATGTTGAAATTTGCCAGGATTCTTTTAACTTTATTTTTAGGATTAAATCTTGTAATGCACCTGTTAATTAATATTGTAATCTGAAAGTGTATGAAGTTACAAAAAACAAAGAACATTCTCCAGTTTGTTATATTTCATGTGTTGGGGTTTTGACGGTTATTTATGGAAAATAAAAAGTCAAGCTTCTGTTCTTGTAAAAATAATTTTCATTAAATATGTGAATTGGATCGCAATGCTAAAACTGAATTTGTGAGATTAGGAAGCATAACCTTGACTTGGGAGTTACAACTTTTGTGCTATTGAACATGCAATTTTTTTTTTACTTGGGCATGTTCTAGAAACTTTTCTCTACATTCTCCTATTGAATATTTGCTAATTAGTTCCTATTTGGATGCATATAAATTTTTTCTATTCAAAGTAAAAATTTTAATATGATTGTTAAAAGTTTTTCCTATGAAATTGTTTTTAGAATGGTGTATTAAAAATCATTGAATGTATCTGAATGTTTTCTTATGAGGGTTTCTTTGAGGATAAAACGTGGTTAAGCTTTTAATAAATTTTATGATAGAAATTTAAAAAAGATCCTAAACTTCACTGTATAACATACGGAGATCAATATATTTGTTAAGAGATTCAAAGTTCGGTAAGACTTAAGTTTGATGTGCGGTTTCCCGCCAAGTTGGTAAAAATCACGCCAACTCTGAAATACTCGCCAAAAGTCCGCCATATTTTCATTAACGAGTTGCAATAAAATAACTAACGTGCACCACATTTGTCGAGAAATCGCCAGAAAAAAATTCAACTTTGGCGAACGCACATTAAACTTAAGTCTAGCCCAAAGTTCTTTTAGATGAATTGCTTTAACGATTTAGCACTTAATATAACAAAAAGTATTTTATTATATATATATTTTGAAATTGCTTATTAAATAATGCATTTAGAGTCTCAATAGATTTTTTTTTGTTTTCAAGGTTTTCATTTCTTGATTTAGCAAAAGAAATGAAAACAGTAGAATGGTATATTTTCTTGTTATTTGTATTTCCATTTACTAAGAATATGAAATAAGATTTTGACTTTCATTAACTATGAAAATATGCATAATCGTATTATGGAACCTTCTGGTATTTCTTCGAAATTTTTATTTTCAACCCTTGTGTATAGTTTAAAACAATGGGTAAGAAGTTCAGCATTTTTTAAAAATGCGTAAAAGCAATCTGTATTTATAGAAAAAATTATTCTAATTTCAAATATGCAAGTAAAATTTTACATAAAATTTATTTATTTAAATATTAAGGGCGAAAGATGCACTGAAATAGCAGAGATGATGATGCAATCCGAAACACACACTCATTGGCTGAGTAGATTTTGACGTCATGTATGCCTTCCTTTGCATACTTTTCTTTTGTACCATGTTTTGATTCAAAGCGTTTGTACCAGCTTAGATTTTAGAAGTGAAGTTTTTGGCTTTTCTACTATTCAGTGTTTAATTTCATAATGGATATTGGTTTTGTACAAAGTAAATCAGATAATTTGCCAAGGATTGATTCTACAATGATGGCAAAGAAACTGGACACAAAACGCAAGTTCATAAATTATCTCGTAAGAAAAGCTGTTTGTACCTTCCCTTAAATGCATTCAGTAACCGGAACAAAGCTATATTATACCACAATAGACTTTGCCTTTGGAAAAATGGGTAGATTTTCAAATGCATCAAGCAGCAGTGAATTGAAGAGGGGGCCCTCAGACATTCCTAGAAGAATCTGTGATTTCTGTCGCTCGAGGAAGAATGAAAAGCTAAAAACCTGAAATTTTGCATGATCTGTGAAATTTCGTATGCCTACAAAAAAAAACCTGCCCCACCAAATCAAAACAAAAAACCCCCCCAGGAATCGGAAGTTCCGCTCAAAAATAATTTCGGGTATGATATTTTTTATTGCAATGTTTTTAACGTTCTGTGCTGTGTTTGTGATGATTTTGTGTGTGTGTGTCATGTTATGTTGATATTCTTGTATTGCTTTTATATTTCCCCACTGGTCTGCTAAAGGCCTTGCACCCTTTCGCGTAGACTGGACCGGTGTTGGTTTAAAAAAAAAGGTACATTTTTTTTTTTTGAATACATGTGTGCCTTTGAAAAATTAATTTTATTTTATATAATTTTATATTACTCTGCTCTGAGGAATATAAACTATGTATTTCTTTCGTGCAAGTATTATTTTAAGATATTAGTTAATAGTAATTAATATAAAAAGTCCGGCAAGAATAACTTGTATAACGAAACCTATGTATTTATAATAATCAAACATGACCGAATGCGTATAATCTAGGAATTTAAGGGCTACCATGTAGACGACAAACCCTAGATGTGCGGTGAGATAAATTTATCTACCTTTTTTCATTTTTAATAATTGATAAGTAGATTGACTTTTTGAAGACTGATTTTGATTAGAATAGACTCATTGAATCTAAATGATTTATTCTGCATAAAAAATTTTGTGAATTATTTTCTTGCACTATAAATGAAAACGATTTTCATCATCAAAAAAGTCATGAATTTAAACTTAAATTTAAGATATTCTAATTAATTTTGAATAGTATTGTAATTTAAAAATATGTAAAAGAAGCATTTGAATATCCATGGAAATAATATAAGCAGTAAAATAACAAGCAAGTTTTTTTTAAATCTTAAAGAAGTTGGGACAGCCTCTGTGCCATCGCCCCTCAAAGGATTAAAATACAAATTCCATGTAATCATATAGATAAAAAAAAACTAATTAAATTTAACTTTGTTTTAAAATTGATAATTAAAATCTCACCTTATATTTATATTCAAAACAAAGCAGATATCGGGTTCACGGCTGTTTTTTACTGTGCTTTGTGATATACAATTCTAATAGATATAATATAGATAAGTTACTCATTGGGTGCCGTTATAGTTGTATTAACACATTTAGGGCCTATACGATACTTGTATCTTACCGACATTATTTTATCTGATGCGGTAGTCGCAAAATATAGAAAAAAGCAAAATCTCTATACCAAGCGAACAGGAGTTCTCCCCTGTTGGGGCATGTGTGACGTCAAACCCGCTTCACGCCAAAATGGATAATTTTTCCCGCGTCATCTGAGAGGCGAACTTTGATTGCAAATATGAAAAAAACAAAACTGCATAGAAATTTTTTAAAAATGTTATTATTCATTTTGAACATTTTTAATTGATTAGGAAAATAATAATAAAAAAATGCTGAGCCTTCCCCATTGTGAAATGCTTTTAATTTAAGCTACTTTTTACTTTCTTGTATACGAAGTATACAAAGAGAAAGTATTGTAATCGTCAAAAAATTCGAACTCGAGATGTTGACGAATCTCCACGTTTTAGACCTCCCCGAGTCCGAAAAACACAATTTTGGAATTATGTCTGTCTGTGAACACGATAACTCAAAAACTATTAGAGCTACGGGGATGAAATTTGGTATGTGGTCTTTAAACATAATTTGTAGGTTTCTATCAAATTTTGGACGAAATCCGTCATCGGGAAGTCCGTCTGTCTGTATGTCCGAAGTCATGCGAACACTATAACTCAAAAACTTGAATAGCTAGATGAATAAAATTTGATACACTGTTTTATCGTCATGAATGTAGGTCCGTATAAAATTTTGGGCCAAATCCGTCTACGGGCTGACTGTCTGTCGGTCTGTATAATAGCATACTTGTTCAACTCCATGCGCATGCGTAAATGCCTGTGCAAAGAAGGGATACTCCGAAAACTTGGCAGTTTGCCAAAAACCAATTCTGGCGGCGAGATTTTGTAAGGAAGCAAACATTTAGGGCGTCTTGTTTGACTTGCGTATTGGAAGCAATCTCTGCGCATGCTATTCAGCAAGCAAGCTATTCTCCTGTTTTCTTCTCCGCACGCGGAACTTGCATTGCTAGAGTTTGATAAAAAAATAAATATTGCGAAGTTTTAATACATACGTATCTTTTTGAATATGATTCTTCACCTCAATATTTTACTATCACTATAATCAACAATGAAAAACCTTCTGGTAGTCATTGCATTCTGGGTTACAGTTGGTTCGAACTTTTTATCAACGCAGGGGGAAGAGAAATGACAAATATTTGAAAAGTATATACGAGAAAGTTTAGGGGAGGCCACTCCCGCTAGTTCATAATATGCAAGTTGTTCCTGGTCTAAAATATTGACCAGCTTGTTATAATAAGGACCAAATTATATGGCAATAAATCCTGAGTCTAAGCTGGAGATTATTTTTTTCAATATCTTTGAGTTCAAGATTAATAAAAAAAATGTTAATTAGCAAGATGCTTTAAAATAACACCATATAAACTCCTTGAAGAAATATGAAAGCCTTGTGCAATCTGTACTTAAATTTATGTAATTTTGCAAAATATTTGCATTTAATAAATGAAATCTTACTTTTTTTTTACATTTTTTAGCATTTTTTTCTTTTAATCTTCAGTTCTATGTAATTCCTCATTGGTATACTTTAATTTTTACAGAGTTAAAATTAAAATTATTTTGATGATATCAAGAAACCGGTGAAATGACACTGAATATGTTTTTTTAAAAAAAACCCGGCTACTTAAAATTACATTTAATAAATAAAGCCCTTAAGCATTTTCATTTTATGACATTAACATTTGCAAATAATATTAAAGTTAAATTTCACTTTTGATGAAAAGATTTGCTTTTCTGATGCGTCTCTTATCACTATTATGAAATAACTTACAAATGCCATAGTAAAAATGAAGAAAATTATGCCATAAAAAGTATGACACGCATCTGCTCATGTAAAAAAATTATAGTACACCTGCTGGAAGGTTAATAAGTAAATAGAACATTTGTATACAAAGAAAGTAGAACATTTGCGTTGTTTATAACTTGCATCTGTGCATTAAAATAGAAATTTTGAGAAATGCCTATTCTGACTTATTTTTAGTTTAAGTGTGATGTTCATACTTTTGCTTTTATTTCATTTTTAGATTTAATTTAATTTTCAACTTTGTGTTTTGCCCATTTCATTTTTTCAGTGTAAAAATGCTGAAAATCATTATTATATGGATTATACATATGGTGTTTTGTGTTTAGGTTTTTGTTAGTTTGTGAATTTAAAAATTTTTACATTGTTTTGAAAAATGTTTACATATTTACCAATTAAAGAAAAGAATCATTGCGAACCACCAACCGTTTAGAGTTAAATTAAATGGTTGAATTTAGTATTCTTCTATATTAAATGAACATATAATTTGATCACACACATACAAGAGATAGAAAAACCGCGTTTCCAGATGCTTGCATGCTTTAATTTCTGTGGATGGTCAAAGGATTGATGTTGAAGAGAGAAACTGTCTTGAATCAATAACAAATGTTTTTGAATTTTGTTGTGCCCATTCTTGGAAGAATGAAATATTTCCAATAAATATAAGTGCTGCCAGGATGTCAAGGTGTGCTTGCTGGCATTATTGAACTGTCCGGAATTGATGGAATAGCTTTTATGTTTTGATTCACCTGGATCCCATAACTATTAGCTACACATTTGTAAACAATATGCTTTATTAGCTTTCATATCTGTGGGTGTCGAAATGCATATTCCTAAAGCATTCAAATTTATGATTTTCATTAATCCATAAAATTGTCTTTTTTTTATTATAATATTGCTAAGACATCTCACCTCAACTTTATTAATGAATATGAATAATGTTTTTTAGGATCCTCTTCATATATCTTGAAGCACTTATTTATAATTTTTTTCACACTTTCGTTATTTGTTTTATTTGAACTTCTGAATTTTTCTTCTAAATACTACAAAATGTAGAAAAATATCTTATTTAAGGCTAATAAATTTTAGTCTTTGTGTATTTAAGTAAAAGCATCTGAAGTAAATCAGTTAAACTCATCCTTAATTTTTTTTTAATGGGTTAGTGTGTTATGATCGTTTATGCTTCATATAAATAAAGATGCAAAGTTAAAAGGATGGTGAATTGATTAACATGATGAAAATATAAGTATACCATTTACGGTCGTTATCCATAGATGCCATAATAGAAATACAATCTTTATGTACAGTAAATTCTCGATTATCCGACATTCAAGTATCCGGAAAGATCAACTAACCGGAAAAATTAGAAATGAGTTTTATCAAAATTTTACATCCCCACACCAAAATTTAGCACGCGCGCGACCACGCTGTTCCAATCACGCAGACAATTTATTTCTGGAATGTCCGCTCCTCACGGAGGGCATAGAAGGAAAAAAAAGCAATATACAGTACTGTGACGCACACGTTTTATGGGGGGGGGCAAAAGTGAGACTCCTCCAAAAAAATAAAAGGTCCTCACCTTTCGCTGAAAAATGAGACCTAAAGACGAAATCAACAACCAAAAAAAAAAAAGGTAAAGGGACAGAATCGGTAAAAAAAAAAAAAAAATGGGGGGTTACTCCAGATTGATAAGTCTCTTTCTTTCCCTTTATTTATTTACTCTCCGAATACTGTTCTGGTTACGTAATATCACGTGTGGGATAATTGGAAGAGCGTGTATTGTGCAATAACCCTTGCAATTTTTTGAAAAGATAATTAGTTTTGACATTCAATCTGGAATTTGTTTATGATCACTTAAAAGAGTTTTATTATGCTTGCTAAGTAGAATATTTTTTAGTTGCGTCGGCTGTTTTTATACATTTATATTTTTACAATCCATACATTTACGTTAAAAATTCGGCTACAGATCGTACTTTTTTTTAAAAATCATCAATGTTAAATTAAAATCTTCATAATATGTTTTCTAAATATAATGTTATGGAAGATACAGAAGTATTCTTAAAAATTTTATTTAATGCACATTTCAAAGTGACAAAAACAAATTATTTGGCTGAAAAAAATCTAAAAAAAAAAATGCTACAATCTACCCCCTCCCCCATTTTTTCCGTCACACTCAACTATCCGGACTTTTCAGATATCCGGAAAGCGGTGTTTCCCGAGCATGTCGGTTAGTTAAGCTTTTATTGTACAATATTTACATATATCTCCTCTCTCAGTTACAAATTAAGTCTGTTTGGTGGTCGCAAATGAGTGGTGAAACCCCCTGGTATCGAGTGGTGGAACCTCCTGGTATCGTATAACATATATATATAACTGATTGCTAAGTTAGAAATTTGAGATTATCTTGCAGTATAACGTGTATTTAATATAAAATCGATAACTAAACTATTAATTGCACCATTCCTGATTAAAGCAATAAAAGAAGTGATTTTTTTAGTGGGAAAAATATTTCTGATTAAAGCAACATAAAAACATGAACTTTTTTTATGCTTGGTTGAATTTTCTGATGGAAGGTAGAAATTATACCCAAAGTTCAGGGTTATAGTATTAGGTTTTTTCGATTTTCTCAGATCTGAAGTTTCAATAATGAAATCTGTTTGACGCATTCTATTTATTGCATTAATAAAATGTGATTAAAGTTCATTATTTTTTGTTATTGTGACCAGCATTTTTTCTAGGTCATTTTATAATGGTGGAAATTATTTTTATTTCAGAATTTTATACACTTTAGCCTTGGTGGTTTCAAAACTTGTCAGCTTTTTGATTTGTTCTACCTTTCGTGTGATGCCACTGCCTAGTCGAGCTCGAGTTTACGCTGATGTGAATTCTCATAGGCCGAGGGAATACTGGGACTATGAATCTCATGTCGTGGAATGGGGGTGAGTTCATACATAAATTTATACTTTGGTTGTAATTTTCTGTTTTTCTAGGGAATTGTATTATTGTATCTACTTGACTTTCTAAAATGCTTTTTGGTGCAGGCATCCATGCAGCCTAGCATAAAAGTACAGGTGTTAAAGTTTTTATTTATCATTATTTGCTATTGAATTTAGTGCAATTAACAACTTGAATTTTAAGAGTGTTTTTTAAAAAATCATCAATAAACTTTGGTTGGGATTTGTTAATGAATAAGTTTTTCTTATTCTTCTAGAATGCAATTTAAAGTGTGTTATACTGATTTGAATCTGTAAGTTGCAAGAATTTAATTAGCATATTTTTTTTAATGGTTTTATCCCCTGTTCTATTTCATTGATTAGGTGAATTAAATTTCAATTTAAACCCTTCGGACGAGTGCCGCATATGTGCGTTTGCACTAGATTCCCTTCGGGGCCAGTCCCCGCATCTGTGCATTACAGCGAAATTGACTCTGTTGGTCGAGTGTTGCATATATGCATTTGGCTTTTGGAACAAAATGTTTTCTATTGGATGGCGTTACTATTCTATGTTTCTTTCAAGAGATTGGTCCCATACGTTAATATTTCTTTCTCCGAGGTCAGATTGTAGTCGATCACGTGTTTATGAATCATTGGTTTAGAATTATTGGATTTTCGGGATTATAAGCAGAAACACGTGTTAGCAAGTGTAAAGAGAAGCACATATTAAAGAGCTCTTTAACTCATTTTGGATTGCTTGTTTATAATTTCTCGTCTTGCTTGGGTTGGGATTTTATGGGAGATATTCTGTCGAAGGTTTATGCCTCTCAATTTTATTTCTGCAGTTATGGGTAAAAGAACGTGCTGTCTTTCCGAAGAGGGAATATGTAAATTTTTTAAATGACCCTTCTATGGACTTTTATGATTATAATGACAAAACAAATTATTAGAGTTCTTCAGATAGTTCTCAATATTCAGATTTTCAATTAGAAGAGGATAGTACTAATATATTGGTTCTAATTCCGTCATATCAGTGAAGTACTAAAATAGAAGATTTTTCATAAGGCTTTGAAGTATTAATTATTACAATTTTCTTGAAGTATTTTATAATACTAAATATAAATATTTATTTTTTCATATGTTTTCATATTTTGCATCAATAATCTAATGTTAATTTAGGTACTTTCAATTATAGTGTAATACACTATATTTTTATTTTTTATTATTAAAAATCAAGTATTTTAATTAAACTTTTTTATTATGAATAGAATATGATATCTTTTATCACATATTTGAAAATGGTTTCATTTCTATGTAAAGGGCACTTTTTATGCATTATTATATAACACACTTTTTTTTACGAAATTTAATGCATGTTAGGTTTAGTGGGAGAAAATGCTTCAGCTGATGGGCACTGTCGGTGTTCACCTGCTCCCGTCCAGTGGGCACACTTCCTTCAGCGGGTGTCTGTCCCAAAGTTGAAATTAAATTTTTAGAATAGTATTAAATTTATTTACATTTCTACTGGAACTCTTTTAACTGTTGTGCATTTTTTTTTTTTAAATTTTAATACTTCTTCTTCCGTGGGGGGGGGAGATTTTTCATGAAAATATTTCTTTACAACATACATGTAAAAAAGCAAATTTTACATCGAATTTTATACATATGTTATCTAGCTAAAATTTAGACATTTTTCTGTTAAATAATTTAACATATTTGTGACAATATTACAAGCTTCATAAAAGAGTCCAAATTGTCCCATCCATCCCAAATCTTGGGGATGAATGGGACACTTCAAGGGATGGATGAGACAGTAATACATTTCACTATCTAATCTGACATCAGATAATATTATTCACTTAATATTGCTGCTGGTAAAATCAAAC
The DNA here is from genome assembly GCA_013235015.1 of Araneus ventricosus. Classification (NCBI taxonomy): domain Eukaryota; kingdom Metazoa; phylum Arthropoda; class Arachnida; order Araneae; family Araneidae; genus Araneus; species Araneus ventricosus. The sequence goes on along the minus strand of BGPR01000276.1, from coordinate 300,855 downwards.
TCAAATGTCATTAATGCTTTTACTCTTTCTGTATGACCTTGGCTTTGTGATTTTGTCAATTTAGACACAATATTAGATTTTGGAATGTTGGATATTTCTCTGGATAAAAAAAAAATCCATAATTGTCAAATTTTTTCTATAAAAACTGAAGTTTATGGCTATCATTAGCATGAAGATTTGAAACTCTAGCGACAACATTTTGCTTTTGTTTATATTTTGTCAATATGAAATCTTCATCTTTTATGGGGGAATTTTCTCAATCTTTCTCAATAAAAGTTTTTTCATCTGTAGAATTGCCTAATTGTAAGGATTTTTCCAATTCACTAGAACTACTCTCCGATAACTTATTCTTTAGCTGGATTGTTTCTAACTTTAATTCCTTTTGCGGTTTTCTTCTGACTGTACTGTAATTCAAAGCATTCTATTTCTGGTGTGTCAGTCAAGATGCAACTTTTGGTAGATTTTCTTCCTTTTCATTGAGTGGTCATCTTTCTACCACCTTTCGGAAATGGATGAATTTGCTGAGGAGTTGGATCCACAATTTGATCTTCATTAACTGGATCTGAATTTCTTGCAGCAGCTGGTACGAAATCATTATCTGTGAATATTTCTTTATTCAATAGATAAATTCCTGTTTTTTTTTAAAAGCCAGTAGTTATGTCAGAGGGATTAAAGGAGTTATGGCATGTCTCCTTTGCTAGAGCAGCAACCTCGTATATGGTTTTGTGTGCCAGGATTACTTGGTAACCAGTCATCTTGAACTGATCTAAATCTTGCCTTAAATACCAGATGCATCTAATGGCTGCAGTCGGTGACTACAGTGAGGAGGAAATGTAAGGAGTATAGCTCCATTTTTTTTAGGGGGGTTCTTAAAGGTATGTCAGTACTCACTGAATTTCGGCCAAAAAATGATGAAAATGAAACCTCGGAACATATAAATAGCCAAGTAGGCATAATCTCTCTCTTCAGCATTTCATATTTTTTTCCAAAACAAAATTATTGTAGTTATTCAGTTCTTTTCGAAGTTACTAGAGGAAGAATATTTGATAAATCACAAATCAAAACCCCATTTTCGATCCAAAAAAATAAAGATTAAAAACTTCTCTAGAAATAAACCGCAGTCCCTTTCAACCCAGTATCCCCAGGCTGTGACTTTTGATTTGTAGCCATGTTGTAAAACATACATTCATAGGACAGCAATATAAATCATATTTCTACAACTAAGGTATAAGATTAAACAGCAAAGTATCAGTTTTGGGTTTTAATTAGTATTTATAAAATTAAAGAAATAAGCAATATGCAAACTTTTACTTTTGATGTTGATCTTCAAGTTTTCAGCTTCACTAGTGAAATTCAGCAAACATGTCCTTTCTCTTCCTGTTGTGATTTAAGCTACACTAAAACTATCTTGGTGAAAAAATAATCAAAAGAAGACTTTAATAGTTGAGTGTCGCATCCATCCCTTGTCCCATTCATCCCCACCTCTGCTATATTTAGTGATGTAAAGAATAGTGATTTGGCGGAATATCAAATATTCGGCCGCATACTGAATACCAAATTTAAAAAAATTTTGATTGTAAATGAACACTTCAAATTTTAAATAAAAGAATTTAAGGTTACATAAAATTGATTTTTTTTTATTTATATATTTTAAAAAAATGTTAATATCTTCATGCATATTTGTATTTATCTTAAATGCCTTAAATCCAATAGTAAGAAATGAGAAACCCTTTTCTTTTTGGAATTGCTTCTAAGAAATGAGAGTCATCGTTGCAGAACATGACAAAAAAACAGAAGGAAATTAAATGGATAAATTAAAATTACTAGGAGTAAAGAACTCTCTACTAATGAATAGGATGGATTGTCCACGTAATTGGTGGGGAAAAAATGCAGAAAAATTTCCAATGTTTGTACATTTAGCTAGAAAAGCACCTGTAAGTATTATATAGTGACTGTTTATTTTCTGAATGTGATAATATAGTGTTACAAAAATCATCTGGTGTATGTGTGTGTGAATGTAATCTATCCAGCAGGATAAAAATATAAATTTTTATTCCATGGAGATTTTTTTAGCAAAACCTTAAGCACAGATAACAAAACTAAACAGCACTGGTATAAATTAACAACTGAGATCACTACTGAATTTGTCAACACTTTCAATAGCACCCAATGTCTTATCAGCTCACCAGCTTCAATGCTGACTAGAGTCCAACTGACTACTCTTGGTTGGAGAGCTCGCTTTTATACCTTTTCGACAGGAAGTGATGTCACATAATAATCTTCAGAAGGTTCTTGATATTTCATGCTCCTAATAGAGATAGGACTATCGTTCTAGATTTTTCTAGAAGATTCCTTTTGTCACTAAGATTAGCATGTTTTGGAAACAACTTTACAACAATATATATATATATGAAACAGATTCCTATAAATGACTTGCAACATTATTAAATGCACTTTTGTACTATGCATCTTAAAATTGGATAAATGCTAGTTTTTTTTTATATTAAATGCAACAGAATGTAATTCTGCAATATTTATTAATTTTCCTCAACCACTTAAGGACTTATCCAGAGTTATCTCATCCTAAATACGGTAGGTGGCAAAATAACTCGGTCCTTAAACGTTTAAAAACATTTAAACCTGAATTCATTCTGCCGAATATCTGTTGAGCATTCGGCCTGACCGAATATTTAGGAAAGGGCCAAATAGGTCTAATACTGATTATTGGTTGCAACCATAGTTGGTATTATATGCAGGGTTGTTGATTTTTTTTTTTAAAAAATCGATTTATTTGATTTAAATCGGATTTTTTTTATTTAAATCAAGATTTTTTTTATTTTAATGATTTTTTTAAAACTATATATATATATTTAACATTTGTATATTAGACAATGAGGCCTACAGTCATAGAATTGTATATATATAACAACATACCAGTCATTAAGCTCTACTTTCTTTTTTTTAAAACAAATTTAAAAAAAAAAAATGATTTCAAACATATAACAACTATTTAAAAAATATTTGTGAACTAAATATAAAGAATAATATACTTTTGAAATATAAGACAATTTTATTAAGGAAAAGTCTAACAAAAACTACATTTCTTGACTATAGATATATTATTGTGTGTTAGAATATATAAAATTTTTAGATATAGCTCTTCTGGTCAAGCAAATTTTGCACAAGTGAGAAGCAGGCTCTCTTTTAGATGAATTGCACCAAAGGACTGAAAATCCTGTTCCCCCTTTTCAAAAATAAGAATTATCCTTCTCTACCCTTTATTGGACAATAGACTAAGGATGTCTTGGGAATATTGCAATTTTGCAACAACTAAATAGCATACTCTTCTCCTCTTCCCTTTCAAATACTTGGATTAGGGTCTATTTCACCTTGACCTTGAGAATAAACTACTTCTTACGAAGCATAAAAAAATTAAAGAAACCGGTAAATAGGTGAGAAGTCACTGGAATTTTCTGAAGTAACTTTTTCTAACCTGGATTCAAAAATGCATTTTCTAAATATAATTTACACATCAACCATTCTATGTGCTTGTTATTTATAATAAATGAAGTTTAATATTTATTTAAGGGAGAATTTTAAGAAATCCAAATGGAAAAGATACATAAAAGTGACTGTTTTTCAAAAATTTCTCAAAATTCAGTAAATTACGTTAGACGCAAGAAACAAACATCATTAGAACAGAAATCATTTTCCCTTTCAGATGGTGTATCTATTTTTTTTTTTTTTTTGTACAATTATTCAAAAACATGCTATTGAGAAAATAGAGCAAAAAATCACCAAAACAACACAAATCATTAATTAAAAATTTTTTCTAGATTAAATTTTTAAGGCTTTGAGGTGCATTGAGTCACCATCAGCTGTGTGCCAAATTTCATGACTATAAGTGTGATAGATTTGACATCGCACACACAAACATTGCCTTTTATAATTATAGATCATAGTTTAAATTGTGCTATGTAGATGTTTGTATTTCTTTTGGAACATTTGTATGTATTACTTTTAATTATCTTGCATTTGAACATTATTGCAATATAGAAACTTTGTTTTCCCCAACACTATTTAGTTTTCTCCAATATTAAAATGAAACTCAATGCATTTTACTATGTTCTTTCTTTGTGAAAATGATCCTTTCACCATGTTTATCTTATAAAGAAGGAGCATCTCATACTTTGCATTTTATTGTGTTGCTCATTAGAGTTTTATTTAAAATCTTATTTGCTTGTGTTCTCAAAAATAAAGATATGGAAAGTACTCTAATTACATTAATTCAATGAAATATTTTTTATGATTTATATATTCTTTCTTTAAATATACATTGAAAAATATTTTTAAATCACTATTTAAGGATACATGAACAATTTTATTTCATTAAAGCAGATTAACTTGATATTTAAAATAAAGTGATTTAAATCGGTGATTTAAATCGCTGCAACCCTGATTATATGTTCATTTAACCTAACGGAACAGACTTCCTCCTGAAAATGCTGAAAAATTGTTCTTGCATTATTATTTCGGGTTTTACAATGATAAAATATATGTAACTTGATTAAATACACCAGACATGATACTTTTCGAAGAAAATGCAGATTTCAGCTTTTTGGGTGTAGGATTTTATAATTCTTAATTTTCTTTTATATAATAATTCTACAATTTTTTTAATATCTCAAGCACTTTTTCTATAAATATATTTTATTGCTCAATTAATCATACTTATTTTACTTTTTGATATTTATGTTTGGCATGATTCATTATTTATGAAGTTCAGCTTTTTTTGTTCCAAGCCTGTATCATGTCTGATATACCTACACACTATGCAACTTAAAATTGGGTAAATTTTAGGAGATTTTTTGATAATAAATGTACTGAAATGTAATTCTACAGTGTTCTTTGTTAAATGTTTATTTAACAAAGAACACTGCAAAAGCACATTTAAAAAAAGTTAGCCTGAATAATAATCAGCCTATTATCTGCTTGGTATTCGGCAAAAGGGCTGAATACTTGGGATGTAATGAATAGCGATTTGGCCAAATTTCACACCGAATATTCGGCTGCTGAACACCTACTTTTTTAAAACATTTTACTTTTGATTTTAAATAAAATACTGCTTAAATTTTAAATGAACCAATGATTTTTTATTTATACATTTAAAAAATATTAACACTTGGATGCATTTTTTGTAATATTCTAAAATATCTTAATTCCTATAATAAAATGTGAGAAACCATTTTGGACTTGCTAAACAGAAATAAAAAAAGTCGTCATTGCCACGTTTTAAAAAAAAGTCATCATTGCCATGTTCTACAGTGACAAACATAAGAGAAAATTCAGATAATAAATTAAAGTTATTAGAAGTAAATTCCTATTTTTATGAAAGAATTCTAATAGCTAGGGGATGGAATGTACACTTAATTGGTGGGGGGGGGGGATGTCCAAGATTTGAAAATATAGGGAAAAAATATCTTTCAGCTCCTGGAGGCACACTATATAGCGAATGCTTATTTTCTGAAGCTTGCAATAAATATTTATGAAACCAAACAGAACAGACTTCCTGAAAATGCTGAACAATTATTGTTCTTGCATCATAATTTCAGGTTTTATAACTGATGCGCAGCATTGTTAAATACACTTATGTACAATGCAACTTAAAATTTGGTAAATATTAGGAGTTTTTTTTTTTTAAATAAATGTACTGAATAGTAATTCTGCAGTATTCTTTATTAAATAAGCACATTAAAAAAATTATTAGTCTGAGTTTATTCGGCCGAATGCCTAATATTTGTTACATTCTTATTTATATTAATCGAAATATTAATGAAAATTACATTTTTAAATAGGTTTATTTTATTTTGGATTTTAAATAGATTGAAGTTGCACTGTGTGTTTCTTTTTAATGTCTTGTCAGATAATCTGGGATTCTTGAGTTTTTGGCTTTAGATTGGTAAAACTTTTTTTTTTTAATTTTTAAAGTTTCTTTTTGTGATGAAAATTGTTTTTTTGAAACAGGAACCAAGATGACTATCAGTTAGTAAGAAAACTTGGAAGAGGAAAATACAGTGAAGTGTTTGAAGCCATCAATATTGGAAATAATGAAAAATGTGTTGTCAAAATATTAAAGGTAAACAAAATTTAGTTTTTATGTTTACAGATCCATCTTATTTTAATAGGCATATTAAAGCTTTTGAAATTCCAGCTTTTATGAACTCAGAAATTTATATATATATTTTTATATATTCATTTGATTTCTGAAAAATCTGAAAAAATATACACAGTAGTTTTGAACTTCAAGAGTTTTTTAAATATCAAAAATACCTCAAAAAACTGTATTTAACATTTGTTTGTTTGAACTTGTTTCTAAGATTCTTGCAGAACTTGATGTATTCATTTCATTCAAAAAAGCTATTTCTAGTAAGTAGCAAATTTTGTTTCTTTAACTTCTCTTCACTGTTGTATTTAGAAATAGAAGAGAGTAGTTATAAGTAATGTCAGAACAGATTAAAATGTATGTAAAGTTTTGACTATTGTTGATAATTAAAATATTACCCACTTTTTAAAGTAACCTGAATCTTTATGTATTCTGAATCCATTTAGTTTCATCTAGTTAAGCTCTTCTAAACTTTTTTTCATTAACTAATTCATCTTAATGTATAAAAAATTAGCCTAAGAGAACAACAAAAAAAGTGCAAATAAGAATTATTTTTAAATGGACAACATAGCTTTGAAATATCAGAGTTCTTGATAAAATGTTAAATAATTTTTTTTATTGTATGTGCATGCATTTTAAACTTGTTTTGAGCATTATTCTTCTTTGTTTTGTTGCATATCCCAGTGGCAGAATACTTTTCAATAGTCTGCAACGGAGGTTGGGTCTCTTAAAAATAGTCTGCAGAGTAGTGCGCGACTATAAATATTTTGCTTTTTTTTTTTTTGAAATATTTATATCAACTTACAACTATTAAAATACGACAAACATAAATTAAAAACCATATAACATCTTTATTATTTGTATAATATAATTGTATGAATTAATAAACAAAAACATATGAAGATTAATCTTTTCTTTGGGCAGATAATTAACAATAATGAAGTATCAAGTTGTTTCAGAAGTAATATTAAGCATACTATACAAATACCTATGCAGAAAATTATGCTTGGGTACTTTTCCGTTTTAAACACATCACTAGGTGTCTTTCTGTTTTGGTGAATTTTTCGAAACAATACATCACTAGATCATATAAATGAAATATTCTTCAATGTGTTATTTATAAATTTATGCCTCCTGTTTATTGATAAAAAAAATTCAGTATGCCAAAAAATGTCTTCCTGCTTTTAATTTAAAATGCGATAAATAATTGCTTTTTTTATGAAACAAAAACTTTGAAACTTATTAGCACATTTATCCTGATATGCATTTTAATGGTTTGTATGCAAACTGATAAATTGTTCTGCAATTATGCATATATAAGATTTCATAGTATCATTGTTTATTATTTAAAACAAGGAAGAACAGAGCCGACTTCCTCTAAAATTCTTGATACAACTTTTGATTTTATGGAATTTTGCATTTGCACATATGTAGATAAATTTTTTTATAAGCACATGATAAACTTGATTACAAAATAGTCTGCAGACATTGTCCAAAATCTGCGACGTACGACGCAGCGTCGCGGTGTTTCTGCCACTGGGTTGCATATTAGTATCTATTATCTGTATCTTAGTACAGCCTTGTAGAATTGGAATTCTAGTTGTTTGCCTTCAGTTTTTTCTGATGCGAAATTCTGGAGGTTAATCGTATACCTATATTTTTTAGTAGGAAAGTATAAATTATTTGTACTCGCAGGGTTAAGCATATCCTAGGTTCAGTTGGTGTTTTGCTAAGTCTTATATCTTACTTACCGAGTTGTATTTACTGCTGAGATTTAAAATCAATATATTACTGCTATTTTGTTTTAAAGTTACCCATGTTCTTAAATCCAAATATTTAGTTTTAAAGAATGTTAGAATCGAACAGACTATTAGATATAAAGCATCATTTAATTGACATAGTTTTTGAAAGATTCTCAAGATCATGCCTTGTTTTTTCTGATTAAAAACTGGATATTTATTTTTTCATTGAAACAAATGAGTTCAGGACATACTTGTAAACTATCAAAGCCTTTAGTATAACCCATCCTTACAGCTATCATTTAATAGAATCAAAAATTTCATTTCATACTTATACGTAAATATTTAAAAGTTGAATGAGATTTTAGGATTTTTTTTTTTTTAAATGAAGCATTTGGATTTTTTTCTTGAATTCATTGTTAACTAAATAAATAGAAGTTGATTATTTTAAATATTCATGGTTTTTACTAGTTCAAGAAATGATCTTACACAGGCAGCTGCTGCCACACTTCTACATCCTGAAATACATGCTTTAATTCATAAGCGACATTCACTTCTAAATTTTTTTTTTTACCAATTGTTGATTGATGAAGTGTTGCTGACATGTTTAATGACTTTTCAGACATAAAGTGAAAAAAAGAGGGGGTGCTTTTATTTTACTTAGTATTATATAGAAACATTTTATTTTCATTTATTGATTTGATGTAAAGACTAAAAAAAAAAACCACCTAATTGGACAAAGGTCATGACCTAACAAAGAACTTGTGAAAATCGCTCATCCTACTAATTGCCCGTTGTCCCTTTCCATAGTAAAATCGTCTGAAAGTGCTAGTCTCTGGTTTTTGAATATCTATGAATTTGAAAGATTCAGATTTACAAAAGTAATTGCTATTATAATTGTATGAAATTCATATATAAATATGATCATCCTTTGTTTGACAGTTGTGATGTAGCTCTTGTCCAAGTAACAAACTTGGAAATTAATGATAAAATGAACTTATATTTGTAAGTAAATGTTCGTTCAGATGCTTTAAATGAAATTGTAATTCTGAGTGGTTAAATAGTAATTAAATCTCGGAAGCAAACTGTTGTAATTTAGAGATGTAATTCATGTTTTTCTTTTTAGCCTGTCAAGAAGAAAAAGATAAAAAGAGAAATCAAAATATTGGAAAATCTGAGAGGGGGTCCTAATATAATTGCTCTTCAAGCAGTTGTCAAAGATTTTGTTGTAAGTAGTTTGTTTTGGGTTAAATATTGAACTTTGTATATTTTATCAGTGCTTTTCAAGTTGAGGCTTTTCGTATGGTGTGTCATTGATGGTTTAACTGCATGACTTTGATTAGTTCATGTGCTGTTATTTATAATTAAAACTAATTTGCAATGCATTCTGTTATTGAAGCAGATATGACTTTTTAATATCTTAAAAGTTAAAGCTCGTTTCTTGCAAAATAAAGTGTTATTAATTGTCATTGTTGTAATTTTTCCCACTGGGAGAAGGCTCATACACCAGAGAATATATTTCTTGCCTGGTAATTTTTTGTACACATGTTGGGCCAACCCAGCAATTTTGTTTCATTGAAATAACTGACTCAATTTTAATCAGTTATGTGTTCAATTATGGATTACAGTCCAGATTAAAAAGCTGTAATCATGCTAGTACAGTCATTTTTGCAGTATCTATAAGTTACAACAAAGTCTTGCAATCATATCTTTAGAAATTAAGTTGTATAATCCATAGTATTTTTTAATCTTTTTTTTGTCTTAAATGTTACTTGGCACTGAGAATATTTCTTCCCAAGGAGTTGGTTTGTATCCCTTGTTTTATCACTAGCCAACTCCTTTAGTCTTACAGAAATGCATTGAATCTATAAAAGTACATTCAGAGAACAAGTTTGGTATTGTAATTTTCATAGTGAATCAACTATGAATTAAAATAATAACTATTGACATTAAAAGGAAATATAAGCCATTAAAACCTACTATTTTATTTTAGATTGATATGAAGATTAATTTTTAAAGAATACCTTGAGGAAGGTTAAGATGTTTAGATTTCTAATTTTGATACTGTTGTATCATTTGTTCTTTTCAGGAAAACTGGGTTATAATTGAATAAAGTTAGATGATTAAAGTGCTTGTTGTTCAGGAATAAGTGGAAGGAATAATAGATTGAATTCTTTACATGAAGTTCCCCTGCAAAAATAGTAGAAGTTGTCCTTTTCATGTTATAAAGATATAGTTAGATTATGTTTAGAATTTAAAAATGATTGCTGCAGTGTTAGGAAATTACTTATAAGTTATCGGAGTTCGTTAACAATACATATTTTAGTGTATGAAACCAATATTTCAACAAAGTCAATTAAATGCGAAAAAAATGGTAAAGCATTACCATTAAATGTTTAAATTTTCAGCAACATGAATGTTTCTTGTAAACTCTCAATTTTTAAGCATTTTCTTATTGTATTTCATTAACCCGCAAAGACACGCAAGGGGGTGTCCGACACCCCACACCACATAAAATATAAAAAATACTGGCTTCCCTTTAGTTGAAATGAGTCCTACTCATACTAGCTGCCTTTAAGGTCACATTCAGTAGATGGAACGAGTTTCAAGAAAAATTTTTTTATTGGAATTCAGTATGAGGGATGCGAAACTCCCCATTGAGTGTCCTTGTCTCAGGTTCCTTTGTTCAATAGAGTGACCATGTTAGGGAGAGGAGGATAATTATGTCTTAAGTTTTTTTGAGGAAACAAGTAGGACTGTGCCGATTTTCGATGCATCGGAAAATATCGATGTTATGCAATCATCGCCGTTCCGATGTTTATATTGTCGTTTTTTTTCGAAGCATCAGAAATTCCGATTTACTCGCGATGTGTACGATATTTCCCGATGCATCGATGTCCACACGCGCTGCGAAGAGCAATTGTTCCCGATCGTGCATTGATGACCGCAAGCGCGAGGCGTTTCCCCGATCATCAGTGATTGCTGTGGCGTATCTTTCCCCATGTTTCTTCCATCGTGACTCATCAAGCCGAGACATACGTTGCGAAGTGCGGATCGCTGTGCTGACACGATGAATCCCGATGTGACCACGAATGAAAACGATGAAAATAACTCATCGCGAGAATTGAGGAAGAGAAGTGTTTTGTCTGTTGTAGAATCTCTCGGTCATCGAAACGTGCATTACTTAGTGTAGCCTCGTGCTTTCTGCTAATTGTGTAAATTCTCTGATGTTGTTTTAAGTACAAGGGTATAATTATCAATCCTGCCGTTCATCGTTTGTTTGGTTGAAGAGAAGATCGTATTAATTGTTTTTAATATACGATTTATTGTTGATAACTAGACAGATTTATAGTATTTTTTGACACTTTATTCGTTAGGTAACTAAGGATTGAGTTTATTATAAGCATATAAATGCCTTAATCAACCACTCAAAAGTGTAAGAATGCAAAATTAGGCAATAGTAAGTGCGAAACATAGCGATGTATCGAAATATCGTGATGTTAGAGTGGCGATACATCGCGATGCTAAAACTTTAACATCGCCCAGCCCTAGAAGCAAGTCGATTCAAGAGTATTCTATATTTCTAAAATGGAGATTTTTACAGATGCAATATTTCTAAACTGAATAATACTGCAAGTGAAAATGCCATGAAATTGTTGCAAAAGTTATTTTATTCTGGGTGTAATGTAACTGTAGTCAGTTGGTACATCTTATCCGCTTTCACAAAAACTATTGGTGAAAAAGCTTAAACTTGTAGAAACTATTCTGAAAAATAAGAGTGAATTATGCCTTATGTTTATTGAATTTAAAGATAAAGCCCCACAAAATTCTTGATTTGGATTTCCAAAAAAAAAAAAAAAAAATTCCTGTGTACCTAATAAAATTGGAAGAAGCCCAGGAGCAGAATTATATCCAGTGTTCTGCAACATGACTTCAAACAGTTAGAAATATTCTGCAGGCAGTTTGTCCAAATTTGGCGGACCACAGTAAAATGTGAAATAGATATAAAAATACTAATTAACCAGTAGAATCTTTATTACTCATTAATGACAAAACGTTATATTAAAATTAATTATTTAAAACCAAGGTATACATTCAGAATTTGTAATTCGGTCAATGACTTTTGAAGTCGGCTTTCAACATACCTGTTTCGGATCTTCATCTCCAATGACGTCGGTCCCGATGAAGGCGTGACTTTCTCGTAAGCCATATGATGAAGGAGAGTTATTTTTGCCATTACTCCAATCTCTGGAGGCTGCGTTGCGCAAAACGTGAATAGAGACGGCGTGGCCTAAAGAGCGCCTGACTTTGATTGTTCTGCAGAACAAATCGTGGGGTTTGTTCTGTGACATACAACACGCTTTTAAGCACTTTCTACTTCTGGTGGGGGGGGGGGGGGAAGTATTTTGCTATCCACATTGTATAACAATTTATATTGATGATTCTTTACTATGAAAAAAGTTGAAAACATGAATGTAAGAATTATACTTTTTCTGTGTGTTCGCAATGTGCTGAATAACATAATGTGTTATTAAAAAACATTTTTGTTTAAAAAATAGTTCTTGTATAACTTGAATTGTTTGTATGGATCATTTGGTACAGATATAACGAAAAGATATTGCTAATTTTGCTTATATAGTGAAATAATGAATTGGGGTGTCGCACACTCCCTTGCACATCATTGTGTTATCCTTCATAGTGCACGTCCTGCCGGATTAACTGTCAAGTATCTCTCTCGCAGGTTTGGGTTGGTTGAATAAGTGATGAAAAAATTCAGTACTTTATTTCTTAGGCTAATTTTGCTAGAAAAAGTAATTTGTTTAAAATTGTTTCCGCGATTAGTCAAGAAGCTGAAGTGTGATATTTGAGAAATGGCAACAGATAATGTATTCATTTGTTATTTTGTCAACATTAGATTTAATTTATAAATCAACATTCTTTTAAAGTTTGAATTGATATACCTGAATGTGAAAATCTTTTTCTATTTTTCCTGATTGATTTAGAATCTGTCTGAATATATTGGAATTTCATTGGTGCTGTGATGCTATTTGTGTTTCACTTTTGAAACATATTGTCACAAAATTCACTTTTTTACTTAAAGTAGTAGTCGATGATTTGAATCTTTAGTTTTATCTTTAAAAAATAACAGTTTAATTAGGTCTGAAATTTCAAATTGAAATTATTTTGCTGGATAACTTCAATTCAAAGTAACTAATGTACAACAATAACTATTTTGAATGACTTGCAAATTAAAAAATTTTGTGATTTAAATGAATTTATTACTACTAATAATATGGATAGACCAACTGGTCACCAAAGGCAACTTGTTTAATTATATTTGTGTATGTGTTTTGTTTCCTGTGCCTTAAGTAAATAACTGTCATGAGTTATGAAAATGTTAATTTTAGTGTAATTTTTTTAAGAATAGCGATTTTCTTTGAAATCCCAATAAAGGGATAATTCTTTTGATCCTAAGTATAATATAATTAAAGACTACATAATTTTTTTACTATTCATTTGAAAGTATTTCAACATGCATATTTGATGTATTTTTTCAATCAATCTTATGCCAAATTTTAATTTCAGTCTAGAACACCAGCTTTAATCTTTGAACATGTGAATAACACAGATTTCAAGGTAAGTAGGAACTTATATGTATCTTAAAGATCTTATTTTATTTCTTTCATTTCTTTTTTGTATTAACCTCCTGTTTTGGAAACTATCATTTCTTGGAATCTGTTAGAAGCTGTAAGCTTTGTATATTTTTGCAGTACATGAGGTTGTTATCATATGTTGCATGAGTCTTTTTTTTAATGAGCAGTAGCTTTAACTTTTCAAAAATGTTCTGTTCAAGTTAGTCCCTTGCATCCTCCCCAACCATGGGCCCTGGTAGCAAAGTGTCAGCTTTGGGTGCTGGTGCTTCTTAAATCCATCAAAATGAAATATTTTGTCATGGTTCCAAATTATGAGATCTTGATCAAAATATAATTCCAATTAAACTAAACCATGAGATTGACAGATTAATAGTTTTTGGAGTTCCACTATTGGTTAATGATTAAAGTAAACGAAATACTTTAATGTTGCATAGTCCTTATATTAATCTTAAGATTTGAGTGCAGCATATTTTTTTAAAAATAATTTCCTTTTCTACCAAAAGCAAGGTCTCGGAAGTCTTATAGTTTCTAATGTATGTATGATTATCGGTTGTAGGAACGTTAATTTTTTGTTCTAGGAAGTTTTTAGTTATAAAAAGTGGTACACAACTCTAAAATTTCCTTCTGTATTTTTTGTCGATGCCACTGGATTAAATTTTTTTTGTGCTTAAAGTTATTCTTACTTTAAAAGAATTTGTCAGAATAAGTGTAGGAAAAAGAATATTTGATAAGATAATTTTTTCTATACTTGCTGTAAAACTGTGCACTATTTACGATTCTTTTTTATTTCAGCAACTGTATCAAACACTTACTGACTATGACATTAGGTTTTATTTATATGAGCTCTTAAAGGTAAGAATTTAAAAATTATCAACATTTAATTGAATGTTAATCTGTTATGTGTTTGGAGTAACTCTCCGATCCTTTGCAGGCTTTAGATTACAGTCATAGTATGGGCATCATGCACCGAGATGTGAAACCACACAATGTTATGATTGACCATGAAAATAGGAAAGTAAGCATGCATTTTTGTTCTTATAATTTACGCATATTGATTTTAGATTATCTTCAATCTTGCATGGAGCTATATTTTTATTTTCAGAAATTGCTGAACTTAAAAATTTATCTTAGTGTGATAAAATTATTCTGTGAAATATGAAGGCAGATATCTTCTATGTTTATTCAATTTATAATATATAAAATCCACACAGCATTTTTATGCGTATTTGTCTGAGAATATAATTATGTTCCTACTGAATTGTGTGTGAGGAATCCTAGTTATATGACATTGAGTGAAGTATTTGAATTCTTTTTATGAAGGACTATAAAGAGTGGCTTATTATTTCAAATTCTTATTTTATGTGTTTTTATATTGTTAATCCTAAAATTATGATTTTACTATTACTAAAACTGTATCTTTTAATTCCCTTTTAGTTGCGACTTATTGATTGGGGCTTGGCTGAGTTTTATCACCCTGGTCAGGAATACAATGTGAGAGTTGCATCACGTTATTTCAAAGGACCTGAACTTTTAGTTGATTACCAGGTAGGATATTTCAGTTTTTTAAACTATAAGCATCACTATAAGTTTAAAAGGAAATAAATAAATAAATAACATAACAAATAATTACAATAAAAATAATGACAGTATTTGTTTTAAAATCTTAAAAATTCTATTATTCTTATTTGCTCATACTATTTTTAATTTTAGTGTTAAGTTCTCAGTTTATACTAGGATGATGTACATTGGATATTATATAACCCTTTAACAGTGTAGTTTTTGTACTATGTAATTAGATGACCTCCTTCTGTTTTGGGGATGCTTTGTTGTATTGATTCAACTATATGTCCATAGAACACTTGAGATATTTATGGATTACCTGTCATTTTTGTATCAAGTTATAATGTCTGTGAATGTCTTAGTTTTAGCTTATAAGTTTAAAAATGACAATTGGATGCATGAGTAAAGCTTGGGAAAACTGTTCAGGGGTTAAAATATAGTATAGACTAATTAGACTAAATTAAAGTTTGTCTGAATTTTTATTTCCTTGTACATTGATTGATTGAAATTAAAAATAACTAGGATGCTCATTAAGTTGCAGAATGTTGAATACATTCCATTTTATTACACATGTTTTAAAAGGATTATCCGTTTACATAGATTTTGATCCAATGAATATGTATTCTAAACTGTATTCAAGCATCAGCTCTTTTTGGATGCTTTTAATGATAAAGCTCTGTGCTTGCATATGTGTAAATTGTTTGACTGTTTTCATTATTCTTAGTTCATTTTTTTAATTATTTTGTAACATTACTAATTTTATGTTATTTCATTTTTATATAACGGAATGCCAAATTATTTTTCTATCCTTTGTAGATGTATGACTACTCCCTGGACATGTGGAGTCTAGGATGCATGTTAGCCAGTATGATTTTCAGAAAAGAGCCATTCTTCCATGGACATGACAACTATGATCAAGTGGGTATTGAATTTGTTCATGTAAATGATGTATGCTTTGAATATTAAAACTAAGGGGAAGTTAATTTTAGTTGTCAGATTGTGCATGTTTTTGCTTGCTCGACTAATATTATTTTACCATATTGTCTATTTTTTCAATGATACTACATTTTCTCTGAAAAACAAGTATTAATTTATACATATTATAGTTCTCTACTTAGCCGTTTGAATACTGAGATTCTTGGATGTCGGCTGATAATGTTGAGTAAAAGTGTGCACTATTTATTCTGTCATGGAGCTACACAGTTGGCTCTATTGACATTATACAGGGTGCGTAGCATCATGAAAAGTGCTTAAATTTGAAAACCATTTTTAGGCACCTTAAAAGTGATTAGTTTTGAAAAAAAGTTCTTTAAAAAGTGCTTAATTCTCTCATAGCTTTTGTTTGCAAAGAAGTTGTATACTATAAATCGAAGGCATAGTCATAAAGCTTTGTTTACTGGCTGTATGAAGAAAAGGATACTGGATGTATCTAGAAGGAAAAACAAAAAAAAAAGCGATGAAAGGGAACAATTTGGGGAAAATAAAATAGATATTAACGCATATTAAGATAACACTCATAGAATGTCCAAAATGGGAGTGAAAAAACATTCAATCTTATAGTTTTGAAGATTGGTACACGTGCTCGTGAGGAGCTCCTGATGAACATACTAAAAGTCCCCCATCCTAAGGGGGCTCACACTGCCATCTTGGATTTCATCCCCCCCTTTTTTAGTTTTTCTTGAATAGCATGAAAACTATTCAGTTTTCAAATTACAGTTGATATAACAAATTAAAGAGTGTGGAATTCCCTACAAATTCACGCATTTATGCTTCTTAATAATTACTAAGATAACTAGGGGGCTCCTCCCCCTGCTCACTTTCGCTCGCCACTCCCCAACACTGCTTATGCAGTTCCATTCGGATCGGTTCGCGATCTGAGCTCGCTTATCAAATAAAATAGTACTTTAGTCTAGGTATGATTATTAGTATCACAGAAAGAATTATTACTCTTAACTTCTAGGCATACGTCAAGGTCAAGTTAACTTTACAGCATGTGTAGAGGTGGGATTTACTGGAATAATGCCGAGGTATTGGGTATGTAGAACGATTGACACTTAAGTGCTTCCTATTAACTAGTATATTACTACACTACTCAGCTTCTCAACCTATCATGCCTGTATTCCACATATATCAGAAGTACTCCATTGTGAGAAAAACACAGAGCTGGTGACACAATCAAAGAATGACTACTAGATAATAAAATAACAAATTTAATAGAATAACAATTAAATTAATCTTAAATCATATTAAACACGCTATCGGAAAGACGATACAAAAAAGAGGAGAGTGAACAGAAATAATCATAGTCTTTAAGTACTTCAACAGGCTGCTTGGTATTGGTCGATAGGTGATATCACAAAGAGGGCGGATCCGATCTGCATGCGATTATAATTTGAGGTATTGCTGAGATGATGCCACAACTCTAACTTAATAATGTACCAACAATATACAACATAAACAACCTGGAAAACTTTGATTTACGTGCATTTAAAGGGGGAATTACTGTTGGGGTTATATTAATTTCATGTTGCAAAAGTGTGCAGTTTTTTATCATTCACCATAAGCAGCATGAAGTAAATTCACTTACAGTGAAAATATATCTGGGATAAAATATTCTGTACAAACACTGTGCCAAAAATAAAATCTAATCTATATATATATACACACACACGTCGCAAACAGTATGCAACTTTAATCATTCTCCGAGAGCAGTCTGCAAGAGAACTTTTCTGAATTAGTTCTCTGGTCCTTATTTGTAATTTTTACATTTACACATAGCAAATAGTGGACACCATTAGTATCATAAAAGTGTACTATCTCGAAAATTCACAAAACTCCCCTATATACACAATTGTAAATTTCAGAAATTTCAATTCATTTCGCCAATGAAGTGCTTGACAAAAATTGCATATTTCAGTCATCATACCACAATCGTGCTTGGAAACTTTCATTTCGAATTGGGAATTCACCCTATTGGTTATTTGTTGCTCACTGCGTGCTCTGGCTCGCCTAAGCCTGTCGGCGATATTTATGGCCGATCTTCGCTGAAATCTTTCATCCAGGGATTACATTACATGCTGCTCTCTTCTACGCAAATTGTATTCAACAGTTTGCAAATAAACTCATTTTAAATCAATAAATTCAAAGAAAGGTAATGAATTTTCCTATAACGCATAAGCGATTAGCTCAACCGGTTAGCGGAATGCTCGGTGTCACGGTTGAGATTGGTAAACAAACTGATCGTTGCCAACGGGGCAAAAGAAATAAAGGTCCTTTTTGGCGCCACACATAAACATTTTATATAATATAGATGAGTCTCAGAGTTTGCCGCCATCTTGGATTTCATCCCCCTTTTTTGAATATTTCAAAAGCTATCGAAATTTCAATTACAAGTAATACTGCAAATTAATGACCTTGAAAGTACCTACATATGCATGCTTTTATTTTTCTTCTAGCTTTAATAGTTTCCAAGATAATGGGTCTCCAACTCTACCACCATCTTGAATTTCTTCCCCTACTTTTTAGTTTTTCTTAAATATCTCAAAAACTGTTCAATTTTAAATTATTATAATTTATTTATTACAAGGTCCTTACAAACTCCTTGAAAACGATTTTCATTTTCAGGCACTATGGAAACTCCTTGAATTTGGGTTTTACTCCTTATAAACTCGTTGGTTTTCAATTTTTAACATTTCCTTTATTAAAAGTGTGCTACGTTTCACCGATAAAAAGGATTCTAAATCGCTGCTGTATCAATTACTCTTTACTTTGTGTTGCTCTTTCCATGATTTGATGTTCATCTCCTAGCAGCATCCAAAATTTAATAATTGGTTTTAAGTGCCACTCAACAATAACTAAAACAATAGAATGGTGCAAATTGAGAATGTTATTTCTCTTGTATTATTTCGAAAAATTAACTGTATTTCTTTAAATTGTAATGTGTGATTTCTTGTAAAGGACATATATTGTGATGGTGGAGTTGAAGGAAAATAGATACTATTAATCAATTTTAGCTAAGTTAGTTTTAATAAACAAGAAATTTTGTCAATTTTATTTTCTTCATGTACTATTTTATAAGCAATGAAAATGCGCCCCCCCCCCCCAAAAAAAAAAACCAGTTTCTAAGATCTAAATCCATGTGTCTGTTTACACCTCTATATTTTAAATACTGGATCACTGCCAAAGGTGCACAGTGAGGCATGGAAATTATTTAAGAATTTAAACTAAAAAAAATTAATGGAAATAGTTTTTTATTTGAAACATGATAAATCATGATATGTAATGAACTATTTGAACTTTTGGGGTAGCTGTATAATTTTATAAAAAATTATGTGTCTAAGTGACACCACTCTTTCATAAAAATAGATTTAACATGGCATTCTTGGATAAATCAGCTTAGTAAAAATTTATAAAAGAAATAAATATAACCACATTTATTTGAGGTATTAGCGATGTTTTAAATACTCGAATATAATTTTTGTGTACTTTAAAAAGGGAACCCTTTTTCATGCGTGAATATTGACTCCTTGAAAATTTTGAAAATACTCCTAGATTTTTAATTTAAAAAATCGGTAAGAACCCTGTATTAATAATTTTAATTTTTTTTCTAGTTTTAATAGTTTCTGAGATGTTTAAGAAAAACTAAAAAAGGGGGAGGAATAAAAACCAAGATCGTAGCAAACTTTGAAGCCCGTTATCTCAGAAACTATTAAATCTAGAACATAAATAAGAACACTCTTTTATAGAGAATTTTACGTTCTTTCATTTTTTGTATCGTGCGATTTGAAAATTAAATAGTTTTCAAGATATTCACGAAAAATTTTTAAAAGGGGGATAAAATCCAAGGTGGCGGCCAACTTTGAGACCCATTACCTCGGAAACTATTAACGATGGTAGAAACATAAAGGCATGTATTTTTAGGGAATTTTATGCTCTTTAATTTACAGATTACATTAAATTTTCACATTGAATAGTAAATGAGAGAATTCAAGAAAAACTAAAAGGGGGATGAAATCCAAGATGCTGGCACGAGCTCTCCCTTCGGGACCAGGAACTTTAGTATCTTCAAAAGAAGCTTCTCGCAAATGTGTACCGATTTTCAAAACTATATGATTTAATGCTTTTTCCAAACTTTTCGTTGACTGGACTATTAATGAACCTTTTTTCCGCTCCTTCTTTCTTCAACAATGGGCATCCCGAGTGAAATGGTTATCTCAAAGGGGCAGATTAACTGGTAAATTGTTAATTTTAAGAAACGTTGAAAAAGGTCAAAGATTTATATTGTTAGTCTTATAAAAGTTGACTTAATACAAATTGTCATTATCAAAAAATTATCTTTTTTTTTTTTTTTTTGTCAAACCAAAAAGACATCCTTTATTTTACAATAGAAGACGTTGTGCAAATACAGAAATAAATATTAAAATTAAAATGGTACATATTTAAAATAAAAAAACCATTTTTTAAATTTTTCAATAAGGCTATGCATTATTATGAAACAGAAAACATATGCTTAGAAAATATGTGGGTCTACAAATGTGCATGCATGTGCAAAGGTGTTTAATTTTTTTGGTTAAGGTGCTTAAAAAGTGCTTAATTTTTGCAGCAATTTCTCACTACGCACCCTGTTATATATAAAATACATACCTGTTCTGCAAACAAAAGGTTAACTGTTAGAATTTTTAATTATAGGTTTGTTAACATTTTTTTATAAGAATATTGTTAAAATTAATTTAACAGGGTCGATTCTACACACGCACAATTTTATTAACTACTATACATAGTTTTTAATTTGCATGATCAGTTGGTTTCTAACCACAGCTCTATAAAATGAAATCATTGAACTTAAATTTGCATCTCACTTTGTTTAGTGTGTATGCAAATCTTTTCTTTTATTCTGTAAGGATTAATGCTTTTTAATCCTTTGCAGTTAGTCCGAATTGTCAAAGTACTGGGAACAGAAGAACTGTATGAGTACCTTGATAAATATCAAATAGTTCTTGACAGCAGATTTAATGATATCCTAGGAAGGTAAGCAGATATGCCTAATACATTTATTGGGTGTTAACTAAACTTGTTAAAATAAGTTAATGTCAATTTTGACAAGTAGATGTCAATGTTCATTTTATATATATATATATCTTTTTTCCTCATTTAATTACTTTGACAAGACATAAGTTTTCAAATGATATGGCTCATTGCAGAATATTCCCCTCTGCTTATTACAAGAAAAAAAATTAAAAACCCAAATTCTCTACTTTGTGCTGCTTATTTTAACTTTGCCTTTACTTGTGTATCATGTAGTTTAATTTTTGTAATTTTTGATGAGCATTTCATAGGTCTCTTTTTTTTCCATTACTGTTTTTAAAAGTAATATCTTGAAAAGTGAAAGTTTCTCTAAATGTTGTTCAAAATCAGAAAATTTTAAAATGTGTGTTAATAACAACAGCTTGATTTAAATAGGTGTCTACGTAATCTGTTAATTTGTGGCACATGAAATATTTTTTGCCTTTTGTGCAAGTATAAATGTTCAGTTATTTTTTTACACAAAACTTGTTTCTTCTTGATTCTTTTGTCTGTCTGGGAAACTGCAACATTTAGTTTTTAAATACATATTTTGTCATTGAAATTTGTTGGTTTATAGGCATTCCCGTAAACGGTGGGAGCGTTTTGTCCACAGCGATAATCAACATTTGGTGACTCCTGAAGCTCTGGACTTCTTGGATAAACTCTTACGATACGACCATCAGGAGAGGCTTACTGCACGCGAGGCTATGGAACATCCTTACTTCTGTAAGTCAATCTACATTGTGTTTAATAGTTTAAGGAAAATGTTACATTCTCTTTGAATAATTGTGAATCGGAATGATTATTGATCAATGCTCCTTTGGGCCTGGAGAAGTTTGAAAGATTTGGAAGAAAGAACTACTTAATCAGGACAATTAAATTTCAAAAATAGGCTTGAAGGAACTTGAGTAATTTTTATTGGAGAATTCTGATGTACTTTTGAAGTTTCTAGATTCCTTCATTCGAGCTGACAAGATGTTGAAATTGGGAGAGGGAGGATTGATGGCAGTTGCAGATTTTGCTTAATTTTTTTTAAAATAGATGTATTATTATTAGTCTATTTTCTTTTTTGAAAACTTCAGATAAAATATTGCCTAAATATAAATCAGTGTATGATCTAGAACCCTAATTGTGTCTTAAAATTTGCACTTTTAATGTGCTGGGTTCATTAAAGTAGTTCTTGGAAGAGAGTTCCCAAGAAATGGCTTGTGAATGAGTATTTGAATATGAAAAACTGAATTAAGCTTTCATATGTTTAATACTAATTGTATAAAGCTTCAAGCATAAGGATGTGAATTTATTTTCATTGAATTTAAATACAAAGAAAGAAGTACTTATATTTCTTTATTATACTAAAATTCTGTGTCATTTTTGTATTCATTATGACACTGATTGTTAGATCCAGATTACCAAAATGATCTCTGGTTTGTTTTTCTTCCCGTTAATTTTTCACAAGAATAAAGTTATTTAAAAATAACTTTTTGACTGGTTTATTGCCTAATATGTAAGGAAATCATAATATGTATTGAAAAATTAGCAGATTTATTTTAATGCTTTTCAAGTGTAACACTTCAGTAAAGTTTCGAATTGGGAAGTATTTGAAGATTTATTTTCAAATCATTGGAGCATATTATCTTTTTGTCCTCTACCTATCATGAAGTAAAGCATGAGGCCCTTTTTGTGTGTAAGATTTCTTTTGCGTACAAAAGCAAATATTGTATGGATCCCACAAACTCAGCTTAGAAATCCTTGTTTATTAGCTGAAAGAATTTGATTGTAGTAATTCACCTGAGTTGATGGAAGGCAAATTTTTTTATTGAATGCATAGGGAGCACAATCATCAAGCAATTGCCCTCAAATTATCTGGATTGACTCTTTCAAGACTGACGCAACATTCAAATCAACACAGATTTTTAAAAATTACTCCTGAAAGGGTTAAATCTGAGAATAAAGAATGATGTTTATGTAACTTGACTGCAAATTAATTGCTGTTGGGAAATTTTCTATGTAAAAGGTATTGTGCTATACATTTCATAGTTTAATAGTAAAGTACCAAAGAGGTTTAAAAAGTTTCTGCTGTGATTTAGTTCTTTTTTTAAAATTTTGTAACTCATTTTGCCTTGTTATGTGTGTACAGCATGACCAGGTTAAAAGAATGGTGGTCATTTCTTTCGTAAAAGTGTTGTAATATTGTTATGTGCACTGGAAGATAGGAGACCCTTGTGATGTTTAACATGCAATGGGTAGGTGTGGGATAACACTAGCTGACAATTAAATATTAATTGAAATACTTGTGTGTGTTTCCATTAAAACCAAGTCAAAGATAAAATTTAACCTAAATTAATTTTCTGTTTGGATAAATTGGAAGTAAATATGGTGACCATGATGTTCTGAAGTATTGATTTTAATTCTTTTTTTTTTTCTTCTCAAGATGAGATTTTGATAAAATTTATTGATCTAGTAATGGTGAAAGATTTTAGTATATATTGGGGAAAAAGAAGCAAGCAATTGACTGGGGGAAGTAGTGCTTGTGTGTGTAAAAAAAGAATTATTTCTAGAATATTCAAAGTTTGCCATTTGATTGTTCATTGCATTGATTATTTTCTGCTAACTTAGAAAGCTTTTTTAGTTTTTTTTATGTATCCTGGTTTTAAATGCCAGCTGTGAGGAAATAGTAGCCTCGTATTTCATTTAGTTTCACGAGTTATATATAATAGGCTGTTTTTCTAGTTTAGTTTAATTTAATAAAATATTTTGCACTGTAATGGGTATTCAACTGACTTCATTAACTGGGTTTCTTTTAACTTCAACTGACATCATTCCAAGACTGTCTTTTTCTCAGCTTTTCGTAGCTTATTGCATATATGTGTGTGCATACATGATATGATCAGAGTTATGATATAATTTAAATTCGTTTATGTTCGTGGTCTTGCTGGTTGAATTTTTAAGTTGTTGTAATAAACAGTTGGATTGCATGGGTGGTGGCATCATTTGCGTGAGAGATTTTTTTTATTTGGAACAAAATTATCCTGCTGTTTCTCTTTGCTATTATTTTTTTTTTTCGGAAAGTAATTGTGAAAGCTGTTATGGCGAGTATTTTGTGATGAAAGTAATCCTAACCCAAACATACGAACAGAATTTTAAATAGCATAGATTTGTGATGTACCAAATATGCCAATCGGATTAACCCTCTGGTTGCATATCCCGCAATTTCCGCATGTTGCAACAAGTCTATTTTTGTTGCATCCTGTGATTTTCACATGGTAGTGTGAAAATAGCATGTTTACCTAATACTTTTATAGCATTGGATCGTATTATACCAATAAAGCTTTGCTTTTAAATAACATTTCACTTGGCTCAACGGTATGTGAACACATTTGCAAACTTTGCATCTAAATATTGATTTTAAAAAATTATAGTCGGAGGGTTTAAGCTTAAGTGATGTATGTGGATTGCTTTCCAAGTTTGAATCCTGTTCCCAATGGATAGCTAATAGAATAGTAAATTTATACATCACCATTTATAAATTACAACCATAGACAAGCATTGTAAATTTGACTTCTATTCTTCCTTTCTTTTTCTTCATATTATGAATTTTTATGAACAATATCTGCTCTTTATTTCTTATTAAAAATAGGTTTCTGATTCTCATTAAATAACTTATTCTTAAAACTTCTAACAATAACAAGTAGCTATGCTTATATTTACAAATATTTAATATTGAAAAGATATTAACAGGCAGACAGTTTTGTGTGTTTGTGTTGGTACAGAGGATAATTTGAATACAAATATAAACTAATGCTTTATAATTAAATAGAAAAGAAATGTGTATTAAACTTAAAGATGTCCTAAATTGGAGACTTTTTAACTGCAGATCATGATAAAATTTTTGACAGCATGTGCCTGCATTAGATTCTTGAACAGTTAGCAATGAAGGGCAAATTCTTGCCCTGAAAAAGTGCAATATTCAGTCTAAATCGCTGATTCAGCATTCTAAAAGCAGATTCATGACCAGACAAGTGCTTTGAGATAGTCAAAACATTGAAGTAACTCTAAGTGAATAAACCATTGTATATCTATCCAAAATAATACCCATTAAGTAAAAGCAGTGAAAGGAGGTTTAACACTGAGCAGTTTATCACACATGTAATAAATATGTATGTAATGCTTATTAGCATACATATACATATACAGGGTGTCTACTCTAACTGTGGATCAAAAGCTAATTTCTAAATAGAGATTATACTTTTGAAACAGGCATAAACTTCTGCATGGAAAAATTCTTTAAATGTGTATAATTATATTTTATGTGTGTTTAATAAATATGCTGTTGAAAAAAATTTCAATATAAATTTTTATACAGTACCCCATTCCTAAATAGCGAAATGTTCTTGATGCCCAACATTTTAAGCAAAAAAAGGTTTCACTCTTCTACAACTAAAACTGAGCTATGAAGCTTGATATATTTCTATTTTAGATCATTTTAATGGGTGCCTTGAATACCTGCCAATCAATGGGTGGCACTTTCTTGAGATGGTCATTGATTGGCTTAAAATAATGAAATTCAAATCTTTATAACTTAGTTAGCTTAGTTTCAAGAGGATGGAACTTTTTTTGTTTTGCTTAAAATCTTATTTAGTGAAACATTCTTGACATACCATTACTAATAGAATTGAAGGACTGTATACAAATTTAGACTTTGTAATTTTTTCAGCAATAGATTTATTGACTATACTTGGAAGTATATGCCTATCTCTAATGGTTTAGAAATTAGCTTTTGAGCCACGATTAGAGTTGTCACCATGTACATTTATGTTTAAAGTTTAATAGTTGTAAGTTTTAGGATGAACTATTGTTTTTAAAAGGACCTCCGTAAGGTTGGGGGAAAAGAATGCAAATTCATCAGAAATGGGCTGCTTTAGCTTATCTTTTAATTAGTGGAAAGAGGGAATTAAAATAGGGATTGTTTTCACAGTATCATGAACAATATTTCTGTTTCCAGTTTGTTTTATTAAATGTCATGAAGATGAATTTGAAGCTGTAGTATATTGAGTATTCAGTGTTACTTAATATAAAATTCTGTCTCTTTTAAAATATAACTTCTTAATTGATGCATCCTATGTTCCTGAAACAGCTGCTATGAAAGTTCTAATAGTTTGTTAGTGCACAATTAATAGTAAACTGCAGAGCATTTTCATTTAAAATTTGCTGGGGGTTTGATTTTTTTAAAGGCAGTATATCTTTAGCACTGGTAAGTGGGTGAAATGAAATTTATCTTCAGATAGTTTTTCAATTTTGGAAATGTTTGCTTTTATTATCAAAAGCAATGTAGATGTGAAAATAGTCCCCTTCCAGTTCTATTCTTTGACGCTTTAATCCTTGTCGCGTCATTTTGACCCTGGTAGTTTTACCTGAGTTGCGACTGAAATTCTTATTAGAAAGCATACTTATTAAATTTTTGATTTTTTTTAATTCTTGATTTCCTATATTTATTTGATGGTTATGCAGTTTACAAAAAAAACTAAAATTAATTCATACTGCAAAGTAAAAAGAAAAAAAACTTGCATGTGCCTTTTACACGATTGATTTTTAGCTTATTGAGGTATTCTTATTACTTTACTGGTTAAAAGTATCTCATTTAATATGGTATAATTTATGACATAAACAGTTTTTCAAACAAAGGTTAACTCTTTTTTTTTTAAATGTTACAGTTGCTTTAGAAAATACTACCTTTAGAACAAGTAACAAAAAAAAAAATGTTTTACATAGGTTAAATACTTAAGATGTATTTGATCTTAATATGCCTGAAAGATAAAAGAAAATTTATGAAAGTCTCTTCTCCTGACTGTCAGTAATTAAGATTTCATCTAACTCCCTATCTATGTAGCCCATAGAGAGTGTTTTACCAGCCATAGAAATATTTACCAATCTTTAATTGCAAAAAGACCATTAATTCTTGGCTAAAATATCCTGCATGCCTTTTTCTTTAAGTAATCTAAATAATTCAAATTCCTCTTAACTTTTTAATTAAGAAAATCCTTTTTAGATTTTTTTTTCAGCTAATACAAGCTTATAATTAAATTGACAATGAATTGTCTTCAAAAGCTTACTATTTTTGTTGTCTGCATGGCCAAGTCTGCTTTCGCCTCTAACGAATCCCCCTAGATTAGAGTTGTGAACCAGGAGTGTGAATGTATTAATTCCGGTTGGTTTGTTTCTTGCAGATAACATTGTTAAAGATCAACAGACTAGATTTGTGGAGGCCCAACGCTTGACAGGTCACAGTAATTCCCCTCCACCAGTTGTAACTTCTGTTGGTAAGCAGGCCTCGAGTATATTTATCCAAATTTAAATTTTTAGTTAAAAAAGTGAGCATTTTATTTATTCAAATTTCATGGAAGGCCTCATTTACCATTTCTTTTACTGATTTCTATAAGTTTTATTCAAACGAAATGAGACAGCTTAATTCCTGAAAGTTTTGCATATAACATTTAATTTTTTTTAATATTTGACTGCACAGCATTCCGAAAGGCAATCTATTTAAATAAATATGTGAAGAGCTTTGTCCACATCATTGTCTTAGTTTTCATCTCCTACAATGAGTCAATAAATTGTTTAATTTTGATGTTCTATAAAGTATAAACAATTTTAATCTCTAATGCATACTTTTATATTGCTACTTTGGCTTTAGTTGGACAAAATAAATAAATAAAAGCATTCAGATTAGCTTTGATTCATGGCAGAAGATGATTTCAAATTATCTCTCTCTTTAATTAAATTCACCTTGCATAACTTTCACTTTCTCCTCTGAACTGCAAATCTACTGTTTGATTGAATCAGATCGAATTGAATTGAACATAATTGTAGAATTTGCAACAATTTAAACCTTGTGTTCTGTTTATTTTACAAAGTTATCAAGCATCAACAATTGCACAGGGTTCGTACACGTCCTTACAAGTCCTTACTTTTACATTTAGTCCTTACAAATCCTTATTTTTATGCCCCATTTTTAAAAAGTCCTTTAAAGTCCTTACTTTTTGCCACCTCAGCTAGAGCAAAATACATGCAGTATTTAGAAAGTGAAAGATCCAAAGAAAAGACTGAAACAAAACAACTGAAACGAAAAGCTCTAGGAGGAAATAGCTTTTTATAAAATAAAAGAAAATGTTCCTCCAAACGGACATACACCAGACAAATGAGAAAGCAAATGATTTAGCTAAGGAGGCTGAAAAGTCAAAGGACATAAATTTATTTATTCAATCGCATGAACTAAGAAAAACAATTATTGAAAAGAAATTAAAGTAAATACCTTGGGTGTAAAATTGAATGAAAAAAGTTTGGAATGAAAAGATATTTAATTTTATTACCAGTTTCGTGATTTTTTTTCCATCAATTTATTAACTCATATTTTTAAGAATTTTTGTTGTGTTAAATTTCTAATGTATCTTCTATCTATGTTTTATATTTTACTTTATCATCTAATAAGTTGAATTTGCAAAAATGAGACATTTTATTTAAAAATGCGTGCGACAATTCGTCAAGTTTATTCAATTTAGAGGTCCTTATTTTTTGGTTTTGTAAGTCCTTGATAGTCCTTGATTTTCTTTTAAGGAAATGTGTATGAACCCTGTTGCAGAAAGTACTAATTGAATCGCTTATTATATTAAAAGTACAATCTTCTGCTTGAAAGGTCTTTGGCATATTAGATTTATACTGATTTGACACGTTTGTGCATTTTTAGATAATCTTGAACTAACTGAATTTTGAAATGAGCTTTTTCTTCTCCCGTCAACAAACATATACATCATTCAAAATATAACATGCTTTTATTTTCCTCTTCATGCTATAAGTGTTACAGTTTTGTAAATAAAATTTATTTAGGTATTTCTGTAAAATTATTTTTAAAAAATTACAAGAAGCTAGGTAAATGTTATTTGGGTGAATTAGGACCATAAAAACATTGATAATAAAGCTGATACATGTTTTATATTCTTTTAATGTAAAATTAATACATTATTTTTAACTAATTTTGAACTTCAGTTTATGCTTAATAGTTCTTGGTTTGTGAAGTTAATAATTGTAAGGTATTAATAAATACCCAGTATAAAAGCTTTTTTAAATATGAATTAATAAAAGAATTTTGTACTAACATTGAGAATCTTTGAAATTTCCAAGAAATACACGAATGTAAAAAAAATATATGTATATTAACCCTTTCATTTCTACTACTGTCTATGAACAATATTTACTTATTGATATGTAGTAATACCCACTATCTGTGGTAGATATGTTTGCATATATCTCTGAATACTTTCATGCATTATCATGGAAATGTAAGGAAATAAAAATGTCAGTTATTTATTTTTTTTCCTTTCAAATCACTTTGTGCTTCAGCTGAGCATCAGTTGAAATGAAAAGACAAGAAAGACCATATTAAATTCATATTGATATTACCACACAGAAAAAAATTCTGTTGATGAATAATTTCCCTGTGCTTTGAATCTATACTTTTGTAGAAAGATGTAATAAAGAAAGTGTTAACAATGAAATGTTTGCCTTTCGAGTCGGAAAAATAAAAAAGAAAACATAATATTGTGTCATGTTGATTTCGGAAATTACTTCTATGAGAATCAAAATTAACACCACAAATTTGTTTTTCAAAAGACGAAAATTTTTCCAAGTGAATGAATGAGTTTTAAAGAACAGAGGGATGTCTTCCAAGAATAAAGAGCAGTTTTTTTGGGGTGGGTGGAAAATCTGATGCATCTGTTTTCAGACTCTGAGCCTAACATACTTTTCTTGTTTTCCTAGCCAATGCTGCGCTGAATTCCAGCACCATCACTGGTATGCCAACATCACCCATCTCCTCTCCAAGCATCACAGCACTGCCCAACACGGCCCCAGCCCAGTCTTAGATGATTTCTCCTGTGTTTTGTTTCAGACTCGGCAACACATTCATCGTTTATTTAAAATTTCTCTCATGTAAGGAATATAAAGAAAAGCAACCCCCCTCCAACCATGGTCGGCAATTGTGCTCTCCGTCTCGACAGAACACGGGTAACTGACGGACCAGCCGCCTTCTGGACTCAACATTAAAGACGTCTTTCGTGGACTTTCTTAAATGTTTATTTAAAAAGGAGTAATTTGTTCACCTTTACTGCAGCTCTGTCCTTCTGACCAATAGAAATGTCTATGAAGAAATTACAGTTCACTTATTAGTTTCTGGAAAAAGCATCTAATGTATCTTTGTTTGCTTTTCAACATCTTTCTTCCTTCTGTTAGTAATTATTCATAGTGAAGTAAGAAATAATAGTAAACAACCCAGCTGGAAATCATATCTCTCTACAGCCACTAGAAGAAAAAAAAATCTAAAAACAATTGTGTATTTTTAACTCGATCGATACTTTCCATTTGTAATAAATTTTTTGGAGAAATGGAAGTTTGGTTTGATTTTATAAAATTTTAATTCTTATCGATTAGTTTGTTTTGTGCAGCAGATGTATGTAGCAATAAATCATTGATGCCGGACCATTTTTTTCCCCCTCAGAAAACTGTAGATTGTTTAAAGTATGTGTTCATCTGTAAGTGATGAAAATAAAGGTAACATTTTGAAGAAAACAAATTGTGAAATATGTCTTTAAGTTGTATAATTTTTTAAACATATGCTTTTTGTGAAGCTTTTTCCAAATCTTCATCTCATTGGTCATTTTATAAGAGTGTAAATGAATCTTTTGTTAATATTATTCCCTTCCTTATGGTCATGAACTTAAGTTATCGATTAAAACAGGCCACAAAAATGCTCCATCTTTTGTTGATTATAAATAGAATGGATGCTTCCTGCCAGTTTTAAAGTGTTTCTTTTTCTATTTTACAAAGATGTCTCTTATGTGTATTGATAAAGTTGTGTTTCTTCCAAACTGGGGGAGAAAGTAATTGTTTTATTTGTAGAATACATTTTTAACTCTCGTTAACTATGCATATTTTTACCATGTACTTTTCTGGTTATTATTGAATAAATACGTCTACTGGGTAATGTGTTTAACCTAAGTATTTATGATACTGGCAATTCAATCCAAATATTTAATGCTAAATTTGAACAGTGTTCTTTTCTGAATAATGTTGGTCAGAAAGGCTTGAGTTAATTCTAACACTATTTTCTTAGACTTTCTTCACCAACATTGTTCATTTTAATTTTAATTAATCCAGATTCTAAACATCAGATTCTTCTTGGGAGATGTCATGAAATCTTTATTGTTCCAAAAAAAGTTTTGTCATTTAATTTCTTGAGAAAATTATAAATTAATGTTCTTAACAACAGCCTCTTGCAAGAAATTGCTTAATTGTAGGCATACAATATTGGGAAAGGTCACTGCATCATTGTTGTAGAAAGCTGTGCCAACCAATTTTAGTTTATTTCCCATTCTAGTGGCATTCTCAAGTTTATTAATTATATATTCTGTTTGTTCTAAAAATTCCTTGAGTTTTTTTACCACAGACACCACTCATCACAGAAATTATTTTATAGAAATGAAGTACTACTTTGTAGTCCTGGTAAAAATCTTCTGATTAAAAGAATATACATTAAAACTTAACTGTGGAAAAATTTGCAGATAAGTGAAAAATCAAATTCTGTTGAGTTCTGATGTTCATAATTTCAAATTCAAGTTTTATAAGATCAGTAAAATTGTAAACACTTCAGAAATGTGTAATATATTTTGTGTGACATAATTATTCTAAAACTTCTTTTGCCATGTTTTTAGATTCATTCTCATATCCAAAGATACAAGTGTTATACTTTGCAATAAAATGAATCCTTTTATAAGAGGTTGCTTTCAGCTAATTTCTAAATGTTGATTTCTTTTTCAAAAGTGAAGATATTTACTCCAAATTGGAGCACCTTAAATTTTTACAATTTGTTATCCCAAGTTTATGTAAATTTAGAAAGGGAGAAGCAAACATAGAATTATTTAATGGCATGTTGAAAAAAATTCTTTATGTGGTTTAACCAGTATTCTGAAGTCAATGGGTTCATTGCATATTCATTACTTCATATAAGATATTGTGCCATGGATACACTGTTCTTCATCTGATTTCAAAATTCTGTTTTTAAAGGATTGCCATACAGAAGTGGGTTAATTTGCAAAATAATCAGAATATACTCGAGTTTTGACATGGTAGTTTAGCAATGTGAAATCTGCCGGCTGAAGCTGCAATTGAATGAAGAGTTTTGCTACTTCACGAGTTATCTTGCCTTCCATTTATTGAAAATGACATTTTCTTCAACATAGTCTGCAGGTGGACCACAGCCACAATAAATGTCCATTGAAGTATTTCGTGTAAAGCATATGTTGATGGTTATTAGAATCCTAGAACATATGCGAGAGTGTGACTCATAATATTAGAAACTAAATCATAAATGAAGTAAAATTTTCATTGTGTTAATGATCTTGTTCCCATCATTTAAAATTCTGTTTCATTCTTTGTCGCCCCAAGCATGTTGCAAGTCGCAACCATGCTTTTTTTTACTTGTGGGCATCTAGAGTTATGGCTTCTTTGTTGGAGGATGTGTACTTCAAATTTCTGTTGCATCAAGAATCTGTCATGCATATGGGCTGAATGCATTTGAAGGTCAAATGTCATGGCGTTGAAGGGAAGGAAATTGGGAATGTCAGTTTTGCTGTAGATCTCATTCATGTGACCTATATACATGGACCCATGTATAGCTTCAATACAAAATGTTGATTATGTTAGATGACAAGAATCACTGACGTCATTCATATTTGCAATGGAGTCGTGTCATGCTTGTGTGGAATGCACTGTGTCGATTACATTTTTTAAACTGTTGCATATCTTAGTGGAGCAAAAAACAAGAGACAATGTGCAGGTACATGTGATGCACGATTACCTTTATCAGGTGAATTGACTCGATTTTGCCATGAGATTTAGTGACTCTCAAAAGTGCAGGCTGGACTACAATTGAAGATATGTCACAATTCAATATTCATAGTTCACTACTGCTTTTTCCTTATCTTTTCTGATTTATTATTGTTGAAGAGTTTGTAAATTAAGTATGGATTTCTGATTTTTTTTATTAAACTCGAAACATTTTATGTCAAATTTCAGGTATACTTTGTTAGTTTGTCATGCTTAGTTAATTTGTAGCTTCTGTTTAACTGAAGGTGGACATCTGCCCAAGATAGATTGCAAGAACTTAAAAACTACCTTGAATGATCTACCTCTGAAGTTCTGAACTGAAAATTAATTAAGCCATCAGAAATCAAATCCCATGCCACAAATAAAGAAGTATATATGGAGAGTTCAAAGTTAAGTGAAGCAAGTGTGTGTATTCCCTATTTTGCACTATCACTGCCATGGTAGTGTAGAAGTTATATTTTCTATGCATTACGGATTCAGATCCATGGTTTAATTTGTATCTATCGGGCAGCAAGAGCAAATAGAAGTGCAGTGTAATTTTAAATGCAGTTAATCAATTTTCAGATCTGTCTTCTCAGAATTGAATCTCATGGATTTGGTTCACTTTAACTCTGGACCCAGACATATCATTACTCTAATGCAAAGTTTTTTTTTTTATTTTATTTCTTTTTTACTTCCTTGTATATGAATAAGAAAGTAATATAAGCATAGAGAAAGTATTGTAATTGTCAAAAAATTTGAACTCTGGATTTCCATGAATCTTCTCTTTTTGGACCTCCCTCAGTCTGAAAAACACAATTTTGGAATTATGCCTGTCTGTGAACTCGATAAAAACAGTTGGAGCTAGAGGGATTAAATTTGGTGTATGGACTTTACACAAGATTTAGTAGATTTCTATCAAATTTTGGAAGAAATCCATGTACAGGAAGTTTGTTTGCGTTCATATGAACACGATAACTCAAAAACTTAAATAGCTGGGTAAATAAAATGTGGTACAGTTTTATCACCAGGAATGTAGGTCTGTATCAAATTTTGGACCAAATCCGTCAAAGGGTTGACTGTCTGTATAATTGCATGCTTGTGAACACGATAACTCCTAAACGCAATGACTTGGATAAATGAAATTTGGTGAGTGTCCTTCTAGTCTTAATTGTAGAATTTTGGGTTAAATTGGTTGGAAAAAAAGCGTTCCAATTGCATATTCTGTTCTTCACCATTCCACGATGCAAAAAAGGGCTCTGGGGCGGCGCCCGCCATCTGTGTTAGGGAATGGCTTTGTTACTGCTGCTTGGCACATTCCCCCGTACCTGTGTTAGGGCATGTACAAGGAAGTTTAGGGGAGATTGCTCCCGTTGGTTAGCATGAGCACTAAAGTACTATTCATCAAGTTTGCTAATTTTGTAGCATATTTTTTGGACACAGACTGTGAAAGGAAAATAATACCGAGATGTGAAAAAAATAAGCAAATCATTGAGTATGCTGATCATTTTTTTTCTTTTTTTGTGCAATTGGGACGTTTTGTTCTATTGCACAAAAAAACTTAAAATGGTGGTAGTACCTGCGGACTTGATTGTGGTGCTGGGTATTAAACATTAGTGGAGGAATAAACAAAATCGCTTCATTCCTTTTTTATTCCTCATGATTTTTTTTCTTTTTGGAGCTATATCCATGACGGAGTCTTTACCACACCAGTTGCTGATGTTGGAGAACTGAAGGCTAGGATTAAAGATGCGTGTACAGTTACAGACAACATGTTAAAGAACAATGGACGAGAACTAGAATATGTCTTTCATATTTTCTGAGTTATGAAGGGGGCACATGTTGAAATCTACTGAAGTACGTGGTATTATTAAAAACTAGTAAGTGCTTACACAAACAAACATATGTCTGATTAGATTTCTCGCAATAAATTTTTATAATCGGGGCAAGACTTTGTGCTCACCCTGTATATAATTGAGTAGTTTCATTTAGAGTACTTCAGGATTTTTCAGTTTTTCTATAATTTTCATTAATGTTAGTACTTCGAATTGGTTGCCAGTTATGTTTTCTGAACACTCGCTTTTTTTTAAATACACATAAAGCAAAACCACCGGTTTTGAGTCATCCTTGCTTGATAAAGGTGCTACAAATAAAATGCTGCCATTTTTTATTTACTTATTTAATGCGTTAGCTGATAACCCGACGTTGCTCAGGGTCTTTTTTTTTCTTCATGTGCCAGCCCCCGTTTTTTTCTTTTTCTCCTACAAATATTGTGACGAACCTTCCCCAACAAACGATCTCCTTTGAACCCTATCTTGTTGAATTAAATCTTTCACTCATCATTAGCTTATAACAGTATGGTTTGAATGTAAACACGAGAAGTTTGGAAAAAGAAAATATGTTCTAAACTTTTGAATAATTAATACAACTTAAAAGAGAACAATTATACTATACAAAATTTTCCCGCCGTTGTTGATTAAAAATTTAATCTTAAAAAAATCTTTAGGAAAGTAAAATCTTTATAAAATTATACTTTGCCATATGAAACATCAAAAGAGAGAAAAAATGAGATGAAACAATTTTTTTCCGTTTTTTACAAATTAAAACACTGTAGTATATTTTGTTTGCAAAAGAACGAATAAATAACTTCCTTCATTACGGCTCAAAAAGAATAATGTGAAGAGAAATAAATAATAATAAATTGTGGAAAACTTGCTAAAAACAACTTCCTTTAATAAGGCTCGAAAAGAATAATATATGAAGAAAAAAAATGCTAGAACTGATAAACTCCAACTTTTCTTTTTGCGCATATTTGAGTAACAATGGAGAAAAAAGAAAAAGGGTAAAAAACGCCTGAATTTACCACTTAAAGTTAATAAAAATCTAATTTTTTAAAAAATTACTGCGTTAACTGCCTCTTTGCTAATCTATCACTGTGCTAAATTTGGCTCTGGTAAGTCAAACGGTCTGGGCGTGCATAAAGTGTATTAAAAAAAAGGGACATACACATTCATAAAAAAAATTACTCGTATATATATATAGAGAGAGATTTCTGAGTATGAATTTTTACTTAAAAATGGGTAGACGGGTTTTCTGGTTTGTTTATTTGTATGCAAGTAGGACTTCTGCGTGCAAATTCCACTTCCGCTGATAATGTTAAGTCGGTCTTCAAAATTTCAACACTTCTGTTTGAGGATATTAATTAATGTTTAAAGTGGAGCTTTTTAATGTTCTGTCTTAAGGATACTTTGAAAATATTAAATTTAATGTTCCTATTGTTGTAGCGCTCAATGTTTACTTAAAATAAGAGCTTAATTTTGTTGAAGGGTTGCAATAATTATTCATTATCGTTAGGGTTAATCATTTATTTTGTTAATCATTTCAAAAATTAATAATAAAAAAAATTCGACAGAGGCTGTCTGTGAAATGGCTGCTGGGATTAAGGGGCATAGACTTACCTTACTCAACTGTGACTAAAGTAGCTCTATGTGACTACTAACTCTATAGTCTATAGTGACTATTAGTCTAGTGTGACTCTATCTATGTAAAGGTTTTCGTGATTTTCGCTAACATTGCAACTCGACTGTGATTAAACCTTAATTACAAATTCTAAAATTATTTTTGCAATCTTCAATGTCTACCTTTCTCTGTTAAATGAAACTAAAACCAACTCTGTGTTATTTGGTTGCGGAGCTATAAGCGTTTAACTTTAGCACGGAATTCAACAATTCTTGAATAATATTTCGCGTGAACCTCAGATCGATGAATTAATTGTCTTAGTCTGCGCGCACATCAGTCGCTGTGACATCATCAAAATTTTTAGTGATTTCAGATGACGATTGTGTTTGTGCTTTATCCACCTTGTGCTCATTTAAAACCGATTAGGTGACTAGTAGTCATAGGTATCGAGGGTTCAGGGTGGCATTAGGTTAGATGACGTGACGACACATGAGCTGGCACCCCCCTCTCCAATCTTCCGCATTTATGATTTAACGTGCAACAGGCCCCATACACTGCGGATCTTCAGTGGAATCGGGTTTCTAATCTGGCAGAGCCTAGGTTTTGGGACTGGATTCCTTTGAAGATTGTGGCAATCTAAGTGGATGACTGTGGTCCAGATATTTTACTTTCTCAAGGGATTAGGAAATGCAGATTCATCTGTACATTTTGTTGTACGTTTTTTGTATCATTTTTCAATGTATCATTCAGTGACAAATATTATCACTTATGACATAGTCCAAAAGTTTAAATTTATATTAAGTTTAAGCGAGATGTTAAATATCTTGTAATGTGATTTGTTATATTCTCACCTCATTCATTTGTCATAGTCTCACCATTATATCATTCTCACAGAACACAAATACAAGTGAAGCTTTTAGGTCAGAAAATCAATTCCAAGACATTGTTGATAAAGGCTTTAGGGATATTTTGTTGCATGGCTGGTCATCTTACCAACATAATTTATATTCCATGAATCATTCTCTTCCTTCTGGCAATACTTTATTCCCAACACCTACATTTGTGCTTACTTGGGGTTCCATTCTCATAATTGAAAGGTTTAAAGCCACTGTGTCTTGTTGGTCATACTGAACTTTCCGTTGTTTCCAAAGAAAAATACAAATGCAGGTATTACTAGAATTTTATCCCCCATCCCCAAGGAAAGCAAGCTAAATATAGGATATTACTTCTTTAAAGATTGAGAAATCAAGAAGTTAATAAATTTGTGAAATTATGTTTTAAAAACAGTATGCATATATATATATATAAATCGACGGGAGACTGTCTCTGCGAAGCGGCTGCAGGGATTGAGGAGCGTAGACTTACTTACCGTACTCAACTGTGACTTTCTATGACTAACGTAGCTCCATGTGACTTTGACCTATGCTCTATGACCTTTCCCTGTTAAATGAAACTGTAAACAAATCGATGGAAAGGACAGCTCAATTAAATCAACAATTGTTAATAATAATTAATTAAGGACAGTTAATTAATTAATTACTCAACTGCGATTAAAGTATCTAGCTCTATGTGACTTTGACGTATGTGCTCTATGACCTTTCTCTGTTAAATGAATTAATTATTAATCTGTTAAAGTCCAGTTAATATACCGCTCACAACCGATGCGTGCGTACGCATCGGTCGCTGTGACGTCATCAAAATTTTTCGTGATTTTCACCAACTTTGCAACTCGTCTGAGACTAAACCGTCATTACAAACCCTAAAATTCTTTTTGCAATCTTCAGTGTGCACTTTCTCTGTTAAATGAAAATAAAATCAACTCTCTATGTTATTTGGTTGCAGAGCTACAAGCGTTTAACTTTAGCACAAAATTCGACGTAATTCAACAATTCTTGAGTAATATTTCGCGTGAACCTCAGATAGATGAATTAATTGTCTTAGTCTGCGTGCGCGCGCATCGATCGATGTGACGTCATCAAAATTTTTAGTGATTTTACCAACTTTGAAGCGCGACTGTGACTAAACCGTAATTCCAAATTCTAAAATCCCTTTTGCAATCTTCAATGTCAACCTTTCTCTGTTAAATGAAACTAAAACCAGCTCTCTGTGTTATTTGGTTGCAGAGCTATAAGCGTTTAAAAATACCTCGAAAAGCGTCATATTTTTTCCTTTCCCGACACACCATTAGACCACTATGGAGAGACGTAAGTCTACGTCAAAATATTCACTTGTGCAAATTTTAAAAAATGTATATGTGTCTATATGTATTGTTACGAAAATCGTGTGTTGTGTGTACTGTGAAGGCAGTTCAATCGGTAGATTAATGGAGAACGACGCTTTATTCTCTAATATTCCGAAAAACACGAAGCACAGGTAACAGGAAAAAAAAACGGCACTTGCACAAATTAGCAACACAAGCATATAGCAAACCACTAATAATAACAGTAATAGCACGCACAATAACGCTCAGCGTCTAACAGCTGACCAACTCGCAATGCGAACATGACTCCAAAAAGACTAATTCCTGGTTTAGTATGTCGGTTTTTATACTTTTTTCCCGAGAGGATGTGACGTCACATAGAAATCTCTCGAAGATTCTCAGTAACTCCGTCCCTAATAGAGATAGGACGGAAATTCTGATGTTTTCGAAGACCTTCATTTTGTCTCCATGGTCAGAGGGTATGAGTTTGATCTCCCCCGATAGCTAGTAAGAATCTCTGTAAATGTCTGTCTCGAACCATAGCACTAACATGGATGGGAAGCGACATTACAGGTTCGCAACAATATGTTTACCCTATGATACATTTTGTGGACTTTTGAAATGGAGTGGCAGTCATCTCTTCATCTGTATGTGGGACTGGTGCACGTTACGTCTGTTGTGATCATCAGGGTCGTCTTAACATATTTGAGCGCCCCATCAAAATCGCAACTAGGAATTTCAGTGCCTATGGCGAAACGAAAATACCTACTTAATAAAGTAATTTAGGGAAAAAAGTCACCTGTTCTCTGAATAACGCCGTACAATTTTGCAAATCGGTGCTTTTTCAAAATAAGATTTTGGGAATCACCTTCCGTTACCCCTTGATGAATAATTTTAACGGTTATATTATGCAAAAACTTTTTTTCATTTCTCTTCTATATATATTTATTAAATACAATAACATCCTTAATATTGTAACGTCACGGCCGATGGCTGCGGTTTTGTGGCTGAGCAAATTCTAGGCGAATGCAGACAATTTGTAGTCTTTCCGAATTTTATTACAGTTAGATTCTATTTACATACATTTGCAATATACATTTTCTAGATTAGCATGCTTGTATTTACAAATAATCAATCAAAATAACCTCGAAGAGAAGAACTGTAGCTCTGGTCGAGTAATTGGATGTAATTAGTAACTTTCGCGAAACCAACATGCACTCCGCTGAAAAATTCAATAAAGTCCCGGAGTTCTATGTAAACTCCTACGAGATGAGCCCGAGGACCGGGTCTATCCGTAAATATATCAGAAATCGCAATCCCTGACGTGAGCACTGCGAGTTCGATCCGAAGCAAAAACGTAACGCTCCCTAGCGCAACTGAAGCCCAACTCCCTCAGACGACCGAAATCCCCCGTTTTATGTAACGATCAGGGTCTCCTCATTAGTAAGATGGCATTCCTTTCCACCACCTGCAAAAATTCCCACCATTATTTATCTCTCGTTAGCTCTCTTCCTACAAAGGCGAATGTTACCCCTCGTCCATCAAATCCACGCTTCGTTACTCTGGGGTCTATTCTGGTACCCCTGGTTGGGTTGGGAGACGTCACTTTTCCTGCACTTTAACAACGGGAAAAGTGACGTCTCCCAACCCAACCGGGGATACCAGAATGTCTATTCTGCGTTGTCCAGTTCCCGTCACGTAGGCGACATTGTCAATCAGCGCTTTTTTAAGGACCCTGTGGTCAAGGTCTGGTCTCCAGTCAAGTATTGTCACCTCTGCAGACGCTTTGGCGCCTCTGCCCCTCCATGCTTTCTTTATTAGACCTCACCTACACAGGGAAGTATTGTCATTCCTCAGACGATTGACGCTGGTCGAAGAATGTATTAAATTCCACCTGCAACTCTAAATCATCGTTGTTATTTGGCGGCTTTGTTACAATATTTAATTTGAGATATTAAAGCATATATGAACACTTTGTATTCTATTTAATATTTTTAAATTATTTATTTAATTGGCACAAACATATGCATTTTAATTTATAGTATAAGATATAATTGTTTATGTGTAATTACAAAATCTATAGCTGTCTAGTTACATATGATCACGTTTTTGCTTTTAACATATTTGTAATTACAGTACAACACCGGTTAACCAAACTAGAAGGGGGGGGGGGGGCGTTTCGGATAACGATATTTTTTTCGGTTAAACCATGAACATTTATTACTATTTTGTATCTAATTACAATCTGTAATTTTGAAATGTTTTGAGAGTAAAACGAATTCAAGCTCTCTTTGTAGGCTACACTCATGTTCTTTATTAAAGACTAGCAGTACGCGGACGGCGTTGTCCGTGGCAAAATGATATATATATAATGATAATATAAATGATAATATGATATATATATATGTATATGTAATAATCTCACTTAATTTTGCTTTAAATTCTAATATTATATATTTTAAAGTCTTAATGTATTCCAAAATCACTTTTCTTAAATTCCAATTTCGTTTTATTTCCCGCGCTGGAGGTATATTAAATCTCGCGTTTTGGCATATTTATTACTAAAAGAATATTCTAACGCGCCTACACAAATTGCGAAATCAGCGACTTATTGCCGCCATACTTTTCCCTAAACCACTTACGTAATTTACTGAAAATAGCTATTATTCCTTTCACTTTGATCACGTGTCTATATGTTAAATACCTACCTGAGAGAATGCAGGGATTTTCCGTTCCTTTTTTACTTGAAACTTTAACCAAGATGTACGTACATTCCGTCACTCTCCCATAATAAAAGAAAATTAGAATATAACTCGGCTTTTTTACTGACTACAGCCACGAAATCATTATATATATATATATCATATATAATGATTCATCATATATATATATATAATTGATTTCGCCCTCTATTTATAGTTAAAGTACACGCAGGAACTTTCTTTTAACTAAAGATATCAGCATATATACGCGACTATAAAACAAATAAATGAAATGATTCTTGGATCAGTAAAATGAAGTAATTAAGATTAGCTGACGCAATAAAATGATCGAGAGTATGACGTGACTTTCGCTTGATACCGCCAGCCAATTGGATAGTAGAAATGCCGTCTGGGAGCTGTGAGTAACCTTGGATGGGACGAAAGCTTCGTCGATTCGGATATGCGAGAGAAAATACTTTGAACTGATCAATAAAAAAATTTCATAGAAAATCGGAGATAAAAGATATTTTAACCATTCTTGTTTTAAAACAGGGATAAATATTCCGGTTTATACCTAAAAATAATTGCAAATGATAGAGTTATTAGAACGTAGGATGCAAGAAAATAAGAATTGAAAATTAAAAATATAAATGGAAAGTGACTATTATTTAAAAATTTCTCAAAATTCAGTAAATTATGTTAAAAATTCAAAACAAACTTCATTAAAACAAACATTGTTTTTTCTATCCGATGGTGCATTGACTGTTTTTAAACCATTATTAGAAATGATACTACAGCCGTAAACGTGCCAAAAATGACCCAAAACCACACAAAACATTAAATAAAAAAAAAATTTAGATTAAATTTTAAAATTCCGGCTTCGAGGTGCATTCAGTCACCATTACGACTACCTGTGTGTCAAATTTCATGGCTGTAAGTGCGATAGATTCGTCTGAACATCGCAGACACACACACAAACATTGCCTTTTATAAGTATAGAAGATAACCCTTCATCGGGCGCAATATTCGCACAGGTGAGTTCGGGCACAATGCGCCTGATAGGGACAGCTAAACAATCTCGTAATTAATATCGTTAATGCCCATTAATTTTAATTTTAGCCTTCTAAAATTAATCACTTACCTTCTTGGGAAGGCTTAAAAGAAAAAAGTGGGGATATCGTAGCAAAAAAACTTTGCCTTCGCGATTATTTTCATGCAGTACAGTACATGTTTTTTGGATTTGTGATTTCAGAGGCATTTCGGTTAACCGGAGTTCGGTTAATTGGGGGTTTCACTGTAAATAAATTTAAGGTTCAAAAATAAAATAAAATCGGTTTAGTAAGTTTTTAGGGGCCTTCTATCAATGGCGACACTGGCTACAGTGCAATTAGCCATTGGCTAAGACAGCCCTCTTGCTGATGTGATGTGGGAGTTTGAAGAGACAGTGGCGGTTTTCCGCACAGGTGCTAGAGGCGGTTGCCTCGTACCTCTAGACTCTAAGGGGCCTCAAAATCTATTTGTCATACATCACAGTGCTAAACCGATATTGAAGCCTTGTTTCAAGGTAAAGCATTCCTCACAGAAAATATTACCCTCTTTCTTTTTTTCTT
The DNA here is from genome assembly GCA_013235015.1 of Araneus ventricosus. Taxonomy (NCBI): domain Eukaryota; kingdom Metazoa; phylum Arthropoda; class Arachnida; order Araneae; family Araneidae; genus Araneus; species Araneus ventricosus. The sequence continues at coordinate 257,792 of BGPR01000276.1, read as the reverse complement.
TAAAAAATAAATAAACGAATAAAAACAGCCATAGGGGGAGACGTTGGGGGGGGGGGGAAGCCCTACTGTGGCATATGCCTATCATTACTGAAAATTGAGACGTGTGTTTGTGTTCTATATAGGATGAGTTAAGGAGAAGATGGCAGCGTTCCTTTAGTGATACTTCCATTGTACCCAGGATGAAAGGGCCTTCTTTGTTGTACTTCCGTTCAGTTACGTATTGCTAGATCCTACCCAAATCACCTCTCGTCTGATAGTTTACATACGAGAGACTTCCGAAAGTAGTTTCGTCGGGCTTTTCTCACAAGGAAGTTTCATTACGAACAAAAACATACAAATGGCGTAACAAACTTTTGGATTTTCCACACTATTCGCCACCGACATGAACATTTGTCAAATCGAAATTAATTCCAGAAACCATCCTGGTAAAATTAGGGTGCCCAGCAGAAGGAAGTTCTTCAGCAGCCTGCCTCACTTTCATTATGCCGTCACCTCCCGACAGTGTTGACTTCAATGCAGGTAGAAAAACGTTAAAGTCTCATGGGGCAATATCGGGGCTGTAGGCTAGGTATCAATCTCTTCCCATCCCAGAGGACGAAAGTGTTCTTAAGTTGCCTTGCTGTGTGGGTCTTGCATTATCTTCGAAGAACAAAACCCCTCAGTCTTATTGACCATCTGCAGGTCTTATGATCAGCGGAGATTCTTCGGCACATCTTCACCTTTTTCTTGTATTGAAGTCAGCAATATCAAGAGGTCACCTTCGAAGCAATGAAGAGGTGAGGCTGAAGTGTGAAGAAGTCCCTCCACTCGCATGGGCACCTAATTTTTACCAGGATGGCTTCGAAATTGATTTCACGGACGAAAATCAGTGTCGGTGGCGACGTTTGGAAAATAGCCAAACGTTTGTATTTTGTTGTGCCATTGTATGTTATCTTTCGTAATAAAGCTTCCTTGGTAGCAAAGCCTGACGGAAACTTACTTTGGGAACGTCCTCGTAGACTGGATTTGAATCAGTGTAGATACACGTTGTAGGGAGGGCTAAAACTTTCAGCCAGTTCGTAGACGACCATACACACTCAAGAGGAAAGGAAGAGGGGTGACATTTTTTATTTATATTTCTCTAGCCCTCTATATTGAAGATAGAAAGATAAAATCAGAGATTTCGATAGCTGCAATTGCGTAGGAGTTTTGGGTGAAAGTGATTTTCAGCCCCTAACTGACTGCTTTTTAATCTATGCATCTGAACAACTTGTTGAAAAAAACATTTATCAGCTGCATTCTTACATCCATCTCATTTCATCTCATAGTTCCAACTTATAAAATTAGAGAAGGAAATTACTTAAAATTTTTATTTATTTATTATTACTATTTTCATATTTTCAATAGTGTCGGTAATGAACTCAATTTCTAGTATGATGGTTATGTGTGGATTTACTTACGCTCAAAATCAATTCTGGCGGTTTGCATCAACCTGTGTTCAACGAATCCATGCACAATATTTTTATTACCTATAAAGTTTGATTGTATATATTTGAAATAGAGGTGGCATAGAATTGTAGGGACACATTTCAAAAATTAATAATAAAAAATACCTAATAAGTTACAACTACTTTTTTTTAAAAAAATGAGACGGCATTTCAAAAGTTTTTTTAGATCGGAAACGCGCCGTTACGGGTGGTCTAGGTGGTCGTAAATTGAAAATCTCCCATTTTTGAAAGCCATTATAGCGAAAATATAAAGCTAGAAGAAAAATAAAAGCATCTGTAGGGAATTTTACGCTCTTTAATTTGTTAATTCACATGTAGTGTGAAAACTGAGTATCTTTGGATATTCAACAGAAACTGAAATTGAAAAGAAAACCCGCTTCTGTTTCTGTCGGTCGGTAACCATTGCGTACAGAATTCTCTCTTGTAAAATTTAGAAAGCTGTAACGCCGCGTTACCTATCTGAAAAAAACGTCGTTGTAACATTATTAGGGTTTTTTTTAGTTTGTGAAAATGTGTGCCACCAATTCTCGATACCTTGTATTTAATCTCTCTAAGAAGACGCAAAAAGAAATATCAAGTCGAAAAAAAAGGTGCAAACTTATCTCGCATCTTTTCCAGTGTTCTGAGTAAACCTCGAGGTCCAATTGGTCTCTAAATTACAGAATAAAGACATATTCATCCAAATTCAATGTGGAGAAATAATGACTTATACAAGATAACTTTCAGGTGTTTAATATAGCGATTTATATCAGGAACAAAATACCTCATGCTCCTTTTTTGTATATAAATGGTATCAGAGATTAATGAAGGTCTACTTTATAATAAAGACGAATGTCAACATTATTAAAAAGATACTCAAGACATTCTCTGAGCAACAAGCTTATTTTAGTCCTTCAATAATAAATCTTTTCAAAAGGTACAACATTTCATTTCACGTCAACATATTTAACATTTCAAACACTTTAGATAAAAGTCTGCGAGAAATTAGCAGAAAAGCAATAAAGTATTCAGAGTATTCTGAGTAGATATAAATTTTCAGCACGAATGAGCAAGCAGAAAGGGTAAAAGTACTTTGCACGATACAGACAAATTGCATGTCAGAAGTAGAGGTAGAAATGTATTTCCAGATGCAGAGTTAAAAAATTTTATAAACTGGTTTATAAACTAAACTCTTGAATCAGAGTGAAATTCGGAAAAAGTTTAGTCGTTTGGAAAACAAAGAGTTAAATTTACTTATTCCATAACTTTTTTGGTTTGCCTGATTATATCAAGCATTATCAGTAGAACCTAGATAAATTGGTCAGAATAAGACCGGTATCACTTTTCCTACCTATGATCAAAATATTTACCTATCATATTTTATTTGTCATAGATCGCAATAAATAACTAATGAAGACGTTTCACCATTGCCGTTATTTATCGTTCCGTCATAAACGTTTGAACAGACTAACTCAGGGCATCAGTCAATCTCTCTCTTGCGGCTTGTAGCTTGTTTAAGCTATATTAAAGTCACGTTTCGATGCTACACGAGGGATGTTTTGAACTCTCCAAACTTTACGCCATACTAACGAGCAGAATGTTTCGTCCAATTACACGGTGGAGTTTGGTGGATGATGTCCAGGCCCAATCCCGAGAAGTCTTTCCACTGGGACATGATGTTGGAGAGGATTTTGCAATTGTGTAAGAAACTTCAAAACCAGTCAATATAAACGTATGCAAGAAGATGAGGAAAATATTGATTTTGCAGTATCGAATAGAAAGAGTCAATAATTTTGAAAAAATATAATTCTTATATTTTTTATTAAGAAAATGCAAAATGATTCAAGTCAACTCACCACAAATGAAGGACGATATTTTCCCTAATTTCATGAAACACAGAAAAGCAAAGACTATGTAATCTTTCTTATAAAAAATATTTTCTTGTACACTATTTCAAATTCCTAGAACATCGCACAAAATTCCCCATGTATTTTACATTTTAAACTGATAGAAGATGCTAAATCTTTTTAAATAAACCACTTAATTTGCTTTTTATCAAAGTTACAAAACCCAGTGGCGGATTTTGGCAGTATGAAACCATAAGCGCAAAACATTTTTTGAAGCCTATCCACCTACCAACGCCATAAATTCCATGGCTAGCAGTAGGATGTGTCTCAGATAGATTTTGAGGCCCTTTAGGGTGCTGAGCATGAAGAGCGCCTCTAGCCCTGTGCGAAAACTGCCACTGTAATCTTTTCGTTGAATTAGTAATTTCATTTTATTTGCTATTAATTAAGTCAATTCGTATTCACGTGATAAACCAAATGCTATCGACATTTCAATTTTGAATCCCTTACGCATTTGCAGAAGGAAAAAGGAGAAGACGTCACAGCAGCACAGTGTAAGATGCAGCTAGATGTTGTAGAGGACATGCGCAGTTCGTTTGTCGTCACATAAATTCCCAAATTATAGAAAAAAGTAACAGTAAAGCAACTGTCATTTTCAATAAATTATCTAAAAAAGGAAAAAAACACCTCTGATCGGGGAATTTTTTTCATAATGTTTCATTATTCTTTTTTAAAAAATTTCTTATTAATTTTGTCTTGAAGAGATCCAGCGAGACAGTGGTGTAACTGCACTTTTGATGCCGGGGCAATTGCAATTACCGACCTTCCTTTACAAGTTACATAGAGCACATAAATCTCAAAATGAAAATAATAGATTCCATGAAAAACATTTTATTAGTAAGTCGTTTGAATTTCTCTACAGATTGCAAACCGCGCATGCACCACAAGTCTTTGTTTTCACATGGCAATTTACTGACAAAGTGAAAAATAAAAAATTAATTACATTTATTTTTTTTTACTTTCAGGTGCACAGTAAACAAAGAGAAATGTTAATCGTCAAAAAATTCAGACTCGAGATTTTTAACGAATCTCACACGTTTTAGACCTCACTGAGTCCGTAAAACACAATTTTGGAATTATGACTGTCTGTTGTCTCTGAACACGATAATTCGGAAACTATTAGAGCTAGCAGGATGAAATTTGGTATGCAATCTTTAAACATAATTTTGGTTTTTATGCAAATTTTTGGACAAAATCCATCCTCAGGATGTCTCTTGTTCATGTGAACACTATAACTCAGAAGCTTAAATAACTAGATAGATAAAATTTGTATACAGTTTTATCATCAGGAATGTAGGTCCATATCAAATTTGGACAATCCATCAAAGGGTTGACTGGTCCGTCTGTATAATCGCATATTTGTTAACACGATAACTTCCAAATCCTATGACTTGGATAAATAAAAATTCCTATGAGGTCTCTAACATTAATTGTGATCCGTGCCCAATTTTTTTTCAATCAGTTTGTAAAAGGGCGTTCAAACTGCATGTAGTTTCTTCGCCATTATAGGACATAAAAAATACGTGCGTTCCCCTCCTGTGTTAGGAATAGTCCATGTTCACTGCCGCTCTGTGCCTCTCCCACCCGCGTTGGGGGCGGATACGAGAAAGTTTTGGGGAGACCAGTCCCTTTGGTTGTACGCCGTGATTGAGCTAATGCCACTGATTTTTCTTGTTTATTAAATTGTTTTCTGCTGTATGCTGGTTACCTTGCCCCTTTCGAGTACCACCTGGGGCATGGACCCGCCCCTCCGCCCCTCTTTGCTACGCCACGGTGACAAAAACTTACGGAACAATATAAAAATAGACAAATTTCTCTTAATTTCTAAACTTGCTGTGGAATAAAGGATAAAATTACGGCGCTATCTATATTGTAGTTTAATTTTCTACAATACCTGTTCCATAAATTAATTGACTTGTTACTACCTACGAACTTCATTCATTGTTCCTTAATAAATCTTTTTTCAATATCCGAGGACCGACGTTTGTCAGAATTTGTTGCATCACCGCTGGTGGGCTAAAGGGAACTTTTCACTCCGTCTCGGATGCGTTACTGGGTTTGATTCAGCATTGTTTGCTCTTCTTTCTCTCGAAATTTTGTAGATAACTGTACTGAAAACTTCGGGTCCAGAACAATTGTGGGATGGGCTATTAACCTTTACAGTTAGTTCACTGCATGTTTCGTCTGAAAATTACTAAATTTATTTCAAAATGAGTATCAGACTAGCAGCTGATCATAAGATGTAAAGAAAAAAAAATTTAGCATTTTTTATTTTCAAAAGATTGGTTTCACAGTAGAACCAATGAACAGTAACGCTATTTTTCCTCGAATAAGTTATCATCGAAATGCAATTTAATTATGTATTTAATTTTAAGTATACGTGAGTATTCAGGATATTCAACATTCATGAAATTCAATTCACAAGATTCAATTTTAAATATCAATTTGTACAAGAACCCTCATCATTTTGTTTCTCTAGAGATCGAAACAATTTATCTCTTGCAATGCCGATATCTTGGTGAAACTAACGGTATTGAAATGGAATTTTATATAAGTTGACCTATATATCTGGCTCTTACTTTCCTACGTTTCCCTATGCGCAGTAAAAAATGCTCAATGCGTGGTTTCACTGCAGAAACCAATGAACGTTAAAGGTTAACGAACATGTTCGTTTATCAATCATTGTTTACCATAGATAGCGGTTCTCAACCTATGGGCCGCACCCACTTGTGACCTTGATAATTATTAGTGGGCCGCAGGAAGCTAGTCGGTCAATTGGGGGGCTTCAAGAGTCTTCACTCATTTTTTGCTTCACAAATTATATTTTTAATCTAATAATATAAAATGAAAATAAATCTAAAATTTTGAAATTTTTTTATGCCTACTTTTTAGTCAGAAACGTCTTTTTTTGGCTTGTGGTTGGTGCTTTTGGAGATAAAGGCTTATTTTAACGTTTATTTGAGTTGTCTGGCAGAAAAAAGCACTATAGATATAGGAAGCCTCAGTCCTGATGAGTCTTTACATTTTCTTTCGTATTTTATCATTTCATTCTCGTTATCTTGCTTTTTTCATGTTACACACACATACACATTTTGTGTGTCTGTTTTCTGTATATTGTAGTTAGTGGGCCTGAAAATATATTTTACACAGCAGGTGGTCCGCACAACCAAAAGGTTGGGAACTGCCATAGATCATTATGCTAATTTCATTAATTCCTCCTGGATACCCCGCCCCAAAAGATTAAGGAGATTCGAACCTCTTGCCCGCAACATTGCAGCATGATAATAATATCTTGGCTTGAATCGTCCGCCTTTATATTATTTTTAAAATTTCTCTGAATCATAGCAACGATAGCGTGCATGCAAAAATATACTTAACACGTTGAACGGGCAGTGTTTAAATACAGTAACTAAAAAATGAAAATATTTGTTGTAAAATACACTTACAAACATTATTAAATTGAAAATATTGTACGAAATAAAATTTATATACCTGCTTAATATTTGCATTTTAAATTGGTGTAAAAATGGTTTTATGCAATAATATGCTCCGAAGTTTTGAAGAGAAACGTTAAAATATCGATTAACTTGTAACTAAAATTTAATTAAAATTCTAAAATCCTTTCTGGTGAGCACCATACCCAAAAGCAACTACGCCAAATTTGGTGCTCTGGCCCGATCTGCCCTGTACAGCTTTTGAACGATTTTGAATAAGATATATCATAATAGATATTTACTGATGATGTCATATTAACCATTATCATGTTAATATATAAAAATGTTTCTTTACTTTTATTTACATACAGGTATCCTCTAATCGTGGCCCAATAGCTAATTTCTAAATCGTAGAGACAGGCATTTCTTCCATTTCAAAAAAATCCTTTAAATGAAGAATAATATATACTTTATGCTGTTTAACTAATTAAATGTACTGCTGAAAAAATTACGAAATCTTAATTTCTATACAGCCCCAGTCCTATTAGTCATATCATAAATAATCTTAACA
>BGPR01000276.1:215975-235411 GCA_013235015.1 Araneus ventricosus | reverse complement strand
CAGGACCATTAGGAGGAATCAGGACCAATTAGGAATGAAGACAGCATTGAAATAATTTCGTATTAACGTATGATGAAAGCTAATATTTGCTCATCGCGATATTCATCTATTCAAACGGAAGACAATTTCAATGCAATCCTTGAGTTTGTTTCAAGGATTGCATTGAGTTTTATAAAACTTGGTTCAAATGAAGACACACGTAATCTCCCGTCTGGAACTGCATCAAGCCTATTGCGATATTTGTTATTAATATAAGCATAAGACGAATCTATTCTTTCCACAACACTGTGTTCTTTGCCAGTAGTAATTATTTTATTGCTTTAACACTGAGTTCTTGGTAGTCTTCTTCCACTGCTACCCAGCACTTACTTAACTTCTGCTTTTCACATAAACTTAAGGAACAAAATTTTAGAGCCTTTTTTTCATTTTAATTTCATTATTTTGTGTTTCCGCTATTACTAATATTACTTTCGCGTACCACAGACTGAGAACCTCTGGCTCAGAACATCAAGTATGTACATTAACAGGTGCTGGAGCTAAGGAACTTCAAAGATGTCACGAAATGTAAAGAATTTTGATAAGATGTCCGTTATTCGATAGATTATCCCTAAAATCTTTACCGGTAAGAACTCAAGGGTTATTTTGTGATTCAAAACGTCACATGTATTTTTGTTCAATGAAAATAATTGGTACTTAAAAGCTTGTATAGCATAGATTTCAATGTCCAGGAATATTCTGCTCATGAATATTCCGCGAATGCTATATTTATTTTAAAACAAAACTTGAGGAAGGAAATAAGTTTACATCCTACGAAATTGGAAATCCCGGATTTGAAAAAGTCAAAAGTTTAGAATTCCAGCTGCATTAGAGCCGCAGTAAGCTCTGAGAAGCTGTTAAATTCCATTAAATTGATGAATATATGTGATAATTAGCCAATATGTCAGAAACATCTTATCAGTATCATCATTAATTAGAAGGGAGGTAGATTTCGTTGTACCAAATCAATCTAGATTTAAGTCTGTAGCTTATCTTTGGCATGTCTGTCCACATCGAGGTTTCCAACTAACTCTGTTGCAAAATAAATCTTGTACGATTTCGGTATGAACGAGAAGACCTCATAATGAGCCAAGCAGAAAGAATCCGAATTGATTCATCAGAATGACATTAAACTGTGGGAAGCGGCCATCAAACAACAAGAACTTCTATGTTGCTATAAGATTTGCCACACATGAGACATCCTATTGTGTAACAGGAGCGTCGGAACGTGTTCTGAAAGAACACAAAAGGAACTTCATCAAATACGTCACTTTTATTTACTCATCATGGTGGATTACCTGAAGTCAACTAATTAAAAGAAAAGAACTGTGATTATTTACGCTCATCCGTGGCTTCTATAGTTATTTCAGCAACATCTTATCAGTATCATTAACAATTTGTCAATCCTCTTCGCCATATATTTTTAGCATGTCTGCCCAACCACTGTTGCGAAAAAAAAGTGTTATATGATTTAAATATGGATCAGTGAAAATATATGACGTCATAATGAGCCAAGCAGAATTGCTTCAACAAAATGGCATCAAACTGCAGGAGGACATTATACTGCAAGAACTTCTAGGATTCTGTAAGATTTGCCACAGATTGGACACCTTATTGTGTAACAGGAGCGCCGGAACGTGTTCTGAAAGAACACAAACATAACTTGATTAAATACGTCACTTTTATTTGTTCGTTACGGCGTATTGCCAGAAACAAAATAATTAAAAGAGAAGAAATTTGATTATTTACACGTATCCGTGACTTCGATAATTATTTCAGTAACACCTTATAAGAGTCATCAACAATTAGTAGGTAAGTATATTTCTTTGTACCAAATCAATCTACATATGAAAGTCCGTAACTTATCTTTGGCATGTCTGCCCTCATCAAAGGTTTTACTCTAACTCTGTTGCGAAAAAAATCTTGTATGATTTCGGTATGAATCAGAAACGATATATGTAGTAATGAGCCAAACAGAATTGCATCATCAAAATGACATCAAACTGTAGGAAACTAGACATTATATTGCAAGAACTTCTGGGCTGATGAAAGATTAGCCACACATCAAGCACTTTATTGTGTAACAGGAGCGCCGGAACGTGTTCTGAAAGAACACAAACAGAACTTGATCAAATACGTCACTTTTATTTATTCATCATGGTGCATTGCCAAAAGAAAACTAATTAAAAGTAAAAAAGAAGTGTGATTATTTACGCATCTCCGTGGCCCTGCGCAGGTTTTGTCCTAATAATTTGCTCATAATCTCGGGGACAGGCCCACTTATTTTAGCAGAATCCGAAAATAGTGCGTGAGGGAAGCTGTCATCATTAGCGGGCGTGGAAGATGCAAAGGTGTCTCGTTTTTGGAAACATTTCCCTGTGTCGCGTGAGTCACGGCAGCACGGCTACCTCCGAGGATTCAAAATAGATTCCTCGGGAGCTCATTCCCAGTGAATCAGGCAATTTCGGCTACAAACGTGAAAACCGGAAGAATTCCTGCTTAGTAACAACCGCTTGTGTCTCCTAATCTTTGAGGTCAGGGATCACTGTCAAAGAACAACCATCTATAAGCTTCTAAATTAAAGATATGAAAAGATTTACTTTGCTTTATAATGTAGATATAGTAGGCATATTGCCAAACATTGGAACAGAAATGTGGTCGGAACGCGGATTGAGTGAAAATTCCAAAATTCTTTTCAAGTCTACTACCCTTAGAACTCATTGGTTTTTAAAATATGGCTTTTTAGTAGACCTTCGAGTCAAAAAGAGGCTTTTGAACTAAAAAAATAAACAATAATTTTATATTTCATGATTGATAAGATAGATTTATTATTACGAATTAAACCAGCGGGAGTGGTCTCCCCTAAACTTTCTCGTATACTTTCTAAGTGGAGATTCGTCAAAATCTCGAGTTCGAATTTTTTTTGACGATTACAATACTTTCTCTTTGTATACTTCGTATACGAGAAAGTAAAAATATGGGCGAATATTCTAAGTAACACAAATCCGAATACCTTGAAGCACGTAAGACATCCGACTCATTTGCTTGATTATATAGCACAGGGTTTCACAAACTTTTTTCCCTCGCGTACCCTTGATTAGTCTTTATTTTCGCGTACCTCCTACTATCACATCCACTCTTTCCTACCATCCCCAACCGTACGTCTATGCAAAGAAGTTTTTATCAATTATGTTAAGGGATTAGGTAAGCCTAAGAGTTAAATGACTCGAATTAATAACATTTGCAAAACTTATTTTATGATTTTATATTTTATTGCATTTTTACAATAGCATTAGTACCACGCCAAAATGAATGAAAGCAGCATTGTATTAACTTATTAAGATAGCTGAAAATTACACTTCGTAATAGTCAACTATTCAAGTGTTATTATTAAATAGTAAGTTTTAACTTGGAGAAATAAAATTCTGTAAATTTTTTAATCCCTTACGTTTTCTTGTGTCCGCCATAACCAACTTTGATTTCGCGTATCCCCAACTAGTCAGGATCCGCGTATCCCCCTCAGGGGTATGCGAAGAGGGTGGGAACCTCTGATATAGCAGATCCATAAATCTTTATCCTAATTTTTCTAATGCTTTTATGCCATGTATTTCCTTTTCACATTCTCGATGTATACTGAATCCACTGCTTATCTGTGTGAGTCAGTGGCGTAGCTAAAGGGGAGCAGGGAGTTACGTGGTCCCACTTCGAAAGGGGCGGCAAAATCTTTCATGAAGGAAATCAATTTTATAACTAAGAAGAGCAGTGGCGCTAGCTCAGTCCTTGTGTGCATCATAAGAAATAATAAATATAATTAATTTACATTTTTCGCTCTTTGTCGGTAAATTGCCGATATGTTAAAGAAAAACTGCTGGTGGTCGCAACCTATTGCAGAGATTGAAGGTGTCAAACGACGAATTACATTAATAATAAAACTTAAAAACAATCAACTAGACAAATTAGAATAAATTAAAAAAAAATTAACTTAAACTTTAAACAAAGCAATAAATTTTTTTAAACAATAAAATTTAGATAATAAAATTTAAACAATGTTTAAGTCGAGCGCAAATTAAACAAACAAGGAATCCATTCTATTCCACTTGATCAAGGGCTAAGTACTTTATTCGAAATGGATTCAAAATAATAATTGGGAAATTTTTCTGTAAGAAGCTACTCCAAATATGGCTTTTTTAGCCCGAAATTTCCCAACAAAAGACAAAGGAAATCTGTACATCAAAAAGCTCTGTAAGAAGCTTGCATCACGCATTATATTTATTATTGCATTATATTTCATGTACAAATCTCCTTTGTCTTTTGTTGCGAAATTTCGGGCTAAGAGAAGAAATATTTGGCGTAATGGCAAGCTTCTTACAGAGAAATTCTCAATTATTATTTAGAATCCATTTCGAATAGAGTCCTTAGCCCTTGAAAAAATGGACTAGAATGGATTCCTTGTTTTTTTTTTCGATTCCCTGTGAGTTTATCTTTGTTTTTTTGGTTTTCTTTGAATGATATTGATTTCCGTTAATAATAAAATGTATTTTCCCCTGCAATTTATTTCTTTCTTTATTTTGAGATTCATGAGCCCAATGTAATTTGCAAAGGAAGGGCGGCAAAAATTGTAGCTACGCCACTGATGTGAATGAATGTTTATCTTTTCTCATTTCTTATTTCATTTTTGAAAAATTTTCTTTTCTTACCCTATATTTTCATCGTAATTTTTTTTCTCACAGAGCATTCTTACGTCCATTTATACATCTTTTTTTTAATTCAAAAATTTTTCAGGAACCTAATTATTGAATGTATATTTGGATGACGGTAATGAAAAGCCTATTAAAAAGTTATGCCCTGTACGAGGTATCATTGCACCTCCACATCGAATTTTGAATGGTCCATTTTATTATATTAATTATTATTATTAATTCGAATTAAAAATTCAATTTGAGATAAAAATGAGGAATGAATCGCGCTCATAGTTAAAATAGGCTATTGGAGTATTTTAATAGAGATCTGCTTACAAAAAAAGTGATTTGAAAAATACGGAAAGGTGAGAAAATGGTTATTTTTCCGATAGCATTCACACTTTTTCGAACCTGATCTATAATAAATTAAATGAAACTATCTGTACTAAGCATAATTTTTCTGATGCAACCTCATGCAGTTTTTCGTATTGCAACTTCTACTTTGCTTAAATTTTCCTTGACGATTTGATTTTTTACTTCTGTTTATAATGCTATCTATATTTAAAGCCCGATTTTTGAAAAATTGATTTAAAAATGTTTTCTGGCTTTCATTTTTTGAATAAAACATGGGGAAAAAAATACTTTAAAAAATACTGTTTTGTTTTAAGTATGGTTTATGACTAAAAAACAGTGTGTTACCAACTTACAACACTGGGCTTTATTTCAGAAAAAAATTCCTTGATAAAATTCTATAATATTAAACGCAGATGAATTTTAATATCTAATAATACGGATAAGGAATTTCTTTCAACATTTTGTAGAATAAAATATGGTATTGTCCGGCGTACAAACAAGGCTAAAAAGATGCAACCTCAAGTGAAAAACATCAATTTATTTTTATTTTTATCAGCACTCAGGCTATCATCTATATTTTGGAAATTAATTTAATAAAATTTTCAATATGTGCCCTATTAACAATAACAGGCGTTAGAGGTTCAGACTTATTCTCTAGATTTTAAAAGACAAAATTGGGTTTGCTGCTTAAAGGCAACACTGGACATTGAAGGTAATAAGTCATGATTATTTATCTATTGAAACTCGAAATTAAAATGCAAGACTTAAAAGCAAGAAAACACTTTTCCCCACAGACATGATACTTCCCTTTCATAATTTTAGTTACAGTCAAATTCCGTTATTAAGAACCTTCAACGGGCTGATCCAGAAGTTCGCTATAAGCAAAGATTCGCTATATCCGATTTTTCAATTATTGCCTACACAAAATTTACTATAATCCTTTGACACATTTTGAACTAGTTAATTACATTGAATTACAAGTACAAATGGTCTATAATAAATTAAAATAAATATTACTTTTTAAAAAATTAAAGAATGAAATTAATTGTACTTACACTTATTTCTCTAAAGTATGAAAATAAGCCGTGATTTTCAGTTGAAAGCACCTAGATTTCAGATGCATTTAATCTATTTTCTTATAAATAATTAAAAACGAGTACATAACATTTTTATACACTGTTTCTTTTCCAAAGATATTTTGCAAATTGTTCACAGCTGCCTTCGCATCAGAAATTGAAGGACCTGAACTTGCATTTTTTATTTATTTATTTAAGACTCACAGCGGCCCGGCCTACCCTAAAGGGTGTAAGGCTGAAATAGGCGGCCGGAGGAATAAAAAATCACAATAAAGGCCACTAATATCACTATAAAAACCCCCAAAATATTAAAACATTAAAAATATGGAAATAATAGAATATTAAAACAAACAATTAAGACATCAAAACATCAGAAGATAATCACACAAAAGAAAACACACGCACAACGCAAGACCCGTGCACTCAGAACAAATAGACCCGTACCCCATAGCACCTATAAGATCTGATAGTCAAATAGTAAAATTTTTACAATATTAAAATCCCTTGTAAAAATGAAAGTTCCAATACTAAAATAGACAAATTAAAAGTATAAGGTACAATTTCTCACGAGGAGTGTCCAGTAATAATAAAATTTTACAGCATGGGGCTGGCAACAGTAATGGAACGAAAAGTTAGATAAAGAACTCAAATCATTCTTCAAAACCTGACATCTTTTAAAATGCTTTTGCCTAAGAAATCAAGACCAAAGCTAATCATGCCAGGAAGCGAAAATTCTGCAAAATGTAGCACGCGGTTGACACTAAAGAAAAAGAGGTCAGCTCTTACTCTTTTTCGTAATTCCTTTAGAATGAAACTTTTCCAGGACTTCTTTGAGCGGAACAAAATTAATCTAGTCCTTCAATCAAAGGCAGGAAAGATAACATCGGCGCCGTGTATAAATAACTGTTACTTAAAAGTATGTATAACTGGAAACTTATGCGGAAAAAAAATTAACAGGAATTGACGAATGAAAATGAAATTATCACCGTTTTAAAAAATTTAAGACAGAATGTTAATTTAATGCGTGTTGAAACAATTATGAATGCGAAAAGAATTTAACACTGAAACTTCCTTGACAAAAGTAGAGATTTTCATACCATTCGGTAAAAATATCTTTTAGTTGTTTACATGATTGTATACAAGATAACGAAAAACAAGAAATCACTTCAGAGGGCTCTGGATTGCGTTTAAAAATTTTAGTGCAAGGACTTTACTTTACACTACGACACACCCCTGACTCCGGTTTGCAGTTTGGATGAGTGTACGTAGAACTTTATTGAACAAAAAAAAAAATAGGTTACATACAGTGTTTTGACATTGACAAAATACATGTGAAAATTATAAAAACAACCAAAAGTGTGTGTTTATATATGAATAGAAAGACTCGCGAAGCAAATACCATTTTAAGACAGGTCTTAAAAGTTCGCTGCATCTACATACTTGTAGAAAGACTGATTAGGGTCCTAGGTATTGAACCTCTAGAGGGTCTTAGTCCAAATGTCTGATGTCTTGGTGAAGGAGAGAAATCTGAGTCGGAGTCGGATGAACTGGTTGCGTCCGGTGGCTGTCTCATGAGGTTCTCATTTTCAGTGAGGAAAAATATGAGTTTAAATATTTTTATTCTTGATAGTTTATTTGAGAGTACGCTTTTCCACCAAAGTTGAGTGTTTTCTGCACTTGGTTTTTCAAAATGATCTGCAGGCCACATCTCAACTATCTAGCTTGTTTTTTTAAATTATCGTGTTCATATACAGATTTGTCCTCATCTTTTTAAGATTATATTTTCTGTGATATCAATTTGAAGGCCATGTTATTTTTGAATTGATTTTCAGGAATTTTTAAAAAATAATTGCTGGATTTCTACAGTTTTGGTGTAAGGGCCACATGTCGAATTCCATCCCTCTAGATCTTTGAATTTTTATGTTATCGTGCTCACGTGCACACGGACACATAAACAAACAGATATAATGTCAAAAATAAATTTTCGCAATTTTCTCGATATCTAAAAAGTCAAATTCATCAAATTCTCGAGATTGTATTTTTTTGCTTACTTTAGACAAGGTAGGGGAAACTAAGGAGGCTTGATCCCAGATGATTTTCTCACATTATGAGACCGTTGGTGATTTGTGATTGCCATCCTATTTGGCCTTTATCTCTTTCTTGGTCGGCGTCGCCTATCATACGTTCGGCTCTTTTGTGCCCCTACACTATTTAAATCCGTAAGTCAGCAAAGTAACAATTAATTTTAAATACAAAAATCACCCGGACACGCTTAAATGTCTCAAGTAACCTTTACCATCTTAAATAGATTGAAACAATAAAAAATATGGTGGTGGTATCTAATTAGGAGGTAAAATAAAAACGTAAGGAAAGGGGTTAATCATATGGTTATTTGGGGGCCGCGAAGTACATTTCCCATTTTTCGTTCCTCGGTGGGTTTGAACTTTACTCTTGAAAGTATGATGAATTAACTCCTTAATTAGTTTGACGTCGTACGAGCATCGAATTATCGCAGTTTTAAACTTATGGACTAAAACAAAGTCATTCACAGACGTTATAATTCAATGCAAAAATTGCGTGGGGTGCATAAGCATTTCAACTGTTCTTTAGGTTCTCAAATGAATTGAAATGACAACGCATTCCCAAAATAGAAGGTGTTTTCTAATCAGACAATTGAAAAAACAAACCAGTGTGTGTGAAAGGGTTAAAAGATCATTTCTAAGTTTTAAGCATACTTTAAGTTTCAATTTGATATACGATGTTGAGCAATCTTAATTCTAAGTGGTTTAATCTTTAAATTATTTAGAAAATGTCAGATTAGGGATATATGCCCCTAGACAGTTAAACCAAATTATTATTATTAATTTAATTATTATTTTCTTACCAAAAAAAAAGTGTTATTTCCTACAATTTCAATGTTCATATCCAACTGAAGTACAGTTTGTGGTTGGGATCAACTTTCAGTTGAGGTGGAGTTTGCAGTCAATATGGCAACCTAAATAATCAAGATGGATGCTTGTATTAGCAATCCTTCGCCTTGATCATAGTCGTAATTGCTATTGCTTTTGGTAGTTGATTTTTTTATTGGAATAATTATTTAAAAATAGCTTATAAATAATTATTTAAAGAATAAAATTTATTTTTAATATGACAATTTTAAATAATAAAAGAATTATTTTAGTAAGAAATTTAAAAATAATTTAAATTCAATTCTTCCATTTTTTCCTCGCTTGCAAAAAATAAATTTATTCATTTATTTTACTAAAAGTCTTTCGCACAAACAGTTTGTAATCGTTTGGTTTTATTTAACGTTTGGCCATTTTGGTTGAAGTCGTTTCGTTGTTAGCTTAGAATTTTCTTCGTTTCGTAGAATATATGTTTCTTCTTTTGCTTCTATTTTGATCAAAATTTTGGAAGAACTGAATAAGTCTATTACGCTTTTACAATTTCTTGTTTTGCATAACATTGTTTAGATTATTTCTTCTCATTTTGGTGCTATGATACTTCATTTTAATTTTCCAAAATCCACAATGCGCTATTACTACTTGGTTCCTAGTTCCATTACTATTATTTTTATCATTTGATTAATTTAGAATTTTTTAACTGTTTGTTAAATTTTGTGTTGCAACTAGATTTTTATTAATGGCAATTGCATTTTATAGAGTAGCTATATTATTTAATTTAAAAAATATTTTAATTAATTTTTGCTGATAATTAAGTAGCTTTCAATTCAGTTTTAACTTAGCATCTGAATTTCACATACATACAAATTATCGAAAGAATTTAAGTATTTTTTGCATGTAGGGTCAAGTATCCTTTCCCTTAGGATACTTGATCCCAGGTGATTTCATGAAATAATATTTATTCTATGATTAAATGAGTATCAATTTAGCTAAAATACATTTCTCATTCTTAAAAAGTGATATCTTTATGATGACAACAATCAAATTATTCGAAAAATATATAAGAAATTAAAACTAGGGTCAAGTTTCCTAAATTTCCCCTAAAAATCACGGCTTTCGTCAAGCGTGAAGGAACAACACTTGCCTTCCAAATGATGCTAAATGTTTAAACATGTACCCTTTTTTTTTTTCTCAATCTCCAAAATTCTTGAGGAAATCTTAATGACTGATGTCCTCTTTCGGCTGGTAATGGTTATTCAGAGATATTTTTTAAGCGCGAAATCTTTTGATAGCTAATGGTGAGAGAGAAAAACATGGAGACAACTCGCAGAAATTAGTTTTTGATTACAGATGTTAGTTACAGATTATTTTGATTACAGATATTAGTTACAGATTATTTTGATTACAGATATTAGTTACAGATTATTTTGATTACAGATATTAGTTACAGATTATTTTTATTGCAGATATTAGTTAATTTGATTACAGAAATTAGTTTTGATTACAGACGTTAGTTAATTTGATTACAGATATTAGTTAATTCGATTACAGAAATTAGTTTTGATTACAGACATTAGTTAATTTGATTACAGATATTAGAGTAGTTTTTGATTACAGATACAGTTTTTGATACAGTTCATTTCTTGTATATTTAAAATTTTGACGGAATTCTTACGGCAGTCCTTTCTTTTGGAATGCAAGAAACGATTGTAAAAGGCAGAATAATATACAGATATCAAATTTTGTATACGCCAGTTTCTAGTTCTCATAATTGTCGAAAAGCAATGCAAAATTTTTGGAACAACTTCTAAACGATTTCGTTTTATATTTAACTCAAAAAGCGTATAAAGGGCCGGTTATTGCCAGAATCTGAGCTATAAGCACAGAAATTTTAGGCAAAACTAACTTGGAATAAATAACAAGACATTATTTGAAGTTGCGACCGTATGTATTATACAGGGTGTCTACTCTAATCATGGCCCAATAACTAATTTCCAAACCGTTGGCGATAGTCATATATTTCCAATAAGAAAATGCTTTAAATGAAGTAAACAATTATATTTTATGTTGATTGATAGTCATTTATTTCCAATAAGAAAATGATTTAAGTGAAGTAAATAATTATATTTTATATTGATTGATAGTCATTTATTTCTATTAAAAAAATGGTTTAACTGAAGTAAGCAATTATATTTTATGTTGATTGATAGACATATATTTCCAATATGAAAATGCTTTAAATGAAGTAAACAATTATATTTTAAGTTGATTGCCATAATAGTCATATTTAGTAAAATATTGATATACTAATATTTTAAACAAAAAAAATAGTCAAACTCGTCTGAGACGAAAACTGACAGAGATATTAAGTATTAAATTTCATAATTTTAAGCCAGTGAATGGCCGTCCCGAGCAAGTGTTGTAGGTTGATTGGCGGATTTTGCTGGAGGCGGCAGTTGAAATGATATAAAGTCGTCTAAAATTGTGATATTCAAAGCTTCATAACTCGGTCAGATTTATTACCTAAAACTTGAACTTATTTTTTTGTTTAAAACGTTAAGGTGTCAAGAATATCTTGCCAAATATGACTAAAAAGACTTGTATAAAAAATTAGACCTCGTAATTTTTTCAACAGTACGTTTATTGACTAAAACAACGAAAGATAAAATTATTTACTTCATTTTACCCTCCTGGCGGCGGAGACGGCCTTTTCCGTTTTTTAAGGTTCAGTTTAAAAGCAGGTAATTCGTATTCATATGCATCTTTTCTTAAACATCCATGGATAAAGTATTCTTAAGATTTCAGAGATGTGACTAAATACAGAAAAGAGTGGTTCATTCACTTCAAAAGTCAAGTTTTCTAACCTGAAAGCTATACGATCAAAATAATTGAAAGCTTGGAGGGTTAAAGGAGGTGTCCAGTTGAAAATACATGCCTATCTCTAACGGTTTAAAAATTAGTTATCGGACTACGATTAGACTGGGCACTTTGTATATTAGAAGATTTATTTAGTTTGAAATACATTTTTTTTTATGAAATATGAAATTTTAATATCTTTAAAGTAATATCCTCAAATCTAATCCTCTGAATTTAATTTAAAATAGTAATATTTCACCAGAAATCCTCATTGGTGACATTTAAGTGAACTGATAACTACATTATGTTTTAATGCTAGTCATTTTCCCACGCTTATACTCAAATATCCGAATCTTTTCGGAATCGTAGATCTTCCCGCCGAATACTAGTCGGCATAGGTGATCGATGGTCTTCCCAACACTCCAAGACAGCTGGTTGTATCTCCGATTGTTCTTTCAGAGCACTTTTCTTGGCACTGTTTCATCCTTTTGTCGTCTGCAAGAACGATAGGGTGGAGGAGAAAACAAAAACAAGGGCCTTGCACCCTTTCACATCTGCCGATTGCCATCACGCAAACAAGCGATGCAAACACTGAACTCAGGAATTCTATTTCTCTGGCATAAGAATGTTGCAGAGAAAGATGCTATTTAAGAAGACTCTTACAATTTTTTCGGTGTTTTTTTCCCGCCTTCAACAAAAAGTGTTTATTATCTTTTATTCGTTGTTTTTGTAGGCTTAAAGTTCCAGAAAAATGACCCATACAAGAATATGCTAAACACCATCTGGGATTTAATAGCCGATAAATTTTTTTTTAAAAAGAAGTTTTTATATCGACGTTAAAGTACTTAAATTGAGTTGTATATTTTAATAATTGTATTGTATAATCTGCATATTTTCGAGTTAATAAATCTCATGAAAATTGAAAATATAAAACAAGGTGTTTTGGATGTGTCCTAATCTAAATTTGTAGATTATAAATATAAATGTCAGAGGAAAATATAATTGAAATATTTTTAATGTAGGAAAGAAAGGAGAAAATAAGTAATGAAATCAAATCAAATCGTGAATTTGGTATGTTACTGAAAATAGAATAAGAATTCGATATATATAAAGTAAAAAAATAAATAAATAAACACCAGAAAGTTAAGCTGAAAAAAAGCAAACATTAGGAAAAATTCTTCTTCTTCTATCCAAGAGTTATCAATATTAAAAACCGAATTCTGTTTTTTGTCACGCCTTGTAAAAACTTGGCATTCAAAAATCATATATTATAATCCAGCGTTTAATTTTGGAACCTTTATTTTATTTTTTCGAAAATGAAATATAGTTTCACAGAGATTTCAACTTTTAGTATTGTTCCTACTTGTAAGTAAAAGCCTTTAAATTAAACTCCATTTTCTCGAAAATTTTTAATTACTTTATCTAATGACAGTTGGAACATAAAATATTCCAATGTTTCTTGTCTCTAAACTTGTTGCAATTTTTTTTTTCAGATTGAACATTTTAGATGTTAACCAAAAAAGGCATTGCCAAGTTTCCTATTTAAAAAATCGCAGAGTTATAAGAATTTAAAATACAAAACGAAAATAAATAAATAAATAAAATCGACTGGTTCAGTGAGAAGACATCGCATTACTAACTTACTGCGTTTTTCATTCTGTGAGAACTTAGGTGATATTTCCTCGCTAGTCTTATAATTGGGGAGGGAGTTTTACAGGGAGCATGGAGTGAAGTACAGCGGCGAGCCCTGGACCCCTGACCTTGGCGAGAAACTTAGCGAAAATGCTATTACTTTCTCAATATTTCTAAAAGGGGCCGAGACCCAGGTTTTTCCTGAAGATTCTATGTGACGTCACGGCCTATCGTGGAGAGTATAAAAAGACCACTCTTGATTCACGGGGGTGAGTTGATCGACTGAAACGACTTTGGAGTTTCGTCTGCAGTGCTGGAAAGCCGGTGAGCTGAGCACTATTGAAAGTGCTGTTACTGTTATTAATAGTGGATTGTTGTTTGTTTGCGTTGCTAATCTGTGCAAGATCTATTGTTCCTGTTACCTGTGCTACGTGTTTTCCTGCATATTTGTGAAAAATCCTTAATTCTCCATTATCCTGCGTGTTGGACTGTTTACACCATACACCCACAGAACGATTTTATTACAGTATTCAGGTGCTTGTTTACATTCGTCCATGCTATCTGAAAACCACACATGTTTTCTCATGAAAAATTACTGCCTAATCATGGATATTAAATTTTGCAAGTTATAGAAAGCCTTTCTCCTGAAGTATGTCTTATTGCTTATTGGCGGCATTTCGAACAAACAAAACCAGTTTGAAGAAAAATTAAGGAAAGACGAATGTTTATTTATTTCTATATTTTTTTAAGGACAGGAAGATAGGTACTTCTTTTTGAATGAAATTTCCTCCCTATTGTTAAAATAACCAAATGATAGTCGTAAGGCAAAATAGATTTGACATTAATGGACTCATTACATATGTTAATGAATTTCTTTTGTATATAGAGTTTGCTAAGTTACTTCTCTTTTAAATTAGTATTGCTAACTTATAGAATTGTCTTCCTGCAGCTCATCAGATTTTTAGATTTGTGTAATTTCGATATTTTTCGAGAATTCAAATCAATCAAATCAATCAAACAAAACCATCTCGGCTTGAAAAAACGCTTGCATTGCAAAAAATATTCTTCCGAAATTCAGGCGTGGAATTTTGAAAGTTTGAAAAATTTCAAAATTGACGCATACGCGAATGCAATTAAGAATTGAATAGATTGTTATTATTCAACTGATGAGCGCCAAGTATATGGAGCATCGCAAGCGATTCGAACACTGTCTAAGAAAATAATTACAGACACTGAAAGAAATTGAAGCATTGCAAAAAAAAAAACCCAAATACAAAATAATTGATTTTTTGATCAAAATATTAGCGATATTGGCTGTCTTTCAGAAGTTCTTATTTTTCTACAAACTGACAGTTTATGAATGAAATTTTTACGAAGACATGTTTAAAAATATTACTAATTAAGTTGTAGAGTTTGGATAGACCTCCAGAACTCTAGCACTGAATTCAGGTTATTTTAATGCCAAATTCATTAACACGTTCACGACGGCGTGACTCATCGGTGGGTCACACCTGAATAATGTAAATTTCAGAACAGGCGTGAAAGTGTTAAATAATCTCTAAATCAAATTCTGACTTATGCTTTAGCTCTCATTAGTTGGAGAATATAACATAGCAATAACAACATTAAGCATGTTCTTGTAGGATAACAATGTAAATGTTTTTTCCCAGTGGGGGATTTTCTATTGCAAGAAAACAGGTTGAAATTCTGAGCGGCAACATGAAGAAAGCAATTAAGAAAAAATTGAGAAGGAAAAAGGGAATTCGAAACAGCGACAGCACTAAACACCCACACGCATCAAAATTGAATTATTAATTGCGATTTAAAAATAACATTTCGACTTCAGTTTGGTGCTCCAAATTTATCCAAAATCAATGGATACTTTTGTGATACTCAAAAACACTCACAGTAGTAGACTTTCAAAAGCATACACAAACCTATTAGCTGGGGGGGGGGGCAAATATCGATAGATAGACAAACATTTTTTTTTAACCTTAAATTTTGTGACGTAAATTCTGCTATATTTATTCGAAAAATAGCTTGGGATTATTGATTCTTGCAGCATTTAGTTTCATTTTGCTTAGGTTTAGTATATATTTTAGATGGTCATAGGTGAGCAAGATTAATAAACGACTAGTGAAATTAAGGTTTTTTTAATCTTTACTCAATATTTAGTACAATATGGTTTTGGTCTTATCTCAGTTGGAGAATAGAACATAACAATAACAACAACATTAAGCATGTTCTTGTCCATAGAGTACGCCATCATAAGTTATAAACCTTATATTTAGCAGTTATAATTATAAAAATTTAGCAAAGATATTAACTATGAATTAATACGTAAAAATTAATTAAAACTTAATTAAAAACTCTTAGTATTATATAGAATGGCGCATATGCAACTATTTATAATATAATACAGAAACAAATAATAAACATATAAATTAAAATGTAAAAATTATAAATAAGAAACAGAAGATTTAAACAAAAAACGATGACAATACACCTTTTTGCGTGCTCAACGCAACAGCATCAAGTGATTGCATCAACAAAAGAATTACAACAATTAATATTTAAAACACATAAAATAGATAAATCACATAAAATAAAATTTAGAATGTAAAAGAGATTATTCAAAATGGAAGGAATGGAAAAGAACTCGAATAACCAACTTCTTCGAGGCCACAAAGGGTATACTTTGGATTTATAATCTTACCGTTGACAGAAAATTTTGTCCATTTTAGAACTCCTATGGCTAGTGGCCTTCGAAGAAGTTGGTCATTCGAGTTCTTTTCCATTCCTTCCATTTTGAATAATCTCTTTTACATTCTAAATTTTATTTTATGTGATTTATCTATTTTATGTGTTTTAAATATTAATTGTTGTAATTCTTTTGTTGATGCAATCACTTGATGCTGTTGCGTTGAGCACGCAAAAAGGTGTATTGTCATCGTTTTTTGTTTAAATCTTCTGTTTCTTATTTATAATTTTTACATTTTAATTTATATGTCTATTATTTATATTTAGCAGTTATTTTCTACCCAAAGCATTTTAGAATGAGTTCTTTTAATGTACCTTCTTCACAAAATTAAGGAAAGCAGTTTTTTCTGGAGCATAAGGAAGTCAAATTACACTTTTGTTATGCGACATAAAGAAATCTACCCAGTAGGATACAACAGTTGTTAGAGTATCTAGATGGTGAATTTTTAAAACATTCTTTCTTCAAATCCATCAGTAACGACAGAACACAAACCTTCTCTTCTAAATTGAGTTTAGGTCTTTTTCAATGACAGTAATCTAACAGGCTATTCTGTCATTAGCCGTTTCCTGAAATACTCTTCAATTATTTTTTTCTTAGACATTAAAATAAGACCCACTTAAATTTAAAATTAAATTAAATAACCTGGACGTTTTCATTTGAATAATTTCAAGACTCGAAAAAAAATTAGTCAGACAAGTTTGCTTGAAACAAGCAACAGTTTAAGGTTTGACTAACCTCACAGATTACCAATTCTTTATATAATATTGTTACGAAAATCGTCCAGGTGCTTGTATGGTGAAAACAGTCCAACAAGCAGGATAACGGAGAATGACACTTTATTCTCGATTATTCCGGAAAACACGTAAACCAGGTAACAGGAAAAACAGCACTTGCACAAATTAGCAAACAAACAAACTGCAATTCAATAATAAGAACATCAACAGCACTCGGCGTCTATCAGCTTACTAGATCGCACTGCGGATAAAACTCCAAAGACGATCCCAGTCGATCAACACGTTCCCAGACGTTCAGCAACTCCAGCTATTTTTAGTCTTCCCGACAGGGCGTGACGCCACATGGAATCATCTAGTACATTCTATATATCTCCGCTCCTAATACAGATATCGAGAAAATTCTGATATTTATGAGAACCTTTATTTTGTCGCCAAAGTAGCCAAGTTCGGGGTGTTGCTTCCGCTATCTAGTAAAAACATCTGTAAATATCTCTTTCCAACGCTAAGACTAACACTGCTGGGAAGCGACATTCCATGTTCTTAACAATATTAATAACTGTGTTTCGGCAGTATTTGTTGATATGTGATTTCAGTTACATCAATAAAAATATTGAGAGCAATTACTTGAAACCTAAAGAAAATATAGGATTGTTCAAAGTCGAAAATAAGGTTCCTCAAGTCGTACCACAGCCTGAGTCGTAGTACCTATTCCATTCTGACTTTGTTTTTTGTCGAAGCAACAACGCTGTCGGCAGTGCAATAACTACTAACATCGGCGATTCCATTAATTAGGGCGGAGCTTCGATGCGTTACAACCTGTCCTCGAAGAAAAATAAGTTTTCGGCAGTTTTCCTATAGTTTTCGTGCATATTTCGTAAAACGCTGAACAATAATATTATTAATTTATTCAAAGAATAGTAAGTAATACAAGGTGTTTTTGCTTCATTTGCTTCCAAGGTGCGACTTAGGATATAGGTGGTACGACTTACAAACTGGTTAGATTAGTCGTACCGATGTTATTACTTTAAGATTTGTTTATTTCCCTTCGGCAGGGTGCATGTATTTCGAACTTTTTTGTAATAAATAGTTGAAATATTCATAGAAGTTGTGAATAATGCAAAATTTAATCCTTCATTTAGTAAAACCTGCAATTTGTAGACTTTTTTACTTAGGGGGTACGACTTGAGCAACCTTACCTACAAAGACCATAAAATTTTAAAAAAGCTTATTAATTGACAGCTTTGACCATTTTCAGTCATGCATGTATAAAATATAAATAAAATTCTTCGAATTAGATTATTTTAATTTTATTCTATAATCTAAAAACAAATGATTTCATTTAATTACCGTGAAATAAATTCATTGGATTGATAAAAGAATTTTCTTCGACCACGTACTTAGCTAAGGTAATAAATAAACTATTTTATTTTAATATTTATACATTTTATAACCTCAATTTTTAAAGAGGGTAAATATTAATTTAAGCTGCCTTTAATGCATTAAATGGGCTTATTTCAAATATGAGCCGAATAATTTAAATATCCGATGCTTAGCAATAAAAAAAATTACAGAAAATAAGAGGGCGAATTATTTTTTATATGTTAAAAAAGGCTACACTGTTTTTAGTTTTGTGAAGTTATTAAAAAACATATAAATAACATACTCTTAAAAAATCTGTGTTCCCATTAAAATACACTAAAACAGAAGCATATTCATTCTAAAGCGCAAGAAAGCGTGGAATAAGGAAGATAATAAATTATGTAATTTAAATAAACATACTAATAATCATTCATGTTGTTCCTTATTAAAATTATTAATGGGAATTAACAAAAATTTAAAAATTAGAATAAACTTTGAATTTTGTTCTATCTCAGTTTAATCTTTCAGCATGTCATCTAAGATAATCAATATGATGGAAAAGAAGATAATTAAACTTTGAAAATTATTCCAAATTAGTTTTTCAACAGAGAAGAATTCTTGGATTCCTTAAAAATAAATAATGATAGCATAGTAATTTCAAACTATGTTCAATCGATACAAAAATACCTCATCACAGATTTATATTTCAAACTTCTGAACAAGAAATTGGAAGAATCACTGTATCAGCTTTCTTAACCCTTTTGCGGACTGGTAACTTTTTAGAAGACTCAGATCAGGTTGGCGCACTTTATACGCCATCCCATTTTTTTCAACTCTTTGCTTATTTATTAATTATATAAAACTTTATTTTTCATAGTGTAATAAGATTAGGGGTTTGAATAGATGAATAATATACACGTTTGTGTCCGAATTTTAGCTGCTATCCTCTTCGTTAACTGGATTTCCTACACCTCAATCTCGAGATCGGTGAATTTTAGTTGCTATCCTCTTCGTTAACTGGATTTCCTACACCTCAATCTCGAGAT
>BGPR01000276.1:192942-215965 GCA_013235015.1 Araneus ventricosus | reverse complement strand
TGCTATCCTCTTCGTTAACTGGATTTCCTACACCTCAATCTCGAGATCGGTGAACTGTGGCGCACATTCTACGCCGTACCTGTCCGCAAAGGGTTAATAGCAACCATAAAACCATTTCTTTTGAAAACTCAAAAGCTTTTATTTACTAACAGACGAATAAAAGAACTAAGTCATACAAAAGCGATGCAACCCCCGAAGTATTACAAAAGAGAAGCTGTTATCCTAAAATGACTAATGACTAATTGCCCCATCAATTACGCGAAATAGAATAATACACCGAGAATCAGGTGTTGCGATACAACAGTCTGCCCCCAACACCTTTATTTACTAATTGACAAGAGCGAGATGTTTCGCATTCCCGGCAGGCCGTCTTCCCCCACCGCGGGATGACCAATCCCCACCTCCCCGAGTCCCGTGGCTCCCCATAAAAGGCGTCCTGCGCGCGGGCGAGCCGCTTCTGAAAACAGAAACATGAGAGTGCGACTCAACATCCCTCCGTTTTAAGACCAAACTCAGCTGTGGGGGAGTTTCACTTCATCTTCCAACACCACCGCGCGCGTGCCTCCTTTTCCGCCGTTCTTCCGGAGATACCCAGGAGTTACATTCGAACCACCGTCCGTTCGCCTTCCACACCTCACACCACAGAGCGATGTCTTCGGTCAAGACCTCGAAATTCGTGTACCGGTCCACCGCCGGTGGGGCAGGGGACCTCAACATCGAATATGGACCCGATCTGGGCGCTTTTACCAGACTCGAGGTAAGCAACCACTTCCGAGAACCCATTTTCTTTCACTTTTGCTTTGTTGATGAGAAATATGACAGTTTCGGATATCTTTGGCCATGCAGCCAGTTTATGTAGCATCTTACAGGCTTCCATCTCATACCCATGGACTATTACTTATGAAAACAAAGATTCGGATTTGTCAAATCGGCCGGGTAATGTCAGGTTGTGTCAGTGTAAATTTATAGCCGTTCCATTACCTTGAATGGTTATTTTCTATTTAGATTAAAAATAACTTTTTGGTAAAATATCAGAACAATATTTAGAGTAAAGCATTAAAATTACCTTTATTATTCTTTGAGAGTGTTATAACTGAGTGATTTAAAAGAACTGACAGTCGAGGTTTGTTTTTTCTTGTAAGATGAGCTTTCTTACCGACCACTATCGATTCAAGGATAAATGCATTTTTCTAAAAAGAAGTTATTTATTAGCCGTTATTCTATTTTTGTTACATCCAAAGTCTCATATCCAGATACTGAAAGCCTGAAACTATGGTGCATTTTCTTTCTTTTAAAAAAATTAAAACACTATAAATGATTCTTGTTCCTCCCGTTTCAGTTTTTCTTATTCGCGTGAAAATGATTTTACAAGACTCAGGTGATTGAAACCAAAGACAATGCATTTGTTTGTGCAACTGAATACATAAAATGTCATACCATTTGGATTAAATCATTGGATTACAATGTGATCTCAATAAAAAAATATGGTTTGCAATAATACTTTATTACAATATACTTGAAAGTTAATTTTTTTCTGAAACATTCATCCAAATCTAAAATTAGACATCACCTTGTAACGGAAAGAAAACATTGTGCCTAAATTTTTTTTTACTGTCGTTAACTCACTAGAAATAAAAATGTCAATTTTACGTATTTAAAACTAGAATGTAAAATTTTATTTTTAGTAATTCTATTTGGTTTTTTTAAATAAGTTATATAAAGTTTATTAATAATCTTCTGGACTTATGCACTGGAATGTTGTTTGCCATTTTCTGTTTTCTGATGGGATAATCTGTTTAATTACTTCGAAGAAATACATATTTTCCCTGACTTGACTATTACATTATTATCTGAGAATACTGTTGGAAGCTGTGTGCGTAAATAAGTCTAACATAATTCTGCTTGAATCATGTCCTTTTTTCCTAAATAATCATTGCCACAATTTGGACTTAGATCCATCAATCATTATTTTCATTTAGAATTTTTTATACAGAAGGCTTGGTTTGGTTATTCCATAACTTATACTGTTATTTGCCAAATCCAGCTTCAGAAAGTATCAGAGAGATGAAATGAAAGTATCCTTATTCAGAATATTGTAGACAAAAAAAAGCCGGAGCCAAATCTCTGTGGTTTATGTTTCAGAACGTGGAGAAACGAATGTTCTAAAAAGGGTCCAAAATTAACGATTGGGGAAATTAGGCAGACAATCCTTAGAGTAAACATAATTTAATGTTTTTATTATAATAATTCAATCAATGTAATGATGCGTATTAGTGAGAAATTATAAGTGGTATAAAGTTGCAATAGACACTAACATTTGTCATAAGTATCCAGATCTCAAATTAGTGAATGTTATATATAATCTAAAGATTTATCAGTTGAAAAACGATAATTTTTATCATATATTTCTATTTTTGTAATCGTTCTTTTTTTTGGTGCCTTTCGCCTCCCATGTTCTGAAATGTCAACTATCGAGATTTAGTCTTCTTTTGACCATTTGTTTTGCTGTTTACTGTTCACTGATAGGGATTCTTTAACCACCCTGTGTGTATACATATGCATGTCTTTTAGGATATTCTCTACCTAAATGATTTTTTTCGGTTCTTCAAAAGTTATAATTAGAAGTTTCCCAGGAAAGATGTTGATATAAAAACTTCTGAATTATTATATCAATAATCTCGTTTTGAATGAAAAGCAAATTTAGCAAAGCTGGTCTAAATATAATTCAAGATTTAGCCTCCATATTAATTTAAATTTATTCCAAACGTAGAAATTTATATCAAAAGTGAAAGTGGTAAATTTTAACAAGTGTAAAAGTTACCGAATTATAAGACTGTAGTAGCTAAAATGAGTGGGCTACATTCCCGTTAAATGAAATCAGAAGTAAAATTATGCTGAGAGTACGAAATACTCTTATAATTTTTTTTTACAAAATTTATAATAATCAGGCACTTTATTTAATTCTGATGGCAAAATGTTAGCGATTTTCAAAAACTGAAAAGGGAAAAAATCGCCGATAGTAATACATACATGTAATAGTAATGACATTCTTAAAGCACTTAAAATTTTTAACATGCTTAACAATCATCTATCTGATCATTCTTAAAAGATAAAAATCTGATTTTTTTACAATTAGGAGTTTTTAATTTGTTAACGATACTATTAATTTTATATTTCGCTCTTTTATTTCTTATTCTAATGAATAACTCCGCCATCTGTCCACGACTCAAAATTGCGAGTTCAGTCCAAAGTGAACCTCATGCTGCATCAGAACTGGACAATATCACTAAACTAAATTAATTTAAGGAATGACTCAATACTGAAAGTCTTCATTTCTTTTCTGTTATAATTTTGTTATATTTCAATAAGGTTGAAGCACTTTTTAATGTAAGATCTTTCTTGGAGATGAGCGATTGAACTTAATTTTATTTCCCTTATGAGAAGAACAGCATATAAAAAACTAACTTTTATGTTAAAAAACCTTTGCATTTAATTCTTCAAAGTGACGAATTTTTCATACATAAACATTCCCCAAGAGAGAAAAATATTCTAATACAAAATCTTCTTCTTTATAAATCTTAATAAGGTCAATGAACAACAAATGCTCTCTAAATTCGAGTAGCACTGATTGCCACTTTAAAGCGATCAAAATATGAAATTGCTACTTCAAGCGAGATAGAGAGAAGAACGTAAAGCAATCAATCAACCCACAAGTACAAATGAATGAAATGATTTTTGATTCGTATTTCTCCAGCATGTAATAGGGTCGTAGCCCTTTCGCTCGACTTGAATTTCATTTAAGAGAACTCGAGATCATTATCATTTATTGGTATTGTTTCACTGATGTGGAAATCAAAAGATTGCTTATGTCAGATTAACGTCACGATGGATGTAAAAAATCCTCTTTAATAAAATAACACAGAAGAAATTCGTCATTAAATAGCAGTATTCTATTGATTTTTCAAGTTCCGATATAGATTTCGTTCGGAAAGAAATTGTTCTTTTTTGTATTTCTTTTAATTAGAGCTGAACCATAATTATGTTGTTGCAAAGTATTAGTTTATTACTCCAGATCAACTAAACACTGCAATGATATATAAATAAAACGACACTCGCGAGAGGTTTACAAAAAAAAAAATTGATTTTAAGTTAACAGGAAGTGATTTCTCTAAATATATCGTAATATTACCAGGTTCATAAAAAAAAATTGATTTTATGTTTACGGTAGTAATTTCTCTAAACAATTCCTAATATTATCAATGAGATTGGAGAATAAAACATTTTACTTAAATATATTACATTTCAAGGTTCCGATTATTTTTGCTATATAAAATTTTTACTATATGGACTTTACTTTTGAAAATCTGTCTCCACAGTGATTTTCTGTTATAAGGTATATCATTGCCCATACATTTATAACCGAATATCTTGCAACTTCCTTAATGATTAAATGCACATTTTGGTGTCTAGCGACTTGATAGCGTTTTGAACAATGATCTACGATTCAGATGGGTCTGGTAAGTTCCATGCCACTTCCATCTGAAGACTTATGAGCCACAAATTCACTAAGACCATTTTCAAATTCTGTAGTGAAAATCTGTGTCGTGGGAATGAAACTAATTTCGCTAGATTTCAGTCAACTGACGCTGACTTATTGGATTCCAGGAGTCGTAGAAAACGGTTGTTTCCGTCGTCAGAAAAATCAAAAAAATATCTAAAAATAAATCATAATGACCCTTTCTCTTTCTTTTCAGTGCTATTTATCATTATTCCAAGACGAAGAGTTTTATAACAAGTAAAAAATCCGTAACCGGACCTTAATTACGTGCGCGAATTTCTCAGGGCAGTCCAGTGTTGAAACAAGAGTAAAATTAACACTATTTGCATAATCCCTGTCTTTGCTGCTATTTAAATTAATACAAAACTTGAGGTGATCCTTAGACATGCCAGCCAAGCTGCGAAAATAGTAGATAGCCAATTAGGCTGGCCCTGACAGTTTACCATATCAACAACTACAGACAAATTAAGGAAAATCCAAAACTCAAGGAGGCTCGGGACCTTTCTTTAATGAAATCTTTGCAAAGAGATTTCGTCTATAAACTGTTTAATTGAGATTTTTAAGCCTTTTGATTGTGAAATTATCAATGAGAGAACGAAGTTAAGGGTATGCTAACTACGCCCAGCGGTGAACTGAGACTTTTAGATTTGGAAAATGTGAAATCTTGGCCATTTTCCAAATTATTGCCAAACAGACTACGATAGTTAAGAATTAATTCTAAAATTATGTGTCGACAACCGTCCAGAATTAAGTCGGGAACAACATGGCAGTCTTAGAGAGATCGTGAACTGCTGAGGTTCAAAAACGAGAATGTTGCCGAGGTAACATTGAAGCTGCTAAAATGAGTAATATTTGGCTCTCATGTTTATTTCCCTTTCACGAAGCCTCTATTTCACCATTAGAATTATAACAAAGTTTTCCCTTCGCTCTGAGATCGAGGTGTTTCGAAAGTATCTTTGTTTTAGTATTTTTAAAAATATTCACAATAAATCCAAATAACAAAAGTTACAGACCACTAATTGTCGAAAGAAATTTTAAATTGTATTTAACACATTCCTAAAAAAACATATTTAGTTCCTGCAATTTCCTATTGTCGATCCATAACAAAAAAAAAGTGTTCTGGACAATACAATACATTTATGCTCACCTCAAATGGTCCGTGTCAATTTAATGTTGAAATCCATGATGCACCTTGTAGGAGAATAAAAGATGCGAATTAAAACGTAACATAACAACAACGTAATGTAACGTAACAACATGCCGTTTGATTTTACATGTCATACGCAGGGACTCTTGTCATGCGACATCAAATGAATTGACTCCATTGTCTTTTTCTCGAGAAATATCAATGTTCAGATTATGCTTATATGAGTAATTAAAGACTATTTATTTGTGAAAAAGTTTAACAGCCCTTAAAAAGTAATACTGAAAATGCTATTCATTGCTTCAGTTTTTCTCCAGAAGATAATAAATGTATCGTTCTATTCGTAGTAGTGGTACAATTATTTGTTATCTTAACAGAGCCAGGCTATTTTATAGACTGGAAAATTATAAAGTTTTGATTGCGTTTTAAATTCCTCTTAGAAAAACATTAGGTATTCGATTTTATTACAAAAAGCTTGTTTCAACGCATCCATTTACAAAGTTTCATGATCTGAAAGTCACCCCCCCTTTCAAACTGGAATCTTTTCTTTTGACACTGAGGGATGCTCATAAAAAGAGAGGATATAAAACTTATTTATTTAAAAACATAAATTTTACTTAAAACAGTGAGAATTATTTATTCACATAGCGAAATGATTTAGAAATATGATACAGCCATTCTGCCCACAGTCTGCTCACAAAAAGGAAGCAATTCTGATAATCAAAAGAAAAAAATTAAAAAGTTCATAAAATTTACAGCCTTCTAACTTGTAAAAATACTTATAAGGTGATCACACGCACAGAACTAAAAATACGAATAAAATTAGTAAATCACTTATATAGTGCAAATTTAACACTCGGCATTAAATTATAAAAATGAACTTAAAATCGTTTTATAGCATAAAGTTACTTTCTATTACGAAAAATAAAGCAAATATAGTCTTCCTGCGAGAAATAATCAATGTGGGTAAAAATTAATTTTAATTCAAGGATTGAAATATCATGCCTCTAAAAATTTGTCACTAAATGGCCGAGTTTAGTTTATTTTTGCTGCCATGCAAATTTCGAGCTGAAAATATCAAAATTGATTAAAGTAATAACGAACTGATTGAATCAAACAGAAAAACATTTTCCATTAATTCCGGAGAAAATAATGTCTTTTGTATCTTGCAGCCTTAATTTCAATTTTTAAAAATTCCCATTTAACTGATGATTATTTGTGGTTAATATTAAGCGTAGTTACCCCCAAAAATAAAGTACTAAGAATTATATGAGTTACTCTAAATTACAGGGGCATTTTAAAAAAAAATTCAAACTGGTAAATACAGCGAGGTCTTGTATAAATAAAATAAACTGTTCTCTATATTAAAGCTGTCATACAACTTTAGCTTTCTTAAATTAGCTTTTTTAACTAATATGAGCAATGACAAATATTTTCTCATCGAAATATGTTTAAAGAAAAACAGATTCTATATGCTAATGCTGCAATTTTTTATTACCTAAATATTCTGATTAGGTACTCACTCTGTAACATATGGCGTTATCATTATTTTCAAATAACCCTTAAGCAGCATTATTTTGTAAAACTGCCACCAACCTATCTTTCATGCGTCTTTCACTTAAGCCAGAGGTTCTCAACCTGTGGTACGCGTACCCCTGAGGGTAGGGCACGCGAAGTACCAGTTGGGGGTACGTGAACTCAAAGTCGGTAACGACAAACACAAGAAAACATATGGGATTAAAAATGTTACAGAATTTTCTACCCTCAAAATAAGGAAAAAAGAAAGCAAAAGGAAGTGTAATTTTTAGGTTTCCTTATAAGTTAATGTGAAATTATTACAATACTGGTTTCGTTTGGCGTTGAACTAATACTATCCTAAAAATGGAATAAAATGTAAAATCAAAAATAACTCCTTCAAATGTTAATAATTTGAGTCATTTGACTCTTAAGCTTACCTAAGCCCCTAATATTATTGAAAAGACTTCTTTCATAGATGGATGGTTGGAGGTTATGACAGTAAGGGGTACGCGAAGATAAAAATACTAATCAAGGGGTACGCGAGGGAAGAAAGGTTAGGGGGCTTATTTTGTTACTTTTCTAACAGCTTTTAAATATCGCTGCCTAATCATTTCATTTTTCGTATATCTTAATAAACAGAAACTAAAACTATTATCCTTAATTTTCTGTTATTCTAATCCGGGCGATCTTAAACTTTTCTACTTTCGACCTCATTGGGGCTCCAAAAATCTGTCATGACCCTATCAAGACCGAAAAGCATTTTCGTTATACCGACTCTACATGAAAGTAGAGAAACATAACGGGAAAATGAATCATTCACTGATGATAAGCAGAAAAATTGATTGAATACATCTATATAATTTTAATGAAATGCTTAAGATCGTTTTCTGCATTGATTTTACTTTCTAATATTCAATTAAGAATCTGACAGGAGTAGCCACTGCCAATGTTTTCGCGACATCACTTGTTACATTCATAGTTTAAGAAGTCCTGTCCTAAACATACCGTTTTGTGGATTTTAATGAAGTGCGGTTTTATCACTTGTATTTTTGGCTTATATCGGCACATTCATCTGGTGCGACTTGATGAAGAGTAATGTTTTAGAATCTTTTGAATTTTACCCAATAATTTCAAGGTCAGTATGTAAAAATTAAAATAGCTAAAATTTAAAGTGCAAACAATTTTAATAACTATGTTTTAAAACTACAAGAAAATTTAACAATTCAATTGATACAATAAGAAATTAGATGCTTTCACCGTCGAAGCAAATCCGGTAGTAGATTTTTTTTTAAACTAGGAAATGAACAAGAAATGTTTATAAATTAGTAAAGATAATTCGACACCTGCGCTTTTAAAATTGCAGTTGTACTGTCTTTAAAAACTGAATTTCTTCGATTCATCCATTCTGAATCTTATAAATTTTATTACCTTACATCTTTGAAAATTTTTCTAATAATTCTTTTTATTGGAGTAAAGAGCAAACGTATAACACCTTTAACCACTTAACTGAATAGTTTTCTTTGCTATCTAATAAGATGACCCCTCCTGTTTTGGAAAGGGGCTGTCGTTTTCATTCATCTAAGAAGGCATAGGATACTTAAGATGTTTATGGATCTTAC
Organism: Araneus ventricosus; assembly: GCA_013235015.1. Lineage (NCBI taxonomy): Eukaryota > Metazoa > Arthropoda > Arachnida > Araneae > Araneidae > Araneus > Araneus ventricosus. The sequence continues at coordinate 207,126 of BGPR01000276.1, read as the reverse complement.
ATATTTTTTGTGTCAAATTATAAAGCTAATTAATGATTCAATTTTAGTTTAGAAGACTAAAATTTCGATAATTCGATGCACGAGTATTCTCGGGCTGTTAAGTTAAGCGGTTAGCTACCGAAAAGCAGTTTAAAATTAGACACTTTTCAAACCACCATATTTTTAAGGAAGAAATGCAAAAGAAATGGAGCCGACAAAAATAGTAAATATCAAAAAAAAATAAAATAAAATAAAGCAAACAAGATGAGGAACTGCGAAATAAAAAAGTGGTAAACCAAACATTTGTTGAATGTGGTTATAAATATTCGTTGCTCCAATTCGTCTTTCCCCTCATACCGTCCTTATCATGGTTTTCTTTTTTCAATCCTTTCTTTCATTTTCTTTTCCACCGAAAGATTCAAAGAGAAACGAGGACACCTCGGCACACACAAATGCCAGCATTGATTCCAAATCCACCCTCGTCTGTGGGGTATTTCGCTTTCGATCCAGAAACCAAACATAACACGTTGTCGGAAGATATCGGATTTGGGAGAAAAGGGAACACGATATACCAAAAATTCTGCAAAACAAGATTTACTTCCGAATTCCAGGGTTAAGAAATGAAAGATTTGGCCAATGAGGTGAGCGTGCGATGCTTATTGGAGATTCTAAATTTGGACTCGAGACAGAGCCTTCACCCCCGCAATATGTTTTGACTCACTCATCTCGAGTTTCCTGCGAGGAGGGGGGTGCTCGTGCTTTATGACAGGAACTCGGGAAGTAATTCGCTTGTAACAAATGATGCGGTTGCTATTTGAGGGAGAACTGCCTTCGAAAGGAGGTTGAGGTTCTGGCTTTCTAGTAACAATGGGTTACATCAATTAGCCAAGCTGATGAATTGTAACAGCTTCGAATTTTTATGGGTGAAATGTACTTGGAATTTCAATATTTTCTGATGGAGAGATTCTTTTGACGCCTTTTATGATACAAAAATTTCTATATATTTTATAACATAGAATAAAAGATGTATCATGTAGTAAATATCCCCCCCCCATTAAGCTTACTTTTATAATACTGATGGTATTGTTGTATAGAGACGTCATAAGTGTTAAGTGCCTTCAGTTTCTTCGGTACATAACATCTGTGTGAGCAACTGTTTTTTCACATGAATACCATTTAACCCTCGGACTGTTTATCCCGCGATTTCCGCGGGTAGGAAGCAAGTCTATTTTCTGCTACATCCTGCGATCATCTACTCAGTACTATTACAGCGTAGAATCGCATTATACTAATAAAGACTTGTACATAAATAACAAGTCGCTTGGTTCAACGGTATTTGAACATGTTTGCGAATGTTGCACCTTAATAGCGATTTTTTTTTTTAAAAAAAGGCAGTCGGAGGGTTAAATGTAAATATTGGAGTTCAATTGCTCACGCCAATAAGGAATTTTGTGTTGAACTGAAAATGACTAGTATGAAACCGGATATTCAGAAACATTCTCAGTAAATGCAGCCTCTTTCTCAAATTGATTAAAACCAATTAAGATATTATTTATTAGCGATAGGAGTAATGCTGCTATAATATAACTCTAATGCTCTTTATTTGTAAATATATATTTAAGTATCTCGATGTACCTTAAAATTGCTATAATGTTCGTATCTGGCTCTTTCTTCTCAAAACTTGGCCGACTCCTGGTACAATCTATCGAAATGAATCTTTTTTTTTCAGTTCTATATATTTCTTTAATTAACATTTCATTAAACCCTATTGAGGGTTAAAAGCCATACTGAGAATGCAAGAAGGAAAGACAGCAAGTCAAAGCTTGAGACAAATTCTATAGTTCAAGTTTTGTAGACTAGCAACTTCGAATGCTTCGAGCCTGATATGTGTTTAGAATGGATGAGGTATTTTCGCTTCAATTTTCTCAAAAAAAAATTAGACTATGTGCAGAGCCTTAGTACCTGGCAGCCATAACATTCTTTTTTTCCATCTAAATTGAGAATTTTAGCGATTTTTATGTTAGACAAAATTTTACCATCGCAAATTGGCAGTTTTATGTATTTGAACTCTTGACGAAGTAATGAAGTTGAAAATATTTCAAGGTCGACTGTTTTCCGGGCTAATTTTAAAAGAAGAATTTTCGGGCTTGTGTGGTCTTCAGAAATAATGATAGCAAACAGATCCACTCGACAGCCTGTCAAATACTTGCGATGTCCGATAAAACGTGGGCAGTGCAGTAAACTTGGTTAAGTGAACAATTCAGCCGCAAGTTTTACGACAGAATATTGATTAACTTGGAACAACGCGAAACGATTGTTTTGCTATTTTAGGTTCCCCAATCTCTGTCAGTTTCATCTAATTCAAAGTGAGGATGTAAGAAATTCTTGAGACGCATATGATTCTTTCGGGAGTAATGAGTTCGTTTTCATTTCTAAAGATATAATTTCATAGAAATCTACCTGAGTTTGTTGAATTTATTTAAAAAGAATAAAATTCCTCCTAAATGAATCCTCTTTTGTTCTTAACTATATACAAATCTTTTTTTATTTGTTACATATATAACGTTATCTATATTTCTGAAATTATTTTTTTGAAGTTAGAAAAAAAATGCATCTTTTACAGAGTTTAGACTAGATTTTATTACATTTGTAATGATTTAATCATCACTTCATTTCAGTGAGAAAATATTCAGTTAGTAGGACAGTGGATTTCTTACAGATGAATTCAATTTAAATTGCAGAATTGTACTACTAGGCATCGATATTTTTGCGTGCTTATAAATTGATTCTTTTTGATAATAATGGACAGATGTTTTGATTTTTCTTATGGAAGAAATTTTAATTTTGTCTGTTAATTGGCTCTCAACTATTCCTTAAATTTCAGCTCAAGAATAAAAGTAAGAATTTCAGTCAGATAAATATTTTGTGCAACTGAAGTGCGTCGCACAATAAAGCCTATAAAATAGAATAAAATAATTGAAACTTTCGGAATTAGAACAGGATAGGGTAAAGTCTCTTTTTTTCCGATATCAGTATAAAAACCGTTCCTGTACCTTTAAAGAGGCAGGCTTAACTTCAGTTCTGTTTTAGGAATGATTTGTGTGATTGTTATATTCTAGATTCCTTCAGAAGTTTCTAAAACAGTCGTCAAACATAATAGAAAACGGAAATATTTTTCAAACTTAAATTAATAAATATTTGAGAAGAAAATCGTGTTTTCTATGTATTCTAGAAAATACAGTAACCGTAAATGCATTGACCTCCAAAATACGTGCTTCTCACGACAAAAATAAAAATCTTCGTCATTCACACCGAAACTTTAAAAACAGAGTAAAGAGTGAAATTGGAAAGCGCGTCTCACACCTACTTGCAAAACTGAGTCATCGCTGTCATTCAGCTTAAAAATAAAGGTAACGTTTCTAAGCGGTGCGGTAACAAATGACGCACCTTTCCCAAAATTAAAGCTGTTACAAAGGTTGGGATACTGAGTAATGCTTTCTGATTTTCTGGAGCTGGTTCAAAACTAAACAAAACACCGAGTAACAACTAATTGTTTTAAGTTTTTGCTTACAAAAAAAGTACCTTCTCTACGTATCTCTCAGGTGTTATTTTTTTGCATTTTCGGTAATGAAAACTTAATATAAATATATTTTTTTAATGTGTGTTTAAAATCTTTTCAAATGAAACTGTAACAAATAAGAGACAGTCGGGGTGTTAAATGGAAGACTCAGATTTAAACTGGACCGAGTCCATGTTTTATCCATTTTGCACTACCACTGCCATGACGGTGTAGAAATGTTATATTTTCTGTGTGATAAGGATCCAAGTCGATAGTTTAATTTTATTCATCAGGAAGCAAGAGCAATGTCCGTTGTTATTTCAAATTTAGCTGATGAACTTTAAGGTCTGTTTTCTCAGAAATGAACCTCATGGACATGGTCCACTATAACTCTGACCACTCCAAATGTCAATGGCTAAAGTTAGTAGTACAAGATACTGCTGAATATTATCATGATATTTTTGCAATATCATGCCCCTATTAGCACAACAAATTTGTTACTGCACTTTACTGACGATCGGCAATTATTACGTACAACGTGTTATGTAATGTAATCTCATGATTCAACATCGTACAAAATTTCACTTAAAATTCACCATTAAAGTACATTTCAATTAAAATAAATTTAACTTAATTTATTTAATAAAATAAATATCCTTAGTAGTTTTATTTAGCACAGGGCTTTTTAAAATGTAGGTCGTGACCTCAGTGGGGTTCATGCAGAAAAAATTTAGATTCGCGTAATCTCTTACAGAACCTTTTTCATTCAGATGGTGCAAAATTAGGGAAGAAATTTATCTTCACTTAAAAAATTTCGCTAAAATTTTGTAAATCATTGGTTTTAATTGAATTTCTTTTTAGGTATCATTAATTGCGGCTTCATTTCCTTTTTAATTTTCTAATTGTGCAGTGGAAAAAGATTTTAATGGTTTAAAGGGGATCTCGAAAGGAAGAAGTTTAAGAGGCCCTATTTTAGAATATAATTAAAATCTTTAATTGAAACAAACAGGACCAATATTCTTAAATGTGAAATACATAAACAAAATGGATTATACTCGTAAACATTAATGCTATCGTTGAAAACTGTACAGAAGATTTCTATATAACGCGAACACATGTTTGGAGGAGCATCTTGTTCTTGGGCCAAACGCAACAAACTAATCAAACCAACTCACATAACTAGCATTATGCGAGTTATTTTCGTTGGTTTGTTGTGGGGCGAGTATGTTTTAACGTGTTTAAACTGTTTTTGAATGAAAACTTGAAGAGAGAGGGAGAGAAACACAGCCCTGTTTCATTAATTTTTATTTCCTTTTTTTCCACAGCGCTATTGATTTCCACAAACACTTAGTAAGAACGTGATAAAGTGCGTGATTGAACATAATTTCTGATGTTAATCTGATCGATGTATCATTTAAAAATGAAACCAACTCGCATAACACGAGTTCCTAATAAGCAAATTCCTATAAAATAGTAATCCACAAATTCCAAAATGGAACTCAACTGTATTTTACATTATTTACAAAATATTATGCACAAAATAATATCTTATAATTTTTGCAAAAGATTCAGAATTTCACTTCCCGAAGTACAGGTATTTTAACGAATTTTACTAAAGACTTAAGCTTACATCGCGAATAGCTCTAGATTACTGTATAGTATTTGGAAGATAATGCATAATACTGTAGAAATACAGGTTAGTCATAAGTTATTGGACTCATTTCAAAAATTAATAAAAAAATCCTATAATGTATAAACTTTGTTTTTTTTTAAATAAGAGAGTAGCTCAAAAAGTTTTTTTAAATAGGTAACGCGCCGTTACGACGATCTAAATCTCCGCAATCCAATGCAAGTGTTAAAATGGCTACCGTGCAGCAGAAGGCACGTCTGACGCGTCTCTGATCATCAGTGAAGGAGACTTTAACTCCTTAATTGCTCATACCAACGCTTAATGGAGTTCTTACTTGGAGATCGATAATTTCGATACTCTAACCGAATAATTATTTGAATTGTTACAATTGACTTGTTTTCGTGGAACCAGAGACGTGCCTTCTGCTGCACGGTAGTTATTTTGCCATTTGCGTTGGATTGCGAAATATTAGTGCGCCGTAACGGCGCGTTACCTATCTAAAAAAAACGTTTTGAGATACTCTCTCATTTAAAAAAAATCGAAGTTGCTACATTATAGGTTTTTTTATTAATTTTTGAAATGGGTCATGACCACCCTGTATTGTACAATATTTTGTATTATTTGGCAACAATATTAAAATTTCTTCCATCATGTATATTAACATTCTTTTTATCCTAATGAAAGAGAGAAAGGGTTATATATGATATTCATATAAGTAGAAAACAGATAAAGAAGTCAACGATAAAGCAAGTAATTTTTTGTGTCAGTCTTTAAATTATAAGTGTTGTCTTAGGATTCGCAGAGGCACGTTACTATAGAAAGGAATTAAATATCACGATACAGATTAGGCACGTTAAATATGGGAAAACCTAAGCGTCATCACAATAATTTGGCATGGAAAGCTAAAGAGAGAAACACTGGTTTAGGTTCCGTCTTCATCACATCCAATCACAACTCGAAATCACGCGATTCGTCTTCAGTACAACTCAGTAACAGAACGAGATCTTCATTCATACGCTCAAATGAATAAATCAAATCTGGGTCAGCAGAAAAGGCTCCTTTCACACCTGATTTTCGGATAAATATGGAATAAGACAATCATCCCCTTCTAATTCCATTCTCCGCCACATTAACTTTTAATAATAAGATGGGCATTTCACTTGTAGGAACCTCTTGGAAGTCCACAAAAGCTTTTTGAAAGATATGTTTCGACTTACCAAAAAATTATTAATGTTTTTAAAAATATCAGTAATTTATAGAGAATTTTATTTTAAACTATGTTAAAATTTCAACTTAAGTTTGATGTACAGAGAAATGGACTGAAAAATCCAGGTATCTGATTAAGTCAATTACAAACAACACTGGTGAAACTGATCTAAACAAAAAAAAAGTGTCATTTTACGTTGTTGGCAAGGACGAATCCTTTTTTCCGATCATACTTACATCATCGCTTTCTTTCTCAAAATAAATCATGTTTGCAATTGATAACATTTTTTTTTAATATTTAACCTATATGAAAAACATCAGGATGCAGAAACAAAATGCATTTGGTTTATCAAATGCTTTTGACTATTCAAGGGATGTTAAAATTCAAAAATAATATTTGATATTCAAAAACACAACTCATTTAAATTTACAATGACGTCTTAAGTAATTGAAAAGAAATTTAAACTTACATTTTAGAATATTTCTAATGATCAGCTAATGTGAAAAAAAGGGCATCTTTCAAATGAAGTAAGATTAATCTTGTTGGTGATGTTTTAATTGAATACAAATCAATATCACTAAAGATGCGTTGAATCGAATTATTTATCTATTATTTTGAATCAAATTATTTGATGGTTGGTATGCTTCTGAAACGAAAAGACAAAGGATTTCCCTGATTAAAATACACAACAAAAACGTCTGAAAGAGGATAGGATTTCCCTTTCATACCTCGCAGGTAGGTTTTTTTTGCATCTTGTGCTATTAAGACACAACGCGAGTATGCTTTAATGGATTTAAGTAAGGTGACCAAATTTAGCTCGAATATTAGCTCCAACAACAGAAGGACACAGATAAATCGAAGATAAAAAATATCATAAATAAAAGAAAGATTTAATCATTGCAACAATAATACAGAATACACAATAATATGATAAATGCACAATAAAACATTCGTAGCATAATTTATTGTGCACTTTTCGAGGAAGGGAAGAACTTACAAAAGGAGGACGGTTGGTTACCTTAGTTTAAGCATTTTTTGAATGAAAACATGAAGACAAAAATACTGTATCAGGAATCGTAATTTTTCCCTTTCTTTTTTCTCCTCCAATATGTTATTAATTTCAACAAGCTCTCAATAAACACAAATGATATGAAAAGATCATTAGTTTTTAGATCATTAGTTACCCTCTTTTCAGATGACACATATGATAGGTGTGTTATCTGAAAAGAGCGTATGATCTGTTATAAGAAATTGACAATTTTATAAATCTATTAGACGGGCTATGCAATCGGGAGCCATGGTTTCGGGTTCTTTGTTGAGAACTGTACTCTATGGTGTGTACTCTTCCGTGCAAAGCTGAACCCAATAGCGAATTGGTTGTACAACAGAATATTTATGACGTAATAATAAATTTTAGAAAAATTCAGGTTTAGATTGTTTTTCTATGATGAATTGTAAAAATATCTATATCTCTTAACACGTGTTTTTTTGGAGTTGGTTTCTAATCGCTTAACTGTATGTTTGATTTTCTCTTATACAAATCATGAAGTTGAGCTTCCTAAATATTATAGCGCAGCGGTTCCCAATCTATTGACCTCGGCCCTCTTGTGGACCTCGGATAGCGTATTAGTGAGCCGCGGAATGCTAGTCAATAGTCGAGCTTCAAGAGTCTTCACTCTTTTTTTGCTTTAGAAACTATATATTTTTAATCCTTTCACAGTAAGCTTTCCTACTTACTGACATATACGTGCATAATATATATATATATATATATATATGCATATAAATGTATTGTATGTGTTTGTATTTTTTTACTTGTATATTTAGTTAGTGAGCCTCAAATATTTTTTTACACAACAGGTGGTCCGCTCAACCAAAAAGGTTGGGAACCGCTGTTATACAGTAAAATAACAACGGTTGTAATAAAATATTCGTGGCAGTATTACCTAATAATTGCCAATGGAAGGTATTTAGCTTAAAAATCTGATTAAATTTGACGCCTAACTTAGTAGTTATTTAATTTGATAATTTAAATGTGTATTATTTGTGATAAGAAATCAACAAGTTATAATTTAACGTTTCCCATTATGAGCTTACATGTTTAATACTTGATGAAACAATCGATGTTTTGTCAAACTTCTTCTTATATCCTAATAATATGTCTTTTCTTTTGCAGGACAAAATCCGACTTCTACAAGAAGATCTCGAATCTGAAAGAGAGCTTAGGCAGAGGGTAAGCAAAAACAATTAACAAGTACATTTATATGTGCTCGGTAGTCTTTCTTGATGTCTTAATTTTTTCTCCTTTTAAATGAAACCTTTCAGATAAATATAACACATTTTAAGCAAGTTTCTTGTTTAAACCTTTCGCGTTCATTGAAACCACACATTGAGCAATTTTTTTTACTGCGCTTGGGCGAAACGTAGCGTAATTTTTCTTTCATAACATAAGAGGTCAAATATATAGGCCAACTTATATAAAAATTCCAGTTCAATAACGTTAGTATTCACAAAAGATACCGGCATTGCAAGAGCTAAATTGCTTTCGATCTCTAAGAGAAACAAAATGATGAGAGTTCTTGCACAAATTGATATTTTTTAAAATTGAATCTTCGAGAGTAAAATTGAATTTTATGAAGGTTTTATATCCTGAATATTCATGCATACTTATAAATTAAGTACATAATTTAAATTGCATTTCGATTATAACTTATTCGGAGGAAAAATAGCCCGATACCGTTCATTGGTTTCACTGTGAAACAACAAATTTCTTGAAAATAAAAAATGCCAATTTTTTTTCTTTTACATACTTATGATCAGCTACATGTCTAATACTCATTTTTGAAATAAATTTAGTAATTTTAAAAACGAAACATGTTGTGAACTTGAAAGAGTTAACAAGATAAAGAAATTCTCACAGTTTTTCGTGATTGTGTTTCCATTTAAGCAGATGTCCCATCTAGGTCTGGACAGAATCGATCTTAGTTTTCTAATAGCTTAGTTTCATACATTTGGATTTTCTGAAAGTTGACATCATAATCAAAAGCACAGAAATAAAATATGGTGGATTAGGTGGGTGAGGAATAAAAGGATCAACATTTGTCGAACTTTCTTTCATTCTGAACACGAACCTGTTGGTATTTATAGTAATAGATTCATAACTTCAAGGAAGGGTCCAAATATATTCATAAAAAGGAATAGATTTCCTACCACTGAATATTTGAATTGCCAAAGAATTCTCATTCTGTATGTCATAATCTAAACGACTATATCAATACTTGTGACGCAAATGTGAAGGCTATCTTAACCGCTGTAATTAAGAATTCTTGAATCCTTTTCTAATATGACATCGAAATCTGATACCTTACAACCTAGTCCAACAGATGTAAACATGAATGTATTGATTTTAGAACACATTTAAATCTAAATTAACAAATTTTGCTTTCTTATAGAGACGTTGTTTGTTTTGATAAATATAAAATACTAATATAAATACTAATATATTTCAATTGAAATATGTCTGTACTTTGTTGTTGAGTGATATATAAAACTATCAGCATATTAAACCAAAAACGCCTTGCTGAATGACTCACCTATTCAGCAAATTTAAGCAATGCTTTTTTTGCTTTATCCTTGATACCGTTATACACAGCAGAAATATTGGTTTTCCTGTAACCCCGACAGTGGCTTTTTGGCAACTGTAACAGCTTCAAAGAGCTGTTTGATACCCCCGTTGAAGATAGCATGAAAGTATTACCGCTTAATTTTCATATGTGACCTCACATTATTCTTGCACAAAAGAACTCTAAAGTTTGTTTGCCTGATACACATAATAAAAAATTGGTGATAATGGTATTACTTTTCATGTTTGTAGCATAATTGTTTTCAAAAGCGGTGTATAACCACATTGTATAAATTGCTCGTGTGTGTCGTGCATAAACGTTTAAGTAATCTCCATTTCTTCATCAAACTGTCAAAACGAATGAGAATTTTTACTAAACATGACAGGAACAAATGTTTCTTATGATAGAGATTTACATATAAATATTTTTAGCAAGCATTGGTACCTTTGCATTGGTACATTTAGCATTGGTACCTTGATCTTTTCAGATTTTCTCTTAGAGACAATCAGAACTTAATTTCATAAGGAAAGCATAGCGTAAAAAATTTAAATGAAAACGTTCTACAGGGAACATGCGGAAGTGTTTGTAACTACGCAAATGCTTTTGTAAGTATCTCGATGACACAAGTTTCACCCGTCGAGTTCAATAGTTCACAATTTTATTAGCTTTTTACTTTATGACGCAATATTAGCTATGAACTTGAGAAGATTCAGATACTTACTCTTGCTAGCAATGCCATCTTATCCAGTGGGTTAATTGGAATATTGCCCAGGGGCGCAATTGATCCAAGGGCACCTAAAAATTTACCATACTGATTTTATTTTCATTTTGGACCAAAAACATTATTTAATATTTTTAAATATGCTAGAGGTAAAAATTGAATTAGGAAATTAACTATCTAAATAGACAGAATTAACTAGATACATATCAATTTTATGATGTTACATAAACGTGTCTACCAGTTCAAAAAATATTCATACAGAGACAATGAGTGAGAAAATCCTAAACTACGAGTATAATAGAAGTAGCCTACATTATCTATGATAAAGTAGCTATACCTAATATCATAGGAATGCATCATATTTAAATATTTAATCACACTATAGAGCACTATATTAAAGAATCTTACAAGTTCTGTAACAATTTGAAAAGTGTTGCGTGACTATCTTAAAAGCAAGAATATTGTTTACATTATGAGTGCATATAACTTTTAGAATTACTTTGCTTTGAGTATTTTTTAAATGCAATAAAATGTATCCCATAAATATTGAGCATAAAATTGTTGATTATACATTTTATTAATTATAAAAAATTTAGCGTTATATAGAGGCTCAGATACCTATTACGGTTCTGATGGGGTTCCAAATTATCCTAAACCAGGGCGCTCAGATTAGCAGACAGCGCTGGTAGCTAGTCGGTAATGAATAAAAGTAACAATAAACGAACGAAGCAAAAAAGTTGTAAAAATTAGCAACAGGGGAAAATAAGCCAAGAGTCTCTTGTATGAACATGATTCAATCGTTTGCGTATGGACGAGTTTTCTGGTTTGTTTATTTTAGATTCACAGACCATTTTCCGATAACCGCCAAATCGATCTGGATACTGTATCAAGCATCAAGCTCGAATCAGTTCTGTCTTTAGTACACAAAAGCGTTCAGTTCTGTGTTCTTTGAGTTCGTGTAATCCTTTTTATTAAATTCTGTTAAAAAGGCTCTTAAAACGGACGAATTCCAAATGAAACAATTGTGATTAGCTAAATCGTTTGGTTAAAAATTTAACCGCCAAACAAGCCTTAGAATTCGCCAAAAAGAGCAATAATGAACAATTATAGCAGTCTTTAAACAAAATTAAGCCCTTAGCATTAAGCCCGTAAGTAAGCATTGAGAGCTGCAGTCATAGAAACATGAAATTCAACCTTTTCAAAGAATCCGTAAGCCATAACATTACAAAACTCTACTTTAAACATTAATTAACTTCTTCAAATAGAGTTTTGAAATTTTGAAGATTCCCATTGACTTAGCATTCATTACCACCGGAAGTCGGTGGTTATGGCGGATGTCCTACTTTAATACAAATAAGCAAAATAGAAAACACGTCCATAATAGTTCAGCCATATTTGTAATGCAAATTAACTGATAATTGTCAGAGGTGTAAGATTACAACAAGTTATAACAAATGCCATAAACATCTAAATATCAGTTTAATTAGTGAATGTAAGGGAAAGAGTTCTAAAATAAAACACAAAAAAATTACCAAATGTCTCTACTCTCTTATGCGAATTATACAAAGAGAAAGCAATGTAATCGTTAAAAAATTCAACCTCGAGATTTTGATGGATCTCCACGTTTTAGACCTCCCTGAGTCCGATAAACACCATTTTTGGAATTATGTCTGTCTACGTGTATGAGGAAACGATAACTCAAAAAGGGAACAAGCTCGAAGAATGAAATTTGACATATGGTATTTGCATTAAAATTGTAGATTTGTTTAGTATTTTGGACAAAATTCGACATCTTGAAGTCTATCAGTCTGTCCTCTCATGTACATACAGGGTGACAATTATTGAGCTATATGAAATAAAAAATAAAATTTTCAAACACTACTGAGTTAAAAAAATTTATTCAAATAATGAAAGTAACTACATATATTCGGAATTAGTTTATGGCATGTTCGATATGCTTGCCATCAATGGCTAGACTTGGCGCAGACGAAGAGCAAAATTTTTCAAAAATCGCTGAAGTGTCGAATCATCGACACTACCAGTCCGATGACTCGAACTTTTCAATTACATTTTTGATTGTTATAACACTCGGACCGGTTGTCTTCAGCTTGTACTCAGTTGCAAATTTCCGTTGAGCCGCAATCGGGCTGTTATTGCTCGAATAGTAGGCCTTGACGATCGATATATGCTCAGAAACGCTGTGTTTCGACATTTTCAACGAAAGATGAACAACAACAATAAGAGCGCGCATGCTCAAAAAAAATCCCAACATGCCCTGCATTCAACCGCCAAGTTTTAACTAAATCTCGCCAACGGTTCAAAAGTTATCAAGTTTTTTTTTCATATAGCTCAATAATTGTCACCCTGTATGAACACGATAACTCAGAAATATAATGAGCTGGACAGGGGAAATCTGGACTATGAATTTCATTACAAGAATTGTAGATCTGTGTCAAATTTCGGGGAAATCCTTCAAACAATGGATTGTCTGTCGCCTTGTCTATACGTGTTTATGTGAACACGATAACTCAAAAAAGCAATAAGGTAGATGGATCGATTTTAGTATGCGATATTCACACCAAAATTGTAGGTGTGTGTCAAATTTTGGATAAATTCCATCGAAGCATTTATTGTCTGTCCACGTGTATGTAAATACGGGAGCTCGGAAACGCAACGAGCTATTGACATCAAAATTGCAGGTCTTTATCAAATATGAATCCAATAGGCAAACGAAAAGATGTCCTGTTCCGCATACTACATTCTCTTCGCAATACGGCTAAGTTAAACTGAAAACACATCGTACTGTGGATTATACAAGAAAGTAGATTGGAGAACACTGTCAATGGTTTCTCCTTTTTCTGTCTCATTAATTGCCTGTGTTTTCAAATACACCGAAATTTGTTGATATTGAGATTACCGGCGTTGCCTTACAGTGCTCTGAAATGGAATACAGTAGAACTCCGGAAACCTGAACCCCAGGAATCCGAAATTTCGGATAATTCAAACATCCTTTATAATTTTCTGAAACATTTTTTCTAAAAAATGAAGGGAAAATAACAGTTGCGAATCAGAAACAAAGCTAATGTTCATCCCTAACTTAAAAGAAGTATATTCGAATTGGTCTTTAAGAATGAATACGGCACCTTAATTAGTAATAAAAAAAATTCGGATATTTTCTTTTAACCCGCAAATTGTTTGCCATTGTACTATGCGAATAGTCGTGTACTCTTTCCGTAAGCCTTCACAGAGCACCCAGAGTCAATACTCTACTGCATTTGGTATATCAAGAGTATTTTACCGAATTTCCCGGAATCCGAACAAAGATCAGGCCCAATTAGTTCGGATTCCCGGGGTTTTACTATACTTTAGTTCTAAGCACTCCACATTTTAATCCAAAACAAAAATACGGTCGAGGCGATATTAAGGACGTATCTTAATTGCTGTTTCAAGACCATTCAGGACCAT
>BGPR01000276.1:159450-191058 GCA_013235015.1 Araneus ventricosus | reverse complement strand
AAAAAAAGCAGTCTTAGTGATTTTGTCTTAAAGCCGTAACAAAGTGACTGTCAGTATAATCTTAGTACTCTTAAGGGATTTGCTTTAAAATATATAGATAATTAAAATTCGCCTATTGAAAAGGTCTAGAGGTGGTTCTATGGCTCCAAACGAAACAAAATTCCACTAGTATGTAGTGCAAGCGATGAGCTCTGTCACCCCCCCCCCAAATAGCATAGAAAAAAAGTATATCACTTTTATTTTTGTCAATAGGTGGCGCTGCGCCAATATCTGAGGTGATTTTTGCAGATTTTTTAAAAAAATTACTGAAACAAAATTTAATAGTTCATTCGAAAATAGTTCAATAGTTCATTGGATATTTAAAAAAAATTAAAATATTTTTTTAGTTCAACTAAAAACCCTGCCGAAATTATGTTCTGAACGAAAAGTCTCTTTCGCTCAAAATATCGTTTCTATGCAAGACGGTGCACCACCGCGCACTACTTTTCTTCTTATCGTCACTTATACTACTTTCAAAATTTTGTTTCGTTTGGAGCCATAGAACCGACTTTAGAGCCTTCTGAACAGGCAAACTTAAATTATAACAACCCTGCACAAAATGCACTCAAATCGGTCATGTCAAAATCAAGTGTAAAAATTGTAAAGTTTACATACCTTGACCTATGTTTTTGCTTTCTGTCTCCTAGCTGGAGATGAACAAAAAGCGCGACCTGGAGTTGTCGAAACTGCGTAAGTTGTTGGACGACGTGCACCTGGAAAGCGAGGAGAACGCACACCACCTCAGAAAGAAGCACCAGGAGGCCATAGTGGAAATGCAGGACCAACTGGACCAGGCCAACAAATCCAAGGCAAAGTGAGTATTTTTTTAACTCAGTAGAAGAGGCTATTACAAAGCGGGGCTGTTCTAAGAAACGCCTACGAAAAGTTCGTTAAAACATAAAAGTGAATGTTTGTTAATCAAGAGATCTGTTTGATATTGTAAACGTTTAATAAAAGAAAAAACACGCTTTTATTAAAGTGCTAAACAGTAGAAATTACTTTTAATTATTTTCTACGTATTAGTCTTTCATTTAAAATTCATTATTATAAATATTAAGGAATCTTGTAATAAATTTTTTTCCAAATTCACTACCAGGTAGGGCTATCCCAACATGCCCAATAGCTAATCCACTCTAAACGTGGCCCGATAGCTAATTTCTAAACCGTTAGAGATAGCCATATACTTCTAAATAGAAAAGTGCTTTAATTAGCGTAAAGAACGACCTAAGTCTAAATTTTTATACAGTCCCCCGGCCCTGTTAATCGTACCTAGTAAAATAGAAACAGAATCGAAAATTTTGACTTTGTCGAATAACTACATTCGACTTTGTGCAGATTTAGTTAATAAAAATAGAAAATGTCATTAAATAAATTCTGTTTATTTATTCATTTTTACTTTACGTAGGATTGAAAGGGAAAAGCAAAAATTCCAAGCTGAAGTGTACGATTTACTCTCACAAGTTGAGCTGGCTAACAAAGACAAAGTAAGTACATTTCTTGTTTTGCAATCCATCAGGTATGTGGTTACGGCCCGCAAAAGAACATGTAGCAAAATCGTTTTATCCATACAGCATGAGCAATGCTGTAACAGCTAACAACGATCTTTATGTATTCCTAACAATTATTTTTTGTTTTACGGTTTCAGTTTCATTGTATCAAAGCACACTGAAACTAACACGGAATAGATTCTGTCAGAATGTAATTTTTAGGCAGATTATTTTTCGTTTATTTGTTTTCTCACATAAAATTTTAAAATGACAACTGTTTATCCTTTTGAACTATTCTGAACCCAACAATGCAATACTTTTTTTAACATCAAAAATTATG
This sequence comes from Araneus ventricosus, assembly GCA_013235015.1. Classification (NCBI taxonomy): domain Eukaryota; kingdom Metazoa; phylum Arthropoda; class Arachnida; order Araneae; family Araneidae; genus Araneus; species Araneus ventricosus. The sequence continues at coordinate 189,192 of BGPR01000276.1, read as the reverse complement.
AGTAGATAAAATAAAACAAATACGTCAGTTATAAATTACGGATCATCAAATGTCATACTTACTTTTATGATGCAAAAGTAACATTCTTTAGGTTCAGTGAGACTTCGATTAACCGTCACTAGTTTAACAATCAGTTTTTGTTTTTCGTAATTCTCTGAAAAGCAAAAAGTAACATAGGTTTATAGTTTTACCATACATTTCTGTGTGATAAAACTATAAACATTTCTTACTACTCTTGTATTGAAGTTTATATTGATCATTTCGGAAAATTAAATACGTTATGTATATATTGTTACACAAATCTTTCCGTGGGTGTATGGTGTAAACAGTCCAACACGCAGGATAATGGAGAATGAAGATTTATTCACAAATATGCAGGAAAACACGTACCACGGGTAACAGGAAACAATAGATTTTGCACTGATTAGCAACGTAAACAGACAACAATTCACAGGTAATAACAGTTCAGCACTTCGAGATTTTGCAACACAAACAGTCAGCAAATCACTAATAACGACAATAACAGCACTTTCAATAGCGCTCAGATCACCAGCTTTCCAGCTCGTACTGCAGACACGAGCCAAAGTCGTTCCAGTCGGTCAATACACAACTCTCTGATCCAAGCGCTCTCCCCGACAGGCCGTAACGTCACATGGAGTTTTCTCGTACAATCAAGCGTATTTTCTTTCCTAATAGAGATATCGAGAAAAGGGTCGCATTTTCTGGAATAATCGATTTGTCGCCAAATTAGTCGCGAAGTCGCCAAAATGGCCGCCAAGGTCAGGGGTCCAGGCCCTGCCATCTCATACTTACCCCTGTAAAACACTCTTCCCAAACATAAGACTAGTGAGGCAGGAAAGCGACATTACATTTTTGCAACAATATTATTCATTTATAAGGGACTTTATTTTCATTTTCGTCTCAAGACAGCAGCGAAATCACGTTACTGTACATTTGTATTACGAGATTTCTGTTATCCGTCTATTCGGTTATTCGTCACAGCACTGGTCCAGACAGTGACGGATAATCGAAGTTCTACAGTAACAGGGAATAATTTTGACGTTAGTGAGGGATAACAAAACGAAAATAAAAGAGAAACAAATATCGGAATGAACTGTAGCAAAAAATATGCAGGAAGTAACGCGTTTGTGGAGTTGCACGTTTTTACGTTAGTTTTTTTTTATTTACGTCAAGAAAACAACTGATATACTTGATTAAATTAATCTCGTTGAAATAGTATAAAAGAAATGCAGATAAAAACATTCTATTCAGTAATTCATTTTAGTAAAGAAGATTTTTACGTTGTAAACTTTTATTTGAATGGAATATTCTAACACAAAAGAGATTTACTTGCAGTAATATAAATCATGAAAAGAGGAGAGGTTATTACTTAAAGCTATTTATTTTTCATAATTTTGGAGCTCAGTCATGTTAGTAAGTTTTGGACAGTCTCCTTTTACATGTTGTAGATTGTATCCCATTAATACAATTGCAAAGGAAAAAACGACTTTAACAATATATTTGCCTAGAATTGAACCTTCTGTGAATGCAGACATACAATCCACTTTATTCTACAAGTATGATTTATACATATATTACGATAATTCAAAATTAGAAACATCTTAACACTTCTATTCAACAGAATGAATTCATATCGCCTAATCACATGAAGATCTTAACAGATGATTCGTGGCATTAAAATCCCTCTGGAACTAAATGAAATATTTTAGTTCAATCAAATTCCTAATAAATGTTACTGAAGTAGAGAAATAATTAGTTATCTTTAAAAATTACTATAAATATTAAAAGCACTATCTTGAGATTTCAGTAAATTTTTCAAATTCTTTCTGCACTATCATATATGATTTATGCATTCTCATTTGGTATAACTCTATTTTGTATTACTAAACATTTATTTATTCCATTTTATCCAAATACATAACCTCAACAGTTAAGAAATGCTATGTTCTGATCACATGTTCTTAACAAATATTTCATTATGTATCATTGCATTTTTGCAACGGAGCTAAGACTATGTATATTTTCGTGTGAGGAAGAAGGATGATTTGAACATCCTCTTATCCTCGTGTGATTATCTTTCATGCTAAACGAAGCTTTCATTTTAATTGATTTTAATAAAAAAACAACAAAAAATGACTTTAAAATGGTTATGAAAATCGCATTCTTAAGTATTGATTATTTGCAACCATTAACCCACTGCAGTTTTTATACCTTGTATGTCTGGAGTTCGTACCCTCAATATCGCAAATGATCGCGGTATATCTTGCCATTTTCACGACGGTAGATGTAATAAACGTTGTACACGGCACCACAGGCAGTCGCCTCCGCAAAGCTTCGCTGCTTACCAGCCTTATTATTATTACAAACTGTTACTATGCTTATTTTTGAACAGAAACGGCGAGAATCGAATGTTTTTTTCATTGGAAAGATAGCCAAAGTTGGCATTCCTTCCGATTATTTCATTCTAGACAATTGCCCCATTCTCGTTACCCTTTCCCTGCCCTGTTCGTTAATTTCTTAAAAATAGTCATTCTCTCATTTCTAGTTGACACAAGATGCAGGGTTAGATTTCCCATAACAACTAGGCCATGGCCTAGGGCGCAAACGATAGGGAGCGCGTATGCACCCCTAATAGGAAAACAAACACCTACTAACTTTTCAGTATCATTTTGAAAGGTCAAATAAAATGTTGTTTTTGAAATTTACTATTATTCAATTATTAGTTCACACTCTCCCTATATATATTTATATATCTTGTTCAAATTTTCAATCGTTAATAAAATACTTTTTATTCATCCATTCAAGTTCAAATACATTTTTTTAAACTTGATGGCACTTGATGTTAATACAGTTTTTCAAATATTAATTCATTAATTAAATTGAATTAATTAATTAATTAGATCGCTGGAAAACAATTTCTTTTTCAGATTCTTTTTTCATTTGGGTTCTAGTCTAAGTCAAGGAGGGAACAAAATGGAAAATGAAACATGTGAATAAATTAGTGAGAGAGATGGAAAGTGTTTATGTGAGAGAGAGAAAGTTTGACACTTAATATTGTGATTCTGTCATATGTATATTAATTGTAATTATTTAATAAAAAGTAACTAAAATAAAATTTTTCTCTGTTGACCTAAGTAGAAATTGACTTAATTTTTTTTAATATTACTTGTTTACATTAAAGCGATCTTACATTGAGCGATACATTTTTTGTTTTCTGTGGAACTTACCGTACCTTTGCACATTTTTGCAATGAAATAGATTTAAAAAGATCTGCCCTTTTCAATGACCCTTCAAGCCCATTCACGGACAAAAGCGCGGACGAAAAGTTCTAGTAGGTATTTCAGACGAGTCCAAGAAATTCGTTGAAGTATCCTTGTAGGTTTTAATGTCACAATTTTGATAAGTAGTGTAAGTCTGAATTAGAAATTTAATATGGTGCAGAGATTATAAAGATTGTATTGATTATATGTTTCAAAGATAAACTATTGTATATGAAATTGAAAATTACACATTAACTTTTTTGAGATGGGGGCGCAGAATATGCTTTGGCCTAGGACGTAGAAATGTGCAAATACGGTCCTGACGAGATGGTTGATAGGGTGATTCAGGTACATTAGAATTACGAAAATGACGTAGAGATGGTTTAATAACTGTGCTTTCTTTCCTGCAGTTTGCCGCCCAGAAGACCGTGGAGAGGCTCGAGCTGTCCATCCATGACCTGAACATCCACATCGAGGAGTTGAACCGCCAGGTGACCGAGGTCAGCTCCCAGAGGAGCCGACTCTCTTCCGAGAACACCGAGCTCATGAAGGAAGTGCAGGAGTACAAGCTACACCTGGACAACGCCAACCACCTCAAGGGACAGCTGGCCGTTCAGCTCGAAGAGATCAGGAGGAGGCTCGAAGACGAGGAGAGGGTGAGACATTCTTCACTCATAAAAACTATTTCTTTCGTAATACGCGACTCAAATTGCTCGCTAAAATCAGCGAAATTTTAGAGATAAATGTCTGAAAATGTAAAAGGGGCGGTGTATAAATCCAATTCAAATAACAAAACTGTTAACTATTCAATTGTCTTTAACACATCATTAAGACACTTTGCACTTATTTCCTCACAAAACAGATGAAACTTTGACAACATTTAATAAACGTTTCTTTTTCAATCCATTGTTTTTCCGTTTTGTTTAATTCAAAAAATATATATAATTCTTATTAATATTAATTAAACGTTTCTTTATTTAAAAAATCTGTTCTAACACATTTCCATGCAATATAATGAGCATCAAGTGTCTTGAATCAATCATTAGCAGTCTCTTGTTTTCCGTAAGCCAGGGCCAACCACATGGGTCTATTCGGGTGCTAATTTGTGGTTCTAAAGTAAAATTAGAAATGAAAATAAAACTGTTGTAGTTTCATTTATAAAACATTTAAAGGTTATTAATAGGACAACGGTGTTTTAATTTGATTTACAGGCCTCGTAAAATTTCGAGGCATTAATGCTGGTTTCACTCACGATGTTTTAGCAGGTGTTGTAGAAGCGCACTGTTTTTCAATTTAAATATAAATTACTCTAGAAACAGTCTCTGCTGAATAGCGTTTTCTGATCTCTCATGACAAAAACACAGGTGATCAATTTTGTTTCTGGTTCCCCTGTCTTATTTATGGTGCCAATCGTTTTTAAACATGCATTTAATTCAATGCAAATTGAAGAGATAAATTAATGAAAATTTTTTAAGGTTATTATTAGCAAATTGACGGGCTCATTTGTTTTTTCAGTCTCGCGATATTTCAAGATAGGATACAAATAGTCCTTTTTAATTTAGGGCAACTTGGGGTCGTGGCTTAAATTAAGAACGATAAATTGCAAATTGGATATACAGAAACTTTCTCAGCAAATGCATGTGAAATCCTGTTATTAGCATTGATTGAAACCAATAATGACATTTTTTACGAATATTTCTCAATTTCTTATTGATATAATAAATGTTCTTACTTGTAATAACGTTACTTTTAAATTATCCTTATTTGTAAAAAATGTATTTATGGCTCTCGAATTATTTGTAAACTGCTGCGCCTTAAGTGTTTGAGGAACCGTGGTCCTAAGCCATCTCTCTCTCTTTGCGCAGCGCCGCTCTGCTCTGGAGCAGCACAGCCACACTCTGGAGGTGGAGGTCGAGAGCCTGAAGACCCAACTGGACGAGGAGTCGGAAGCCCGCATCGACCTCGAGAGGCAGCTCTCCAAGGCCAATGGAGAGGCCGCCACCTGGAAGTCCAAGTACGAAGCTGAGTGCACGGCACACGCCGACGAGGTGGACGAGCTCAGGTACGCTGACCTCCCTTTCTCATTTTACATACTTGCGTCTCTACATCGTTGTTTCTGGATACCTACCGAGCACAAAAGATCTTGAACCAGATGTGATGTAGCATCTGCATAATGGCAAAGGAACTCCTGTTCCTTTGCCATTATGCTATGCCAGATAAATTTTACGTCAGGATCTTCTTTGTGAATGGAAGTCAGAATGGGATTCTGCAAATACGGGGCGCCTTATTCATGAGCTTCTCCCGGATCCCTCCCTTAAACATCATAAGTGATCCAGATTTGAGATTATGTTCTTCAGTGAGCATGGACCTTTTACAACTTATTTACACAGATTTCATCTCCGATCCACAGATTTATGCAGCTGGGGAGAAGTGGGCTCTCCAATTCACTTCGCAGCATCATGTCCGCTCGCCTTTTCTTGGTATTTTTCTACTCCCAGCTGTACCAATTTATTACTTTGGAAAAAAGGCGTTCTTGAGAATGCTCACTCAAGATCCAAGTTAAATAATCTTATCAAGTTCCTCCTGGAATACGACTCCCTTATTATTGGTTCTCCGGGCTCATAATTCTCACTTTGGCTTCTTGTAAATTGTGCATTCGTCTTGACCGGTCTTTGATCACGGTTTTTATTGTGTTCAACATATATTTTATTATTTTGTAATTTTTGTAAATCAAAATTGTATAATAAGCTTGTTTTAAAATATCAAAAGTTTTTTTTTACTTTTTCTTCTGAATAAAGTTTCACATATACCCAACCGACGGGGAGCCGCTCTAGCTCTGAGTTCGGGGAAATGCTGTGGTGTAAGTAAGTAAGATGTGATGTAGAACTAAAGAAATACTACCCCTCCTAGCGGTGGAGACGTCTTTTTCCGTTTTTCAGGTTCAGTTCTAAAGTAGATTGTTCATATTAATAAGGACATTTTCTAAAAAAACATTGATAAAGTGTTCTTCAGATTTCAGAAATATAGGTAATTAAATGCAAAAAAGTTCGGTTCAATCACTTTAAAAGCTAAGTTTCCTAATCTGAAAGCTAAAAAAGCAAAACAATTGGGCGCTTGGAGGGCTATACTACTGCGTTCAAAAAGTTCCTGAACTTTTAAAATATTTTCCAAATGTAGATGAGTTGTGCCATTTCCCGCAATACAAACGAAGGTTATGATGTGACCGACAAGTCAAAATAGATTTCATCCAGTTCAAATACCTGCAGAGCATGCGCGTTTCTCGAGATTACAGGCATTCGAAAATTCCTGTAGTGAGGAAGGGCAAGTCGTTGGTTCACCACCACGATAAGGCGCCGGTACAAATGTCCCTCCTTGTTTCAAATTACCTGTTAAATTTCTGTGTACTTCCACATCAAGTTCATTCCCTTTTCTAGCTCCATGTGAGTTTTTTTTGGATGAAGAATTGGCTTAAGGTGCATTGATTCACAAGTTTGGAAAAAGTGCAGCGACGAAGGCGCTGGAGGAGGTAGCAAAAGAAGGCTCATAATCCGCATTTGCGACTTTGTAAGAACGATGGCAAAAATTGTATAGTTGCACAGGATAGTTACTTCGATGGAAACACCAAATAAGTTCAAGTTTCAGAACTTTTGAAACGTAATAATAGAATTCCACTCTCAAATCTTAAAAAAAAGGCATATTACTAGTTTCCCCATGGCTGCTGCCACTGAAAACCTGCATATCACGGACCTTGAAGTGAAACACTAAGGCTGAGCGAGATTTTTTTAATGCCTCAGGGTGAAGAGCAAAGAAATGCGTCTGTTTTTAACTAATTCATACTCTTCCAAACTTGGCATATATAGTGATTTCAGATCATACGAATAGGCACGACATTATTTTTATTAATATACTTCATTCGCAGAGCTAATATTTAATTCACAGCTCAATAGTTTTAGCGCAAAGACATGTCTAACCATTTAAAACTTGATAACTATATCAGGTACTTGCTGGCGAAATAATGGAACACAACAATAGTTCATATTTTGTTTGAGATTAATTAATTTATTTTAGAGATTTGCTTTCTTTCGGGATTAAGAAAGCTATATTCAGTATGAAATCGTAAAAGACTGAATTTGAATCAAAGGTACCATGTAAAAAAATTAGTATCAACTTATGGAAGACAATTTCTATTATAAACTCTATAATTTAACGAATTATAATTTTGTGAGGTATTTAAATTGATTTTACTGTTTAAGCTAACAAGTCAAAAATAATGTCAGAACAAAATATAATAATTTTGAAAAAAATATCTTACATTTACAATGTCACTTTTATCTTGCTTATCTTACAAAAAGTTAGCCTATGTATAAATTTTTTCCTAGAATATTTTAATTAATTATCATAATTTAATCAACTGTCTTTATGCTTGTACTGCTTGCAACATGAATGTTATTTTCACATTTAAAAAGAACAAATCAAGATGAAGAATAAATTTCACGTAGAGCATATGAAAATCATAATTATTAATGATGATATTTTCAATCTTTTTCAATGATTAATCCTGGTATGACCATCAGCCCCTATTAATTCATCGCCTTAATGGTGGATTACGTTTGTAAAGCATCATAACTTGTTGCTCTTTAAAATGTTTCATAAAGAACCTGCAACTTCTGAAATTTCTTCCTCAGGCATTATTGGATAATTTTCATGAAAATTCCATAAAAATCAATAAGATATAATTTATTCTTATATAGTTTCCTTTGATTGGCAGTTTTATAGTCATTTGAGTTAAGCGATAATTTTTTGATAAATCTTTTCTTTTTCATACTTTTATGCTTACTAGAGTATTAATGAAACAATTAACCCGTTAAATGTCAGAAAACTATTATTTACCTTTTTCAAAAATAAATTACATTAATATGATAATATAAATTAAATATGAAAGAAAACGCTATTTCTGAATTTTTTGAAATTAAACTGATTACTTTCAATTACAATTAGTTATCTTTTTAATTAGAAAAATGATTTTTTTAGGATATTCACCTTTTTTTATAGCATTCAGCTCAACATTCAGATGCAAGAATCAAAGCTAAAAATTGCTCTATTTAGGTGAAAATAATTATAAAACAAGCGTTCCCAAAAAAGGGACAATGGCAGAAAATGGGTTAATGCACTTGAATGCAAGAAAAGTGGAAATGCGTCTATTTATTTAGTTCGTCTTGAAATATTGCCCCAATTTTTAAAACAGATAACAAATGTTTGTTCTCTTGCAGACGCCGCCTCGCCCAGAAGACCGCCGAGTACGAGGAACAGCTCCAGGCCCTGCTGAACAAATGCAGCGCCCTAGAGAAGCACAAGTCCAGGCTGCAGAGCGAGGTCGAGGTCCTCATCATGGATCTGGAGAAGGTGAGCAGTGCTTTTCTTCGCATCTCTCGTCGAATAACAGATCATTCACTTTAACTGTACGTTGCTGTCGATAAAGCCAAGCTTACATAGGGATAGTGCTATGTGCTATTCGCAGCTGCAAGACAACATCGAGATCGTATGAATGCAAATTCCATTAACTTATTAGTGGATTAATGTCACATGATCTCGAAGGGGTCACGTGGTCTGCAAACTGAGAATACGCCTATTACAATGTAAAGTCGGCTTAACGACAATTTTTATTTCACTGATTGACAAAAGTTTTCACTTTCGCTTTCTTTTATCAATAATGTGGATTACAACATACAACATTCCTGACTATAAAATGTATGTGCAGAAAAAGATACAATATTTCAGAAAATTCTCACAATTTTAAGCAAAATTCGTGGCTTAGACCTTAATGAGTAATCAGAATAACACGATATTAAGCAACATGATTACCTTATAAATATATATTAATCGTCGTAATTTGTTTTAAAAATACTGTTAAAATTTACAATAAATCAATTTCATTCAATTTAATCAAATTATATCAAATGTTTCTACAATATCGCATAAATTTTAATCGGCTCTTACAGTAGTAGATTTAGAACTGCGAAATAAAATTAAAAACCCTTTAGCAAAAAATGCATGGAAGCATACAAGCTTTGTAATTCGAAACCCGAATTATTTAATTTATTTAAAAAAAAGTGCGAGCATAATTGTTAAATAAATTATTTAAAAAGCGATTAACAATACCGTGCAGCTGTTAATATCGAGCTTAGATTTAAAAAAATTAATATCATTTTTCTTGCTATGTTAAATGGGGTCTGTCGTATTGAAGATCACTCAAAATTAAAATAATTTTGGGCTTTTCAGAAAGGTTGAACAGAAAGCTGTATCGCTCTAAAGAAAACACATCAACATGACATATAGCAAATATACTAATATGCTGTGCATAACCAGGTTGGAAGTACATCAGGATTTAATGTTCTAAAAGTTACGATTAAAGATTTTAGTATTTAAAATCGCATAGATAAAGAAGTTTCTATCCAAAATATTCAGATGTTTCTCCTAGTTCTAAGAATTAAAATTCAGGGTTCCTAGCACATTTACAGTTCATACAATTCAAGATAATGATGCGACATTCGTAGCTTTTAAATAAATTCAATCAAATCTAGATATTAACCTTCAATGAGTGGGACAAGAAACCTTTTGTATTCGGAACTAAATAACCTGGAGTCTCTTTCCTGCGCAGGCCACCACCCACGCCCAGAACCTGGAGAAGCGCGTCTCCCAGCTCGAGAAGCTGAACCACGACCTGAAGAGCAAGGTGGACGAGCTGATCGCCCTGCTGGAGGCCGCACAGAGGGACTTCCGAGCCAAGGTGGCCGAGCTCCAGAAGCTGCAGCACGACTTCGACAAGCTCAAGGACCTGAAGGAAGCGCTGGCCAGGGAGAACAAGAAGCTCGCAGGTAAGACTGATTCCTGGTTCTGGATATCCTGAAAGACCATATTACAGCGAAATTTTATTTATTCTATGTTCTTATACATATGTAAGTTCGTTATAATACAACTAAAGTAACAGTAAAATTATTGGCAATCAATTTATATGTCATTGGTTCTTAAATTAGGTCGTATGTCTTTAATCCTCAATGTTGCTAAGACTATGGGATCAATAAATGCTGTTTTTCTTCAACTTCCAATAAGGCACAGAAGAGAAACAAACCAAATCTGAAAATTTCTGGCATGGAAAACATAAATGCTCTTCAAACCATGTTAGAGACCATTATTGTTTAGATAACAGTATTTATAATACCATGCATAACTGCGAAACAAAAAGAGCCACCCAGTATTATTCTGCCGTCGTTCATCGTATATTGAAAGAAAAAGTACTAATCCTCCGGAAATAACGTCTACTAGAAGAATATATGTCTAAAAATTTCATTGGTCGCCTGCATATTTATAAATGCACCAACCTCAAAATTTCCAATGGCAAAATCCATTTTTGACAAAGAATTTCAAAACTGCATCAAAATTTATACTCGGATACCAAATTTCATCGTTATATCTATATTCTTTTCGAAATTATGAGAAAATCAAAATTTTGACCTTTTATTGACATCTTGAGAAATAATATAGTTATTTACCTAGAATATTTTGATGTAGTAGTATGAAGTATTCTACACATTCTTCACTTATACTTTTGATTTTAAAATAATTTTGAAATATTTGATCAAATTTCATGCTTAAAGAGTTTTGAATAGCATCACTGATAAGTTTTTAAAAGCAATCGATATAGAAGACTATTTTATATACTCACGCAAAATTTCAGCCGATTCGTACATATAGTTTTGAAATTTCCTTAATTTTTTTAAAATTTTTGCTGTAAAATGATACACTTCTGAGGACATCTCTATGTTTCGAAAAGGTAACATCTTTCTTCATTTGGTACTGTAATGCATACTGGATAATTCCAACATTACTTATAATCATAAATATACAAAATCGAGGTATCCGTATTCATTTAAAATCGATATTTCGTGAGAAATAAGAACATCTTTTATATCTCTAACTGAAGTGTGTACAGTAAAATAAACATTTTAACTGGTGGATTAATAGATCATACATTGTTTGTAAATGCCTTCTTTTCTTAAATAACATTTTTTTATATCTTGGTCTGAAATTTTACAATTTGCCAACATTAATTTCTTTTATTCCTTCCTTCTATGATGTTCTTTGTTTTTTGTTGCCTTGGGTAGTAAATACTTGGAAAGTAAATTTTATCCTTTCAAAGAAAGAAATTACATGTTTTTCCAACCATATCCTTTAATCGTTTTTTCAAGTCAACTGGAACTAGCATTTCTATTCCAATAGTCATAGCAGTTATAATTAACAAAATTTAACAAAGATATTAACCATAAATTAATTAGTCATAAATTAATTAAAATTAATTAGTCTATTTTCACGGATTTAATCTGTGAACTTAATATAATCTAAAATATACACATTAATAGATAGATTCATGACATTTATTCAGGGTTATTATAATTAAAGTCTGCCTATTGAGTAAGCCCTAGAGCAGGTTCGAGGGTTTTAAATGAAACAAAATTTTATTAGTATGTAGTACTAGTGATGCGCTGTATGAAAACTGAAAAAAAGGAAAAAGAAAAAAGTTAAAATTGTTGTCAATAGGTGGCGCTGGGCCAATATTTGAGTGTTCTTGGCAATTTTTTTTTACTATTAATAAATAACTTATTAGTTAGTAATAACTCGCAAAATCAAATAACTCATTTGAATTTTTTTCTTTTTAAGTTCAACTAAAAACGCTGTCGAAATTCATTTCTGAACGTAAGTCTTTTCGTTCAAATTACCGCATTTATGCCAGAAAGTGCACCAACCTACTCTATTTTTCGATAAAAAAAGAGAAGAAACGATAGAATTTTTAAAGAAAAGATATTGTGACGTGGTGCTCTTTCTTGTATAAAAATGGTATTTTGAGCGAAAAAAAGACTTTACGCTCAGAACTGAATGTCAGCAATGTTTTAAGTTAAACTAAAGAAAAGATAAGAAAAAATAACTGTTCAGTTTTGATCAGCAATAAAAAAAAACTGCAAAAATCACGTCAGACATTGGCACAACGCCAATAAAAACGAAACTTTTAACTTTTTTTCAGTAGAGCGCACCAGTTGTACTACATTCTAGTGAAATTCTGTTTCGTTTGGAGCCATAGAACCGGCTCTAGAGCCTTCTGAATAGGCGGACTTTAATTACAACAGCCTTGTATAGTGATATTAATATCATAAATTTTCAAGTCGGAAGGTTTTTACATGACATAACTACAAAAAGGAAAATGAACCAGATACACAAAGAACTTTACTACCATGCATATATAAATGAATGTTATGTGTTATTAAATCTAGTGCCCATTAAAATATAATAATTTAGTATAAATTTAGTGTGGATTGCAACTTGTTTTTGTTCCAGGTAATCGGTTTATTTATCTGTTCGACAATTGGTTTATTTATCTAGTTAAAGGTGAAATCCACTTAGATGTAAACTGCAAGGCAATAATTTCTCTTCCAAATTCATTTCTACCTTTTTGTTTCAGTTAATACAATGATTTTAAACATTACATTGGGGTTTTTCCTCTTTTGTACTTCATGCACAAAATTGATGTTCATTTCATTTGTTCGCTGCAGACGACCTCGGCGACTGCAAGGCCCAGCTGAGCGATGCCACTCGCCGCATCCACGAGATGGACCTCGAGATCAAGAGGCTGGAGACCGAGAGGGAGGAGCTGAGCGCAGCCTACAGGGAGGCAGAGTCCCTGAGGAAGCAGGAAGAGGCCAAGGCCATGCGCCTCGCCCAGGACCTGGCCCAGATGAGGCACGACTACGAGAAGAGGCTGGCCGCCAAGGAGGAGGAGCTAGAAGCTCTCAGGTGAGATTCACAATGACCATGTCTTTCTTATATCATCCAGATTGAAAACTTAACAACAAACACTTGATTAAACGGACTACTTGAGGCGAAAGGATGTCCTAAAAATCGAAGTCCATTAAATCGCGAATTGAGTTATGAACGAATCAATGTGATTGAAGTTCCGAATGGAACAAGCAGTGATGGTGGTGTTATTACTTATCAGGTATTTTCTGACACCGGGGGAGCACCACGAGTACGTGAATGAGAAGTCGTAGCGTATTCTCGTTCCCCTTGTTGGAATAATAATGGTTTGGCGCTGAGTTACCCCCACTCCGATGACAGAACGTACTTCCACGGGAGGGGTTAGGCTGTGGCCGGTGATGTCTATTAAGCTGGGCATTCACCAGAAAGAAAGGCAGCCATTTGTCCTAACAACTGGTTTGTATTCCACTCATTTTAGTCGAAAAATTAGTCAAATCATTCACGGATGTTCCAAAGTTTGTTTTCATACAAGGTTCAAAGTCGCAGAATTCTTCCCACAGTCACTCCTCTTCCCCTACACGGGGGATTTCGAGTTTCATTTCTAGCCTCGACGCGAGGTCCCAATTCGTTGGAATTCCACCACTTCCAATCATTTGCTCCAAATTTCAGAGGTTTTCGACCTTTACAATTGAGTTTTCTTTCAAGTGTTCCAAAAATTCCAAAATGGACCAATGATGAATGGCCCGCTTTAGAACTTCACCCTCAGTTTCCGATTATCGTCGCGGCGATTATCATTCAGATTTTGCAGAATGCTTCTTCGGGGGGGGGGGGGTAACTCCTTTGTAATTATTAGGCATTCTAATTGTAATCGTACTTATCTTTCAGCAATAGCAATGGCCGAAGGTTAAGAACCTTTGAGTTCACGAACTCCGCTTAAATAACTGCAGATAGGTTGCCACAAACTCTGCTTAAACAACTGCAGACAGGTTGCCACATTACAACCATATCCACCGCAGAGTTTTTTTAACCCAATATCTGCCAAAACTCTATTATTCCACTTTTTCAAAAATATATTACATTGACATGATAACATTAAGGAAATGTGAAAGAAAACGCCATTTCTGAAATTTTTAAATTAAACTGATTAATTCACTTTTAATTAGTATTAATTATCTTTTTAATTACAAAAATGATTTTTATAGGATATGTACCTTTTATAGCAGTTGGCTCAACATACAGATGCAACAATCAAAGCTAAATATTGCACTTTTTAGGTGACAATAATTAGAAAACAAGCGTCCTAATAAAGGGACGATGGCAGATAATAGGCTAAGTCTGGTCAAAGATTTTTCTTCAACAGTTTTTTCTTCTCCCAGCTACGTTAATCAGATTCTGTTCATTAAATCCGAAGTTCGTTGATGCGAGGTTGTTAAAATCCAGGGTTTGTTAGATCCGACATTAAGTTATTAAATGATGACTTTTGTGACAAATTCTTCATTCAGTATCTTAATGAAGAATAAATGGTTAATGAATTCGTTAATTAAGTTATTTTAGTTTGTAAATTAGTTTATTAAGTTAGAAAAAAGGAAATGCTGTTTTCAATTTTTAAACAATTGACTTTTAGGCTCAATAGGGAAGAAAAGTGGTGTTAAAAATATGTGAGGATTGAACAACGGTGAAAGATTACCAAAACTAACTTTTTTGGGGATGATTTATTCATTGTCAAAAACTTTGCTATACAAATTTTCAAACCTCTTGAATTACATCATACATGTACAAAAGACAAAACAATAAATATCCTTAAAGGTTTTAAAATAAGGCAATAAATATTTTTAAAGGTTTAACTAACTTAATTAAAGGGCTCTAATTATTTAGTAAGACTGAGACTCTATTTTAAACTTATTTAAGATAAATTCTCAGTTTTTCAATAAATTCACTTTGAAATTTCAATAGATAAAATAGTATAAGGGGGGAAATGCATAAAGAAATGGGAAAATGTGAAAATAAAGAGAATTTAATTTTCTTCTGGAAGATAGTTCTATACTAATTTTATCCGAAAGTTGTTTTCAAAATCTAAGAAGTTTCTTTCATTTGGGAATAAAAATACTGTTACGAAACTTTATTTATTTTAATCAAAAATTATGTGATATTTTGCGAGATCTAAGGTTTGTTTTCCTATTAAAGCCTTATTTTATATCATTTGAAACAAACTTACACCATTCATGCGTGCAATGAATTCATAACTTCAATGTCATTTGCAGACATCATTCCAAAAGCAGGTCGTTTCCTTTTTGAAGAATTTCGTTAATTTTCCGTATTGGATCATCGTTTGAAATAATTTCTTAATTAGTATCTATTTTCCAACTATAAAATCCTTTATCAATCAAGATTTAAAACTGATTAACAGTTTAAAATTCATTGGCTTACTTCCAACTATCATTAGAAGTCTTAAAATCCGTTTATGAGCAACATTTGTTTTGAAGACAGACAGTTTTCTGTTATCAAGGAATTTAGAAGCTCATTAAAAGCAAGAATGTATCATTTTTATAAAACATCTCTGCTACTCAAAGTTCACTAGCCATATGCTACATTTACGCCTGAATAAAATAGAATTACCGAAATAATTTTTAGATTCTTATACATCCCTACGTATGATTGTCAGTATAAATACTCCGCTTTTAATAACTGCCGCTTTATAATTTTCTTCTTAAGCGCAAACTGCTTTATGATTGTACAGCAATAATGAGTCAACTGAATCTTTGTTGCAGAAACCACATGAATCAATTTTTTTCCCGAAATTTCTCTTATGCTGTTTTCTCATTCTAAAGGGGTAAATAGAATTCCACTCTCAAATTTAAAAAAGAGACATATTACTAGTTTTCCCAAGGCTGCTGCCGCTAAATGCCTGCATATCACGGACTTTGAGGTGAAACGCTAAGGCTGAACGAGATTTTTTTAATGCCTCAGGTGAAGAGCAAAGAATGCGTCTGTTTTTAACTAATTCATACTCTTCCAAACTGGGCATATATAGTTATTTCAGATCATACGAATAGGCACGACATTATTTTTATTAAAATACTTCATTCATAGAACTAATATTTAATTCACAGCTCAATAGTTTTAGCGCAAAGACATGTCTAACCATTTAAGACTTGATAACTATATCAGGTACTTACTCGCGAAATTGCTCTTATGCTGTTTTCTCATTCTAAAGGGGTAATTACATAATGAATGATGAAATGACAGGAGCTAATTAAAGGCATATAAAATCCTACCAAGTAAAAAAAATCATTGATTTAAAAAATTAATCAGTTTATTAAATTTTCCAGCATTTTGATATTATTGACTCATTGTCGTTTCTGCAATCAGCGATTCAATTGAAATGTGATGATAAAAAGAAAAGGAACCAGAAAACTCCTCCACGACTCGTAAAACTACATGGATTCACGATTTTGAATTAGCTTAGAGCAAAAGAATTACGAGAAAGTTTTTCCAAATAAAATTTTCTTCTACATAACTGCTTAAATCTTGAGAGCTCTCAGAGTTTTAAATAGTTTTGAGCTTGTCAAAAACCACATGAGCTAGCACTCCGTCCGACGCCAGCCAGAGGTATTTTGATGATGAAGGAACTTGAAAATATCATTTCTCAGCATGGATATTAATAGAGACGGCAAAAAGAGGGCACTTGGGTTAAATAAATGGGTCCCATTTCATATTTCCCGAATATTTGAGTCCCAGATGAGCTCCATCACGATGTTTATAAACATCTTGAATTTCTGCCTTTGCGAGGCGTCAGGAATAAATTTCGGTAATTCCTCCGGAGGTGATGTCTGGAGGCAAAGGTGATAGAGAAGTTTGCCGAGGCAAGCGGGGAGGTGCTGCCACCAGCTGATTCATCAGAAAAGCGATGGGAGAGCGGGGAAAGCGTAGAGCACGGAGAGAACAGAGCAGTCACCTCTTCGAACCTAAGGGGGTGCTCTCGTGAGTTGTTCTGCGCCCATCGGACTGTCCTGGGATGGAGTTGGATGTCCACCACACGAAGCATGTCCGAGAGATGGAGAATCGCAGGAGGGAGGAGGACACCCAGCGAATCCTCCAGCAGCCAGTGGAGGTGCGGCTGGTGGGCCCCAGCGATGACGTCATTGTGAAAGCGGTTCGAAATGACGTCATCATCGTCAACCCCTCCGCGGAACATCTCAGCAGGGAGGAGCGGTAAACTTATGATATTTATATAGATTGCAATCGACATCTTAAGAAGTACTTATACAGATACGTTTTCTCTAATAGTTTGCTGAGAATAAATGGAATTTTAATGGGGAGATATTATAAAATTTGATAATTTTTATCAAAGATTTCCGCCCCATAAATCATATTTATTATTTGTATTTGTTTTGTGAAAAATATGTTCATCATACTGTAATCAAAATTTATTTTGTGTCCAATATTTTACAATACAGATTTTAAGGTTTCGAACATTAAATACTGTCTAATGCAAAAGAATAATTTAGTTATTTTGTTATTCCATTTTTATAAATGAATTTTTGGATACGAGTTTTTAATATATTTTTCCAATCAATCATTAAAAGAAAATTGTACTTTGATAGTTACAAATACCTTAAAGGATTGAGAAATTGGTTCCATTTCCTGAATAAATTTCGATATCACCTTCTTAGATAAGATCACTGAATTTATGAAATCTGGAATTGGAAATATATGCTTGCTATTTTTATTTACTCATTCACTTTCACAACTATTAAACCCTTTTTGGAGTTGAATTGTTTTATATTTCCCTCCAATACAGAAATATTGAATAATATTAATCAAGATACCTAATTATGCTTTCTTTCTTTTTATTCTTATGTAATGCTTTATGAAATATGACATTCAATTAGATCTGTTACTTAAAATGATATTTGACAATGAAATGTAGATAATAATTAATTGAATTTAAACCTATGATTAATAGTTTTACTATCGAACATATCCAAAATTAGTCACAAAAGTATTTGAACTTCAAAAACGGAATTTATTTTTTCAAACAAATTTGTGAATTATATGACGCTTTAAAATTTGCTGATGTTTTTGAAAATTCGGTTTTAAGAACAAGTCGAAGGAAAAAGAAAAACGAGTTAAGCTGTTCTTGTTGTTTTAAAATATCATCTTTATAATATAAATTCATCACTTCTTTAAATTAATAATTTACGTTTAATTCATGATAGAAGTTAACGTCTTAATATACATATTAATCTGGCAGGGAGGAGGATTTTTTTTGCATGAAAAACTTTATGGCTCCAAAACTCTAAAAAACTTTGAAAGCAACCTAATGTAATATTTGTGATAACATGGTATGGAAACCAGAATGCCTTTGAAACGAAAAATGAAAACGTGTTTCATTTATAAATTATAAGTTATGACGCATAGAATACTTTCTAAAAGTTCCTTGTCCGTCCAATTTGACATTTTTCAATGAATTTGAGGAATTAGATGTAGTTAGTGATATAAGAATTTTCGTTACAGATTAGTGTAGTAATATTGTATTCTATTTAAAGACATCGAAATTCATTGAACCTATTTTTTGCATCATTGTAAATTCACATATTATTATATTTTACAGTATTATAATAATTACTAAATTATTAGAATAGTTATGTTTTTCTTACAACGGAATTCTGATATGGTTACTACCACGAATCTAAAATTTGCTATCTATTCACTAAAAATCGGCATTTTTGCAATTTTGAGCTATATTTTAAGCAAAAAGTGATAGGCGTTGTTTGTATTTATCAAACCGGGCACCAGGTGCAGGTTTGACTCCTTAAGATATTTTTAAATTTCCCCTGGTGGCATTCAGAGATCCGGATTAAAATCCTTGAGTCGCATGGTTTAGCAGTGGCGGCGAGTCGGGGGGGGGGCAATCACCCCCTACTTCTTGTAAGGAAAAATATATTTTTTTTTTTACATTTTAGCTGCCTAAAACTAGGAATCCCAAAAAAGCAATAGTGTTCGGGAAAACTAGCTAATTTTTTAAGTAATTTTTTTAAAATTTTGTTGTCGGCCCCCTATACTCCCGGGTCTTTTAGATGTCTATAAATGGTTTTACCCCCTCACTTTTCCACCCAGTCGCCGCCACTGTGATTTAGGGATAATTTAGGGATGTTTCATAACACAAAGCTTAATTTTTATATTCTTCGAAAAATTGTTAGATTAATGCGAGCAGACTACAAGAATAATATTTTTTCACTTGATGGCACAAAATGCTTAAAATGACTGAATGTATTTTCTTTTAAGAGAGAAATAATTGAACATAACAGATTTCTATATTTGACATTTTCAGATAGCTTTATATTATCAATTATCACATTTAAAATTGTTTTGCAACATAAATCTATATTTTGTCTGGAAGTTTAAATAGTTAACGAAAATGAAACAAATATAAAACCATATCTCAAAGCAAAAGCGATCGAGAGTTTATTATTTTAAATATTTTTTTCACTCAAGATAGTAATTCGAATATTTTTAAAAAAATTCAACTAATTTAATCAAAAAACATTTTAAAAACTACAAGCAACTACATGCTGCTGGAATAAGTTCCTTTTTAAATGCATAATAGACCGATTTTCTACCATTTTTTTCTAACGTATATCAAATTATTCTGTCAACTAGGATAACCTCTGAAAATTTAGCTTATCACATTTCATTTCTAAAATTTTTTTGAATGAAGGGGGAAAATATGCAACTGCATTTGCATAAACTATTCTTCACAGTAAGGAAATATATGGAAAACTTAATCTCTCTATGTTCTTGAATGTGACTTCTGTTTCTCGCCGAAACATGCATCTTTACATTTAATTTCTTTAAATATAAAGTTGCTGATGTTTATTTATTCTAACTGTAAAATTTTTTAAGTTGGTGGCATTTTTAAAGTGATATATTTCAACATAAGCGAGAATAATTGTTCAAGCTTTCTTTAACAGAAAATAATGTCATTCAATAAGCTAAACGAATTTCTTTTCTTAAATTAATCTCAATACCAAAGTTATTTTATTATACGACTACTAGAAAAAAATGGCCTTATAAAGGTTTAACAGTGGCATGACATCTAAATATTTGTAACTTAAATATAAAGGCAAGAAGTGAAAACAAAAAATATCGATTAAGACCGTCATATATATATATATATAATGTAGAGAAAAAAAATTCGCGGAAAGAAAATGACGCAAGTTTCTGTAGGGAGAAAATACACAAAAGGGGAAGATAATATAAAACACAACCGCAACGAATGCACAATAATGCTGCAGTTCAGTCTAACTACAGTTTTTGTTTATCCATTTAAATTTAACATTGATGGATTTTCATGACTTTGATATATATATGTTACCGGCAAAGTTTGAAATCCGGCATTCTATAGAATGCATAGGCATTGCATATAATGCCTAAAACTAGCCGGCAATATATGAAGCGATTTATATTTCACACATTTCCTAGGCATTCCATAGAATGCCAAATGACAAACCGGCAAAGTCTGAAATAAATCGCCGATTTTATTATATAAGAAATAAAGTTAAGTGCTATTTAAAATTAAATTATTTGCTTCCTTGATGTAATAATTAGATTCACAATTTATTTTGCTTTCTTTAATGAAAAAGGCATAAACTTTGATATGAAAACTTTCATTTTGCTTTACGAATTTTGAATAAAAGATTTTTTAATGGTACTCTTTTATTATTTTTTCTAAATAACATTTGCATTTTTGAGGAATGCACGCCTTTTAAATAATAGCCTTATTATGAACTTTTTTCATACTTTGCCTAATTAGCATTTGTCATTCTATAGAATGCCGGCATTTCACACATTGCCGGTAACATATATATATTCCTCTTCGTAAACGTAGGATAGTTTTGTATTGTTTTATTTATATAAAAATATATCCATCATAGATCTTGGCGCAAACAATAAAAAAACTACCTGCACTATGACAGTAAGTCCTTTGTCAATGCTTCAACTCTGTTTCCAGCTGTCAAAAAAGGTGTGAACAATTCAAGCTCACCACACCTCATTCAGTCCTAATGCCCCAACATTATTCTTCTAAGACACTCTATTCGCTGTTCATAAATAAATTTGTTGTTAATTTATAAACAGTTTTGTGTTATTTTAATGTAGAGTCTTATATAATTAATACATAACATTGGTTTTATTTCTGAGTTAGAATTTATCATCATTTATGACTGCATTTAATACACATTATAATCAAAATTTAATATTTAATCGAAATAAATTCAAGCTTTTGCCTAAAACAATTGCCTATGCGGGTATGAATTTGTATGTTAGCTATTTAGTAATATTTTTCCGAGCATTCAGAAGGTCAGATTAGTACGAAAATCAGAAATTTAGTTGAATCAATTTTTTAAAATAATTTTTCTGTTTGAGTTCCGTCTTTTAAAAAATCTGAATGACGCTATAAAGCATTGATTTAAAAATTGTCGTTTATGATATAATTTAAAAAAAACAATTTTGATTCTTAAAATATTGAATAAGAATTTTAAGACTGATACAAACGCCTAGTTGAAAGAAACTTTAAATAATTAGCGGTATTTTAATTTCTGATCGCATCATTTGTTGACGATCCATCAAATAAAAAAAATCAATGAAAATGAAACAATAACAGTTGTTCATGTGTCACTTTGGTATTGAGGTCTTAATCTGGAATTTTCATATTTTACCTTTGTTACAAAACTATCTATTCTGAACATCAATAATGTTAAAACATTACATTCACAAATTTCGTATAAAAATAGCACGCCATAACTTATCTTTGATCTTTGTTCTTTTCTTAAATTCGATAAAAGTTTACTAAACTTTCCAGATTAAAAATTTTTTTTTATAATGTGACTATGATTAAGGAAACTGAAAAACGATTCAATTTTGAATGACATAGGTTTCTTTAAGTATTTAAGCGTTACAAAAAAGTAATTAATTTTAAACACAAGGTTAATTATTATATTTGAAAATGGTACACAACAGTTGCAAATTTTGAACACTTTTTCTGTAATAAAAACTTATATTCAGGTAACTTCATTGAAATTTCTCAATAATTGTTTTCCCACCCATCGTAACAAAACAAAAATGCCTTCATGCATTGATTTTCGATTGGACTTCATTTTTATACACATTTCGCATCAGTTTTCTGCAATCCGATTTAACTAAATTCATCCCATTCACTTGAAACAACAAGTAAAAACTTTTGAATTTTATCCATTGTGTTATCATTTGTTTCCCACCCATCGTGAAAAAAAATACCTCCATGCATTATTTTCGATAGGATACTTCTCTATTACACACATTTCGAATCAGTTTTTCGGAATCCGATTTTCCTAAATTCGTCCCATCCACTAGAAACAACAAGTTTGAACTTTTGTATCTGACGGTGCAGCGCTTCCCCAAGGACAATCCGAGCGTTTCTTCTTACCACAGTCCTGGTTTGCGTCAGTTAAATATAAATCCTGTATCTTGGCAAGCTTCCTCAGCGTTCCTCTCTGCACCCACAGCCTTAAACAGCACGTTTCTGCTCTACTTCCGATCCGCAAGTGAAATTCGAGAGCTTGCGGGTCCAAAAATTACCCGGAATCTCCCCGCTTGCTTTTCGGCGTGCAGAACTGAAAAGAAAGGACAGAAAAAGGATACATTCGGAAACAGTAACAGTTAAATTCTGCATTTGTTTCAAATCCAAAATTTTTTAATATTTTTTTCATCATACTTGCATTCGTACAACAAACTTGAGACTTTGATTTCATAATACAAAAAAATATTAACTTTTTATCGATATTTCTTTGTTCTGAAACTAATTTCGCTTCCAGTATTAAAATTCTGACTTTTAGAGAATATAGAAAAATGTACATATTGACAGTGATCACATGTATATGAACTGAATAAAGTCATGAATTTCATGAAAAATGGAAACAGGGAAATTCATGTAGAGTAGAGTCCTTCTTATCCGGGACTGTACTGTACATGAATTTGGTATTCGCTCCCATCTAGGACCAAACCCTGCCCGGATCACCGATAGTCCGGATTAAACGCAATTTACCTTAAAATGTACGTAACACAAGTTTTAGATGGGTAAAACTATAAAAACCGATGTTTCTTCTTCATATATACATACAATTTTTCCTACAGCTTAATTTTAGTTTTAATACTACTGTATACGCCTTAGTTTATAACCTACAAACCGATGGAGGATTAACAAAATAAAACATCTTTGTACATAATTAAAATACATACTTTGGACATAAATCATTTTTTAAAATCCCGTCGGAATTAACCGGATGTCCGCACAATCTGGGTCGGATTATCGGGACTCTACTGTATCTCATTATTCAATTAATAAATTTCTCGAATGATTTAATGCAATGTGTGATTCATAAATTAAATCTTAATATAAATAAAAGTCATTATGGGTTTGTATGTATGTTTGTATCTGTGTTCCACATCTCCTCCTAAACCACGGCACTGATTTCAACCAAACTTTGCACACTTATTACTAGGGTAAGATTACTGTCAACTTTTTAAAGCGCTAAAGTTAATTAAACAGTCAGTTAATTAAAAAGTAACCGAAACAGTTTTTCTGCTGTAAGTTCGGAGCAAATTATCCCCCGAAAATTATTTTTATACCATCTTAAAGTTCAAAATTTTACCTTTGTAATGATATCAATTTTATATCTGTGACATTTTCCCTTCAATTTGTATTAATTTTTCAAAATTTAAAAAAAGTTGACACGCAGACGATTTTAAAATAAATCAAATTTAATGATACTAGAATTGATACTGATGAGTTGCTAGGCGACGGTGTAATTACTTTGCCATTATTTTTTCTGTTTATTATTTTTTTTTTCAAATATCGTTTGGCAATGTTTTCATTGGTTCTTAAAGAATTCTAAAGCTTATTTAATTAGATTAAAAAATCACTGCAGTTCATATCACCTGTCATTTTTACCTGCGTTTCCGAAGAAATAATAAATCCTTAATAATATATTAAATGAGAAAGTGTGTCTGTCTGTTTGTTACGCTTTCACGGCCAAATTACACGTGGAATAACTTATTTCGAATGTCAAACATCACGTGATCATAAAGAAAGCCGCGATTATGTGATCTTTCAGAGAAAATAAACAAATAATTTATTAATGGAATAATAAATGTAATTACTCAACTCGACGCTTGATTTTCCTTTTTCGAGTTTGCAGTCTATTTAATTTTAGTGATTTATACTTTTCCATATCAGATTTTATTCAAGAAGCTGTCGATAAATTGACGCAGGGACAGAAATCTATTGATAGATATAATATAGCTGCAAGAGTTTTTAGATTAAAATTTAGAAACTAAAGTTTATTATAACTAAAGGAAAATATGCGATGATAGAGTATTTTGTTTTATGTATTCTTTTAAATGGTAGAAGCGCATGACATATAGCATGGTGGATGTTATATTACACAGATTGTAAGCACCTAATGATACCATTGAGTACAATGATGTAATTTACAGTAACGGAGAATATATGAGGAATAGAGAATGGTTGTTGAATTAGTAATTTTGTCACTGATTAATGAAAGTTTAAGTCAGATAAATAAAAAAAATATATGTTACAAGTAACATCATATCCTGTAGAGTTCTTGAACTCCTTAGAATTGTCAGGGGCACCTTCCGACAAGCTGATATTAAAAGTCGGTGTGCCAGTACTAATGATACGTAACCTCGATGTACCGAGACTGCGCACGGTTACAAATTGCACACCTAGGTCCAAACGTCGTGAGAGTGTTTTAAAACGAGAGAGTGTTTTAATTTCACGCATTCCGATAATACCGAAGGATTTGCCATCCAATTTCAAAAGGTAGGCTCAGGGCCAGACACTCAAAGGGGCAGGCGTACATTTGGAAAACCATATTTTTCCCATACGCAACATATGTGGCGTGTTCACGTGTGTCCAGACCACAAAACCTCTACATTCGTGCAAAAAACGTAAAACAAAAAAAAACGTAGTATACAAAAGTGTGTAGTATAGATAAACAAATTACCTAACTATAACAGCAAACACTCCTGTTAGTCGTCCAATAATGTATTATCAACCGTCAAAACTTTTAATTTTCCCTTTCAACATGTAACGAAACATTTATATTCGTGAATTTAAAAAATTTAATACTTCAAATTCTTCGCGCACGAAGTCGCGGGTTGCAGCTAGTATGGTCATAAAACTGAAAACTCTGAAGATATTTGAATGATTTAATTATTATATATATTTGCTAAATCATTTTTAGAACCTGTTTTATGAACAAAATAATACTTTATTTCCATTTTTTAAGACTTATTTTCAGCTGGTTCCACAAAGGATGCATGTACATTTCTTAAAATTTAAACCCAAGGAAAAAATATCCAATAAACATGAATTAACATTCTTATTAAAAAAATAGATAGAAAAGTTTAGAAAAATGTGCTCTGAGGGAGGGCTTCAAATTTATTTTCTTACACGGCATCAGATGAAGCATAAGAAAAAATACTAATTTTAAATGAAGAACAAATGGTATTTCCGTTCTTTCAATATTTAATATTTACAAACCCTAAAAAAGTAAAAAAAAATCAAGATCTAATGGAATATTTTAAATTTTTTTAACTAACATCAAATGTAACAACCTCAATAGCGATGTTCAGGTAACCTTTATGAACAAAAAAAAAGAAAGATTACATTTCAAAATATAACGTTTTCAAATATTTCTTATGAGTTATAAAGACGGTACAAAACAATAAGTCCTATTCAAAATAAGTATTCAAATAAGTATAAAATGAGTATTCAAAATTACATATTTGAATAAAAATATTATCCATTGCAAATAGAAAAAGTTTTAATTTTACATTATGTAATCATCAATAGCTGCTCTATTTCCATCAGTTGAAGATATCATTATTTTTCATTTTGTAGCTAAAACCATCATCTATAAACAAAAATATTTATATTTTTGTTAATAGATATTTTTGATAGATATTCAAGCGTGAATATTATCTTTGTTAAAAATTTTGGTAGTTAATAGGTAAAATGAGCTTGCAATTCAGTCGCTTTTCTTCATTTGAAGAAAAGAAGAACAGTTTAGAAAGCTGTCATCGCTCCCTCTTGTGTTCTTCTTGTATTTCCTATAGTAGTATATGTGTATTTACAATGAGTGTACAGAGGAATATATTTGTAGTAATTTTTGTTGATTCGAAGGATAACAAGAATAGACTCAAGGCATAGTGTAACTGTGTAAGCTTATGTTTAAATACTAAAGCAAAACTTCCATAGGCATAATAAAAATTCTTCTAAGTGGTACCTATTATTAATCTATAGAAAATTGTGTTTTATGGTCATCTGAAATTCAGGTGATAGTTTTGTACCTATATTGGATTGGACAACACACTTTCACACTTCCATCAAAATTTTCACATTTCATCCCAACATATTCCTCATTTCAAATTTACTTGTAAAAAATTCGTATGGTTTTAATTACTGTTAATCGTTAAATATTGAGAGATATGAGTTGCATAATCTATAATTGTTACTCTTACCACCAATTTCATGCTGGTCTTATATTGCAATTTTGAACGAAATTCGAACATTTCCTCTGTTTTTGAATGAACATGAACATTCGGCATTTCTTTCACCATTCTTTACATACAAATAATAATTAATCAGTTTTCATTTGTCAGAGTTTTAATATTAAGGGAAAACCATTTCCTTCTTTGTTAGTCTTCGTGGAGTTCAGAATCACTGATAATAATTAAAATCTTAAATTTTCTGATAACAGGCTTTTTCTTGTGCATTCTCTTCAGAGAAGAAACCAAAGAAACGACAAAAATTTCCAAAAATATAGACTTCCCATATTTATGCATACGGCTTCATTATATAAATCAGTTTCAGCTTATAACTGTTATTGTGATTTGCTGACTTCAATTTCATATTGCAACCTTTTGTAAGGTACATCTGGACAAATGCTGTATAAATTTTAGTTTTGAGTTGCGTGTAGTTTTAATTTCGCTATATTATAAAAAAAAACCTTCATCATCATTCACTTATTTGTTAACCCTTCATTGCAAACTGTATCAAATTTGATGCATAATTTATTTTTCATGTTAATAATGAATAGAAATTTTTTTGTCCGCTCAGAGACGCTGTATTAGATTAGAAACATCATAAGAGACCGGATAATAATCATTCGTTTCATTTTTCATGGACAACACAGGTTCCTATTGATAAGTCTGTAGTAGTCAGTTATTCAATTCCTGATACACCTGTTGACATATTTAAACAGTTTTTAATATTTAAAAGGAGTCTTGCATATTTGATGGTTTCATCAATTGCTTCTACAGGTATTTACCATTTGAAATTACTTTTAAAATACTTTTTAAACAATTTCTTTATAAAAAAATAGTGATTTGATACGTTCATTAAATTCAATATGATAAAATCACAATTCTATTTTGATTTCTTTTGTGAATTTTTCTGTTGTTATATGTTAACTTCCTGTGCCCAAAATATTTTTTATTTTGAAATTTAAAAAATCGTGCATTGAAGGGTTAAGTTCCGTATTTGACTACTTATCTATAGTGTATGTAACAGCAATTGGAGTATTCAGTGGTCTTTCAACTGAAGAGTGTAAGGTTCTAGAGTTTTAATTTTGTATCTTCAACAGGAAACAGTACCAGATCGAGGTCGACCAGCTGAACATGAGGTTGGCCGAGGCAGAGGCCAAGCTGAAGTCCGAGATTGCCCGCATCAAGAAGAAGATGCAAGTGCAGATCACAGAGCTCGAGATGTCCCTGGACGTCGCCAACAAGCAGAACCTCGACCTTCAGAGAACCATCAAGAAGCAGGCCCTCCAAATGCAGGTAACGGCTTAGATTTCGGGAAATGCTGTTGTCTCAAATAGTTTCAAACCAAAACAACTGATGCCTTTATTGGCTGAAACTATTTGTACCCTATTACATTGACATTGTCAAAATGAGAATGAAACATTTTGGTTCTTGATCAATTAGTTTTTATTGATGAAGGTGTTCTTTTGCAGGAGTTGCAATCTCACTACGACGAGGTGACCCGACAGCTGCAACAGGCCATCGACCAGCTGGGAGTTGCCCAGAGGCGCGTCCAAACTTTGCAGATGGAACTGGACGAGATGAGATCTACCGTGGAACAAGTGAGCCTTTGGTTACTTTATCAAATTTCCTCTTCACTGTTTCGATCTACTTATATTAAATTGAACTGTACAACAGTGGTAACTCGTCCATGTGGCCTTCAGCGCTGCAGAACCTCCTGCCATTACTGCAAAAAAAATTTTTTTTGTCAGCCGTAAAATTTTGATTATCTTACACAATTAAAGAGAAAAAAAAGAAAAAGTAATCCTATCCTGTTCTCGAAATTTAGGTTATTTAACCTGTTGTCTACCGCAAAATCTCACCTCAAATCGAAAGAGCATTTCGAGATGTTTATAGCTGCGGAAAACCTTAAAACTGTCTTCAGAAATCGATTAGAGTGCATGAAAAAATTTCGTATAAATGAGGTAAAAGGAGTTTCTATGTCCAAAACGGGCTGCAGAGCTAACAGCCATCTTTAATCATAAAGGTAGAAAAAGAGATTATCACTCTTGCAATCTCTTCCACCTATTTTTTTCTTTCCCCCTCCTTCTAACCTATTTTCTTTAGCTTTATTTTGTAATAATTTTATTTTAGTATTTGTACAAAGAAAACAAATTTCGTTTCTGAGTTGACGAGGCACCACTGTCTTAGAAGTATTCAAATAAAAAAATCGTGCAACTGTATCACGAGTGAATGTAATTCAATGGTGGGAAATATTACGTTACAAACAAAGATACAGATAGATTGTCATGCAAAGAAAACGCTCAGAAAATTTAGAAAAATATGCTAAATCTATCAAAGGTCTCAATATAGGGAACAAATTAAAAGAAAAAGGGTATTTTGGTTTGATTTCATTTTTCATTTTCCAAGCATTTGTATGCTTGCCAAACTTGCTCAATATGATAAATTTGAAGTTGCCATGTTTCCACTATATGAATTATTACTTTCTGAAGTTGAACAAGGAATAATTAGGTACAGTGGCGGACTATCCAGATTGCCAGCTTGCCTGATGGCAAGTTGCCCCCTTACACATAAGTCGATATGGCCCCCCAGGATATGTGTTTGACAGAGACAGAGAGAGAAAGGGAAAAACTCTTTTTCTAGCCAATGTCTCGTGATCCTTGGCACTTTATTTTTAGTTTGGTTAAAAAGTTCTCAAAATAACAGTATAGTTTCAAATATATGGTATGCTATATTCTCACCCAAATTATTTCAAATTGAATCATAAATTTGTATTTATATTTGGTATTTCTTACTTCCAATAATATATATAATGCGTGTATATTCTAATTAGTAATATATATTTTATTTTAGATTAAGAATAAATTATGTGTTAACCGTTAATTGTGCGTATGACAAAAATTATTAAGTATTAAAAGGCGGTGTTTTTAGAATAAGATATTTTGTATGATGATACTGAATGCTTCGCCAGAATAATAGTTTAAAGCCGTGTTCTCATTGTTTAATCGTCTCATCTCTTCTCACCACAGGCCCAGCGAGGCAAGCGCCA
>BGPR01000276.1:107798-159391 GCA_013235015.1 Araneus ventricosus | reverse complement strand
AAGATTTAACAATTTGAATGCCAAATAAGTACTTTCGACATTGGAATTTACAGGCATAATACTCAATTACTTCTCAGTAACGAACATTTTGATTTGAATAGTTAATTGCAGAATTGCAGAGTCCTTTTTCCCTTCAAAATTGCGTTCAAGCTGTTTTCACATTCTAAAGGGATGTTTACATAATGAGTGAATAAATGTCAAGATCCAAATGAAATCATGTTATAGGTATACACCAGGTAAAAAAATCAGTTTGTTTAAAGCTCCTAGGATTTTGTTATTAATGAGTCATGTGGTTTCCGGAATCAAAGATTCAATTGATTATTCTTAGCGCAACAAATTGTATAGAAGTTTTGGATATGCTTCAAAGAAATGATGTAATTTTGGGATTTCATTCAACATTTTTTGCGCTATTGCGAATGCCTACTTTTGTCTCACAGTCTGTGTTCTTTTCAGGTGGTTGACGAGAAGTACAACCGCACCATCATCGAGCTGAAGACAATCAAAGACCAGTTGACCGAGGAACAGGAGCGCTGCGTCAAGATCGAGTCCATCAAGAAGTCTCTGGAAATGGAAGTTCACAGCCTCCAGGTCAGGATCGAAGAGGTAGAAGCAAATGCACTGGCCGGAGGACGAAGGGTCATCAGCAAGCTGGAAGCCAGGGTGAGTGGGAATGATGCCAATCAAATATGTTTCTTTTTCGTAAATGAATACCAATGCAATATCTATCTGGGACTATAGGACTGCATGCACTTAATACAGAAATATGCTCATCGACACTAGTCACTAGTAACTAGACAGCCACTATAAGATTGCATGCACTTAATACAGAAATCTATACTAGTAACTAGACAGCCGTCTATTTTGAAACGTTACATAATCATGTATATCAGTTCAGAAAATAGTCATACAGAGGCAATGAGTGAGAAATTCCTTAACTATGTAAACAGGGTGTCCACACTTACCTTGTTCTAATAGCTAATTTCTAAACCGTTAGAGATGGACATGTAGTTCCAATTGGAAAAATGCTTTAAATGAAGGGAAAAATTATATTTCTTGTTTTTTGAGTCACTAAATATATTTCTGAAAATGTTACGAATTCTAATTTTTTACTCGGTCCTCAGGTCCTATCAATCATATTTAGTAAAATATTCTTCACACATTAAGATTTTAAACAAAAAAAGTTCCACTCTTCTGCGACTAAAACTATTCAAGTTATGGAGCTTTGAATTTCATAATTTTAAACCAATCAGCGGCCTCGACGAGTAAATGTTACGCACTGATTGGTGTATCGTCTTCGAGGCGGCTATTGAAATGGTGTAAAGTGGTCTAAGTCAGCTATGTTCAAAGCTCAATAACTCGATCAGTTTTAGTCGCAGAAGAGTGGAACTTTTTGTTTAAAATGTTAGTGTGAGAAAAATATTTACTAAATATGACTGATAAGACCGAGGAACCATATAAAAAGTTAGAATTCGTAACTTTTTCAGAAATGTATTTATAGACTCAGAAGACATAAAATATAATTCTTCCCCTCATTTAAAGCATTTTTTCAATTGGAACTATACGTCTGTATCTGATGGTTTAGAAATTAGGTATTAGACCAAGATAAGTGTGGACACTCTGTATAGTGGAAGTTACCTACATTATTAGTGATAGAGTAGGTAGCTGCGCGCTGATACCTGATATCATAGTAGCGCATCAGGTTTAGTTCTTTAATTAATAAATAGAATGCTGTATTAAAAAATATAGGGCGCTCAAATTCCTAGTTAGAGCTGAGATGGGGCGCAAAACTACTCTAAAACAAAACGCTCAAATTTGTTAAGACGGATCTGTTACTAGTTGATAATTTAGTAAAAAGCGAACTCCTTCGTTCAGCGAATTCTTCACCCAATAGCCTTCCATCTTCCTAGGGTAAATTTGAATGTTTAGAGGGAGAACCTTGAACGCAGTATAATCGGTTGCCAACTTCCTGAGTAGTTAAGAAATTCTTCCCCCAAGACACACGACCTTCCTCTGTCTTATAATAGATAGCTTTGGGTGTCAAATATTAAGTAGCCTTGGGATAAAAAGTAATAAAGTTGAGGCGAGTTTATTTTGAGTCACAACTGTTATCATACCTAGCTAGAAAAGAATGCGCATCACAGCACTTCGAAAATAACACATTTTGAATTTGAAGGCATTTCTGATAGAAATTACTCCAATTTACAAGCCATTAAAACTAATCCATACTTTTAATCATATTATTACTATTGCCTCTTCATTAAATTTCGATAATAGATGAATAATTGCTATAATTATAGAGGACTGTCACTCACCTTGAAAACAGTAACTGTATAGAAAATTACGTGAGTTCTGATACATCTGAAAAGCGGGACCTTTAAAATGCTGAATATAATCAGGTAGATGATTAAAATAACAAATGATCTTCAATCGTTATTACATTATTTACTTATAGCAGTTAAGATGAAATATTTTGTACTTAGCTTGCTTTGTATTACTTCTGTACTCATATTTGACAGTTTTCAGATATTTCTGATTAACGACCAAGTTTGTATAGAAATTAGAAAATCGGAACAAATCCGTTGTTACAAGAAATTTCTTAGTTTTTCTATGTTGCATTTTTTTGGAAAAATTCTACTTATCGAGTGTGAAATTTCCTTTAATAAACCTTCATGCAAATTCCTTCCTTATTCTTCCCTCCTATTTAACTCGTTAAATAATTTTTAGCCATTTTTTATGCAAAATTCTGTTGAATGTGACATCACTTTTTCTGTGAAAAACGTTTTATGACACCATTTGATTTTCTAATTTGAGAGTAGTAACGTTGGGAATAAAAGGCCCTTAGGAATATTTTTTCTTGATTTTGATTTTACGTCTAAATTAATTTAACATAAATACGATTTTGTTTTGTTAAGTTATTATAATACTATCCGCTCCCGCCACCCTCCACGGGGGTTCGCGGCCAGCACCCACTTTGCTCAGCACAGCCACCTGTTTCGAGGCTCTCAGCCACTGCTTTTTTAAGTTTTAAATACTGCATGAAAATAGGTGGAACAGAGTATAAAAATAGTAGATTTCATATTCTTTGAAGACAACAGCTTCCTTTAAAATTAGGAAATCTTTGAAAAAACTCTATCGAGTTGTATTTTTTTTGTAGAACTTTCTCACGAATTTCTGCATGAAAGCCTTCAGATCCACAAATACACAATGATATCACCCTAAATAAACAATTTCCAACATCTACTATAGGTATTTTACAATATTTTTGGCACGCCATTTTCGTGGAACTGTAGGCATTAGTGATGGAATCAAAAAAGTCATCTCAAAATTAAAAAGTTTATTCCAAAAAATACTTCATTCTCTCATTTAACAATGCAGCATTCTATAAAAGTTTTTTTTTATCAACAACTAGTTTTCTTGTTGCCATTTTAATAAAAATAAATTTAGAAAAGAAACAAAATCGTGCTAAATTAAATTTCAAATAAAACATAATAATATTTATAGATATATCTTAATAAAATCATTACTATTAAAACTAAATTAAATTTAATTAAAAAAAGATAATATGATTATTGTTTATAATATAGAGATACTACAGAACTGCATACAAATGCAAAATACTATTTTAAACTTACGAAAATAAAGCGGAGCATTCTGATTGGTTAGTTATTTTAAGGAAGCGACGTAATAAATTGGCGAAATCATTCCAGTTTTTGAGGCTCAGGAACTCCGTATTATTTTGCAATATCTCTCCATTATTTCCGTTAATATATGCCATTTATTTTGCATTATCTCTCGAAAATGGAGGGTGGTGGGGGCAGACGACCATTGATGACATATCTAGACGTCATAAGCTTTCATGTGAAATAAAAATCAACGAAATCGATCTGGTGGTTGGGGCTGGGGAACTGTCTGAAGATTTTACTAAATTGTTTTAAATATATAGGTATTTCAATTTGATTAACTTGATGAGAATTGACATTTATTAACCATCCGAGTGCCAGATTGTGCGATCTTACTCCTCCTGTTCTGCATTCAGATGGGAAAGTTATTCAATCAGTATAGTCGGATTCACGTAGGAATTTTGAACATACGCGTCTTTCCTGTCAGTTTTCATTGGAGTAGATTAAGAATTAAAATGTTCCTGGAAATAAGTTTGAGTTTATAAGCATAAAATGAAAAAAAAATGAGAGCTAATTGGAATTGAGAAACGCCAGTACACTGTTTGATAGTTTTGGAAGTAAAAATTGTGAACCGCCATAAAGCTGTTTTCTACATTTCGACAAGGTTTTTCGAAGACCCACACAACTCGAAAGCTGAATTAGAAAAAATCTTAGTTTAATAAGTACTTCGATCTTATTTTGGATTAAGTGTAGTAAAAAATTTTGGAAGTAAAGCATACAGAATTTCTGAAGCAAGCAAACTTTATCCTTTGCGCGACTCTATTGAAACCAATATTTGATATTAAGCGTCTTTATGGACAAATCTTCCTGTTATAGCAATCTTGATTTCCATCAGTAGTCAAATACAACAAAACTATGCCTTACTTTTCGTCAGTTTCACTAAAATTTCACGGTTCGTGTCTCCTTTCAGATCAGGGATGTGGAAATCGAAATGGAAGAGGAGAAACGCCGACACTCCGAGACCCAGAAGAGCATGCGCAAGAAGGAGAACCGCCTTCGGGAGTTGATGCTGCAGACGGAGGATGACCACAAGACCATCACCATGCTCAATGACGCCGTCGAGAAGCTCAGCGAAAAGGTCAAGATGTACAAGAGACAGCTCGACGAAACGGTGAGATCTTTTTCCCGAAAGTTTCACGATACTCTCTGCCGGTCCATAAACACTCCCTTTGTCGTAATAAAGATTAAAATAATGTAATTCAAGTTTGAACTAAAACAAGAAACGATTCTAAACACCTCTGCAAAACAGATCGTTGACCAAGATCTATCATGATCCGTATCGAGATATTTAGAGAAATTCTCATTTTGAATCTGATTTATTGTAATGAATAAGTTAATCCTAACTCTATTACTAATTAGTTATTGTGTTAAACACATTAATATCGTTTGGCATGGAGTTCTTCCCCGCCATTCGCAATTAATAATCTAAGCATAATTTCATAAAAAATACTACACTAACGTGTATTGTTTGTTAATTCCTTTATATGCTCTGTATATTCGACTGAGACACTTTGTGACTCGGTTAGGCCTATTACGATCAATTTGAGTACATGAAAGAAATTCGAGGGTTCTCATTTCAAATGAGAATAATTCAACTGTTCGTGTTATTTAGTTTCTGACAAGTGTGTTCGAGATATAGATGATTTACTAATCTCATTTGCATTCAAACAGTAGCCACCTAGAATCTTATCAAGAAAACATTTCTTTCGAACTTTTATGTCTCCTTGTTATTATTCTTGACATGAGACTTAAAAGACAGAATTCCATCCCATTCCCAGTTGAATAAAGTCCCATAAACACACTCCAGACAATTTAAAATAATTATTAAACTTGAAACTTCAAAGTATACAGTTATACGCCTTATTTAGGATACACGTGTCACCATATAAATAAAAAGTTTACGGCAAAAAAAAGTGTACTAATCTAATCATTATATTCACTTGTACGCATATAGCATTTCTTTTTAATTTCTAAATACCAAGAATTTTCAGAGAATAGTTTGCTTAACAAGGTGCTCGAATACCACAGGAGAAGCTGTGCAGAAAGAGAATCCTCGCTCAGAATACATAAAAAATTGACCCTAATTTCTACAACGCATAGTTTTCGAGAAAAAAGTAAAAGAAAAAGTATAATGTCACATCCGGTGCTAGAAAAATAAGCTTTATTACCAACAGGGACAGAAGCTTTTATATATGACATTGTATTTAGATAAGTATCTGCCCAAAATGACCACCGCGAATTTCGAGGCATGCGGCGCCGTACTGTGGCTAACTGCACACGATCCGACGTCTTAAGCTGGCCATTCACATCTAATCCAAACTGGAATTTTTGGAACACAGGAAGGAAAATGCAATCGCCAGTTTTAAAAAACGATGGAAATTGGCATAGCGGCTTGGGGAAGCTGGAAATCCAACGAACTCAAAATCTAACACCTCAACTTGGAGCCTCGAACGAGGGTAGCTTTAAGATCAAAGGGTCTGCTTACATTGGGACCTCGCTTCGAGACTTTGATTATATTGAATGTAAATTTGGATATCCGCCGGGGGGGGGGGAGAAATGTGGGTGGGTGTAACAAGGCGTCTCAAAGCAAAATAAAAAAAAATAGTATTCATATGCAGATTTGAATAGTCTTGTTTTGAAGGCGGGAGGAGGAGTAGGGGGATCGAAGAGCGGTGTTATCGCACTTTGGGGCCTCAAGTGAATGAAGTACCTGATTTTTCCGACTTGAATGGGTGGGAAAAAAAACCAGTCTTGGGACAATTGGGATGGAATGGAGTACAGATGAATTGCCGGCTTTAGTGTCGACATAAGTCAAGGCAGCATGCAGACTAGCGACTAAGTCGCTTTCCGAAGCAGCTGGAGTTAGATATACCAATTACTTTATTAGTAATCATAAGGAAAAATCCAAAGGAATCAGATCTGGTGATCGTGGTGGCAATTCGTTCATCATGGTTTGTGGTCTGATGTTCAATAAAGCTTGTTTTCCTTATACCAGATGTGAAGTCATACTTTTTCTTTTGCATTTTTCTCGAAAACTATGGGTCATAGAGGTATGATTCCTTGGAAAATTTTTATGTACTCAGAACGAGGATTCACGTTCTACACAGTTTGCCCGGTGGTATCGGAGCACCCTGTATATTGTTCCATTCTTGCATTCAAACGAACTGCCCATTTTCTTTCCGCAGGAGGGCATTTCTCAACAGAACCTGAGCCGAGTGCGCAGGTTCCAGCGCGAACTGGAGGCCGCAGAAGACAGAGCCGAGGCAGCTGAAGGCAACCTCTCCATGATCAGAGCCAAGCACAGGTCCTGGGTCACCACCAACCAGGTTCCAGGGGGTGTCCGCCAGGTGTTCGTGACGGAAGAAACCACCACCAGCAACTACTAAACAGCAACTGCCAACCGCTAATCATATCGGACAATTTTCCTCTTTTCTGCTCAAAGGTTGCAACAAGAGTGCAAAGAAGTCTTGAACCAACCACAAAATATCCGTCCGATCAATTACTTAACCAAATTCACACAATATTCTTTTTTCAGACAACTTCTGAGTCCACTTGTAATTATTTTTGCCTTCCTTAATTGAATAACGTTCTTTTTCTGGCTTCTTTCTGACACTCTGTTGTTTAACCTCTGAGCACAATGTGCCTCAAATATTGTAACAGCTTGTGAGAGAATAAATATTGATATGGAGTATCAAACAGATTTCTTCAAGCACCATTTTTATTTATTATTCGGAGGAGCAATCTTCAAATTATCTTTTCTACAAACTGTCTAAATGAGCTATTTACACTAAAATAGAGCTTTTCCGAAAGTGATAAATAACTTAAAGCACTAAAAAAATGCCAGAGATTTGCTGTTATGTCTTGTCATTTTTTTGTATATTGTTTTGTGTTTGTTGACTTGTGGTTGTTACGCACTCATGCGATTAAGTAATTTTATTTAAATGCGTTGACATTAATTTTTAGATAGAAGAAATTAATTGTATTGAATGAAAACACTTCATTACTTATGATTTTTTTAAGGATACCTTTGCTGAAGCAGCTTAGCTAAATGCTCATTAAGTTTCATAACTTCTAACTTGGGCGGTGTAAAATACTTTATGGTAGTCGAACCCTTTAATCATTCCTTGTAAGTCCTGTGACAGAGTGCACATAGACGATGTGCTTGATTCACACGCGAGTTGCTTTGACCAAGTCCTAGTTCAAGGAGAATGTCTGTAACCAGAGCTTTGCTTTACGCTTGTCGATGCATGGCAGAAGACAAACGATCAATGCGTTGAACATTTGATGGATCAAAACTCGGAGGGCGTTATGCCATAAAGTATTCTTTTCCCAGTACATGAAGTACTTGTATTCTTTCGTTTTGTTTTGTAATTCTTTAAATTTAAATAAAGATATTTATCTTGTTCTGTCTGTATGAGAGATTAATCTTATGTTTTACTGGTTCCTCATTCCTCCAATGGAAAAAGTATGACTGCAAAATACATTAGGGATTCCTTGGTTATTCCTGGAAGTTTCATCTATTATTTACATAGATGATGATTTAGTAACCTTACCAGTAGCTTAAAAAATTCTATCAGCGTTCTACCCTCTAAGAAATAGATATGCTATACCATTATACGGAAGAATGAAATAATTCTTTCAAAAAATCATTATTCACATAATTTCTGTAAGCACATGTTATATTACATGCCTATCCCGAACTTAACAGTAAGCTTTCCGTCAAATGATACTGACATTATCTTGCATGGCTTACCTGTCTATCGTTAACTACATTTGTCAATTAATTGCACATTTCAGAGACTTGGCACGCTTTCGATTCAACTTTCGATATTTTTTTCTCATATTAGTTTAATTTTGCAGGGTTTCTAAACAGTCTTTCGTTTGCTTGCATCAAAATTAACTTCTAAGCTCAATAGAGAAGCTAATGCTTTTGTAATTTTCTGGATTACATGAAAGCTTTAAAAATCAATTAATTAAAAATCTTACAAATCTCTCATAAATAAGCAATATCACTTCAAGAGCAATATGACTGCAGCCTAACAGTTAATGTGTACTTTTTCTTTTTGTTTATATCAGCAAATGAATTTTTGCTTTTATAGTCACCAAACTAAATCTTTCTCTGTATTTCGAAATGGTATTTTCAGAATTTTTAAAAAACATCGCAAATGTGAACAAATTCATTATATCTTTGAAAATATTTACACGGTTTCTAACACACTGAATGCTAGTGTATCATTCATGACATATGAAATAGAACATAATATTTCGTACATTATTTTCCATAATTGTAATGCAAAGGCCTGGAAAGATAATTTTTTTATTATTCATTTTCTTTCAACACGTTACTGAAATCTTTTTGTGTGCCTTCTTTTACCACTAATTCTCACTGAATGACTTATATTATCCATAAAAGCCTTGATTAAATCGAAAAAATCGCAGCTTAATTTGTCAGTGAGTGCGTGAAATAGACATTAGCACTCAATTAAAAAATATAGCATTTTACGAAGTTGACGTGAGCCCAAACAGGATTTATATACAATGTAATCAATATTCTGCATTTTGGTAATAACTTAGTAATTCAAATATTTAGTGTTTCAGTTTTAGATAAGAACTGCGTATAATTCTGATACACGATGGGGTTTGAAATGGAAGTGACGATTCTTTAAAAAGTAATCTACCCATCTGGAGGAAGTTCTGCTGTGCGTATTAACGCGTCATTCAGATTAGCAAACAAAATCTGCCCCCAATGATAGGCATTGAAATCCAGATGAACATCCGGTAAAGAGTTTCATATTTTTCTAAATATTTTTTGTGTTATAAAAAAAACTGAGCATTGCGAGAAAAAATAATTGATTCTACGATTCTTCTTGCCCAAACATTGCGCAAAAATGGAAAAAGGTCGGAATAAATATATTCAGCATTAATCAAAACTCGTATGCAGGAGTAATAGTATAGCCCATCTAATAATATAATAGCACAGCATCTATGTAGATGATAAATAAAATATTGACTAAAGAGTCAGTCAAGTCAGGTAGGAGCGGAAAAATATTTAAATGAAAACAATTTTTGTTCGAATCTGAGAAACTGATGAGTTATTTTTTAATCAATAATTTAGATCTTTTTTTTATGGAAAATCCGTCGCAGCACCGTTCTAAATGAATGAACTTTACCCAAGAAATCATAACACCAAAAAAATGCAGATTATCAGTTTCGCTATTCGGGTTGGTAACTCGAAGGAGTACAAGGAGGTAAGAGCTTCGAAAGACACAATTCCGTTGAAAATTTTATCTAATCTAGTTAGCCTACTCATCGAACTTTTAATGAATTACTATTTTCCGACAAGAAAACAACACAGATATACAATTCACATTATTGCAGTCGCTGCTGAAATTTGAGACTTATTATTAAAAATAGAATGATACCACACAAACAAAAGTGTTGTTTTTATCTGTTACTGGTGTATGCTGGTGTTAGAAGCAAATTTAGATTTTGACGGTTCTGGAGGTACGTTTATTTACAACTATGAAAAACAGAAAAGTGATGGCATAAAGACAATATCAAACTAAAACATATTTCGAAGAGTGAAAAAATAGCGTAGTACGCAGTGGCGTAGTTTTCAAATGCATTTCGTCAGTGTCTTAGTATCGGATGGCATCTCGCCTCCAAAAATCTTGAATCGTTTTCGAGGAAAGAAAAGAAAATTCGCTCTATTAATAACAGAGCTGCCGACGGAACACGTGCTAGCTGCAAAATTCAGCTCCAAGTTGCTCAGGCGAGAAAGGTTCTGAATGCGACTGGAGGCTGTCCAAAGCGTTTCTTCATTTCCACCTACTTTTACGAGCAAAAGAAGTAAGACACTACGCTTCGCGTATATCGAGAATTTTTTTCGGACTTATATTTGTGAATGCGAGAGGAATGAATGAAAAAAACTGGGACAGGCTAAGAAAAGAAAAGGAAAGGAAGCTCTTGTCTAAAAATGCAGTTCGGTGAACTCGGTGTTGTTTCACAAAAATTTAATTCAGATTTCGGATGGAGGAAATCAGAAAGATGAAAAAGAAATAGGAAGGCTTGCGGTTAATCAAATCTGAAAACTTTTAAGTTCATTCAGTATGTTAAATTCTAAAGTTTTATTTAAATCGCAGAAAAAATTATAAATAGTATTCTTAATAAAAAATTAATATTTATATTTAAAAATATGCGCGTTAATAAATTGGGTATTAAAATGTCAGAGCAAAAATTTAAAATAATTTCTTTTTTAAAAATTCAAATTTGCACATACATTTACATCATTTTTAACTGGAAAATTCTCTTTTAAAATTTTAATTTTTGTTCGTATTATTTAGACATGAAGTAAACAGAAATCAGGATTCGGAATATAATTACTATGATTAAAACATCAGATGCACTTATAAACAACAATGGCTGTAGTTTTACTGTAATAAATTTATCTTGAAAAATTTGACTGAAAAAACGCAATATCTACTTTTTGGGGACGAATTAAAATTTAAACTTTTAGATGTGCTTCAAAATTCTGCATATATTGTTAAAAGATCGTTAACATTAGATAAATACAGTTAACTAATTAATTGATTCATTCATTATAAAATGTAAGTTACAGAATATAATTTAATTCCGAGGCTTAGAAAGTACAAAATGTTGCAACGATATTTATCGAAAGAAAAGCCAGACACGCTGTTGATCATCTTGACTTTACCATTAAATCTACATACAAAAGAATCATCTAAAGATGCATTTTTTGTAAGGCCTTTCTGAGCAAAAGTACCCTTATTCTAGTTTTATTTTTATATACGTTGAATAGATGAATTATTTTTCCTTAAAAGCAAACGGATGCATTCGTTTTCCAACTTGCGTAGACCTAAAATGAATGACATTCAAATTTCAGGAATATTTTCAAGTTTCAAGAAATCGATACCCCGCAGTGTATACTCTTACTTAAAATAATATCAACCCATGTTCCATAAAATAATTCCAGAAATCCCTTTTATAAAAAAAACTAAAGAACTTTGTTGTCCCATCCTAAATAACGTTTGATACATTTTCTCTTAGTTTATACCCAATCCCAATAAATTTGGCTGAAATTTTCATATATTATTGCTGATGAATTACGAATTTGTTAAAAAAATAATATAGAGTTTGATATCTTGTCATTCGGGTACATTCAATAAGGGAAAAGTTATCGGGATGAATGAGGGGGCCCAATGACAAAGAGAGGTGAACGCAGGAGTCGAGTATTTTTACCCGTGCTTCTTCAGCAATAAGCTTATCACGAAGGGAAAAAAATCCGCGTTGGATGAAGCATCTCCATCCCACGCCACCTGCCACGTTTCTTCTCTTGGGTTCCCAGATAAAACTTCTCGCTGATGATAAGCGTTTAAAACGAAGGCAGAAGGCGACTACAGCGAAAACTTTTGAAAAACAGTTGGAAAATATATCGGATGCAGTTAAGCTAGGGGTGTAGTGGAGCCGGAATGCAGTTTCGGGACTGCTTATTTAGTTTTTTACGAGAAATAAATAAGAAAAAATTTAAGAAACCTCCTTAAAGCAGGGCGATATTTGTCTCATCCTTACCTTCGAATATACGATTGGTATTTCAAATTAATGAAAGTAATAAGCTACTGGCAAGCTGTGACGGGAAGGGGTTATAAACCTTAAGACCACACACACAATATGCTTTGTTTTGATTCTGCAAACCCATGATGCTTTATATATTATTTATACAACGTAAGATCACATGTCCTGATTTTACGTTGAAATTACTTGAAATAAACATAAATGTTAAAAATAGTTATTTTTTCAAAGTTATTATATTCATGTTATGAACTACAGTGAGCATTATATTAATGCTTGATTATAATTAAAATCTATATATATAATTCTCTTAAGTGGCGACAAAAAAGGGTCGAATTTCTTAATCGCCATTTGGCAACAGCTCGCAAGTTTGGTTTGTTTACATCAGCGGAAAGTCTGAGACAACGATTTTTTTTAGTTAATTAGTTTGAACAAAATAAGTTTAAGTTTTTCAGTTTCGATT
Source organism: Araneus ventricosus (assembly GCA_013235015.1). Lineage (NCBI taxonomy): Eukaryota > Metazoa > Arthropoda > Arachnida > Araneae > Araneidae > Araneus > Araneus ventricosus. The sequence continues at coordinate 146,659 of BGPR01000276.1, read as the reverse complement.
AGGTAAATGAATGAATGTCTCCTTAATATGTCTTTTTTATTTAAAAGGTTGCAGAATGGGCTATTTCATCTTTCGATTACTCGCATTTTCTGAAATTTAAAAAACATAAGTGACTGCCCAGAGAAAAATGCTGTACCTTTCTTGACTAAATTGTAACTGGAGTGAGTCTGTATACACGTGAAGAAGCTTTCTGAGCAACATAACATGAGTAAACTTAGGATCTTATCAATCTTAAAAAGCTAAAAATACATAATTATTAGGTTTAAATTTTGAATACTTAATATGAGCATGTTTCAAGCCACTTTTCTCTTTAAATGGTCATTTTTTAGGTAAAAAAGTTATCAAATGGGTTATATCATCTCCTGACAACTTAAATTTTCTGAGGTTTGACACCTAAATAACTACCCAGAGAGAAAAGTTTTATCTTTCTTGGCTAAACAATAGTTGGAGTGAGTGTGAATACATGTGGGGAAACTTTTCTCAGCAATATTTCATTGAAAATAGGGAATATTTAAAATTTTGGTGGCATGAAGTTAAGGCAAATACAACTGTTGAAGATACTGTCAATTGTGTATGGAAAGAAGTTTTAGATGACTGATTTCTGGTTGATGTAAATAATTTTGATTTTTAAACATCTTAGAATTATATATATTAGCATTCAGATTTCTTTCTAACATTTACATATATATCTCTGTGCGACCAGAAGATTTTAATTTTAGCAATTGATGAAAAATTAATTTTAGGAGATCATGCAATTTCAGATAATTTAAATTTACTTTCAGTAATTAATGTATTTATAAGCTCCTATTAAAGAAATGCATATCTGTATGGCGAGCGAGCGAAGCGATCCCAAAAGAACCACAAAGAAAGCAGTGATCCCAAAAGAATCACAACGTGAACCTTGGGGGTTGGGGAGCGGAGCGAGCAGGGAGTGTAGCCCCCCTAGTATAAAATAATAACTGCAAAATATGCACAGTTCCATTGTTGGCATTCGATTATTTAACGATTTCAATACCCAGATAAAATAATTATACATTTTATTTGTAAAAAAATATTTTAATGTTAGGTGATCGGCGGATTATCCTCACGCGGCCCGCCCGCCAACAATGTCATCCAGGCCAGAGCGTTCTGCAACTATTTATTTTAGGATTACACCACTGAATTAAGAAATGAGAAACCAAGCACCATTTTATGAATTTCGGGTTCACTATTGCAAGCTGTACGAAAATATATGCAGTTTTGTGCGCAAAAGTGAGCCCAGTCCAGTCAGATGCAATATAGACTTCTTATCGTATTACTAGAAAATCACCCGTCATGGTATGACGGGTGCAAATTGCCTCTTTATTCGAGAGATTTCCCGTCAAATTTGACGTGCTTAAATAGATGTATATGCGAGAGAAATGTTTAACATTGATTGAAAGCAAATAAAATAAACATATGTTTTATAATAGGAAATAAATTTTTTATTTACATATTTCTTTATTCAAAAAACCTCTTGGTAAACAACCTTCCGTGTGAAGTATTTTTCGTTGTTTAACAATTTTATTATAATTCAATAACCATCAAATTCTCAGCTTGTCAAACGTAAGTCAAAAGTTAAAATTTCAAAGGAATACTTTTTCGAAATTCTAATCAAAACAAAGCACTTCTCTGCTTGTCAAACGTTGCCAAAAATATTATCAAATTATATCAGCACGATTGTAGTAAATAATCAGATGCATCGTGGCGTCCAAACTATATCAAACGCATGATATACCACTGACGTGATTTACTACTTTCTATTAAGAAAACGGAAATTAATTTGAAATATGTGATTAATATAATTTAAAATGTCTCGAGAACTATTGATCATAGCGAGATAAATTTTATATCAATCGATAGTAAAATTTATTTCACTATTTTAGAGCTATTAAATTTGAAATTAGAACGACAATTACTCTTTTAAATTTAAAATTACTGAAATTTAGGTTCTCTAACAATGAAATAATGCTGTTTAAGGTCAATAATGCTGTGTAAGGTAAGGTTATGGCAATGCCATGGCGCGAGTTTTATTGTTGGTGACGTCAGAGCGTTACCGAGAGACAGATCTGGGTTATTATATTAGTAATAACTGATTTCAGAAAAATGCAACATCAGAATGTTTTCTGTAACGCTATATGAAAGCATCTGTATATCAAAATGATTATTTTGGAGATGGTTACTTTATTGCATAACTGCGTCCAGCTATCGAATCCAACCAGGTCTGTTCCTTTCAAGCAATCAATGTACTAAAGAGTGTTACTGCTATTATAACTTCATGGAAATAGATGACTGTGTTAATATATATCAGAATCCGATGGATAGCATTGTAAGCTTTTATTTATAGCAGGTCTATGAAAAGCAGAGCACAGCCGTTATGAAATGAAAATCACTCATAGTTATAAACTTTACTTAGGATTCAAAGAGAGCCAATGAGGATTTGTAAAGAGAGAGCAAAAAGAAATTTCTAATGAGACAACTAATTAGCTCTATTTAACATGACGTGATAGTACTGAAACTAAAGGATCTAATGTGCGATTACAAAATTTCGCTAGAATGTAATGAAAGTGATGCTCTCTATGAAAAGAAGAAAGAGTAGTGTCTGTTGGGCACTGTCTTGCATAAAAACGGTATTTTGAAAGAAAAAGACTTTACGTTCTGAACTGAATTTCGGAAGCGATTTTAGATAAACTTTAAAAAAATCAAATGAACTATTCAATTTTGCTTCAGTAATAAAAAAAACTACAGAAATAACCTAAGATATTGGAACAGCGCAACTTTTGATTAAAATTTTAGCTTTTTTTTCTATTTTTACTCCTTTTTTTGTTTCTTTTTCTTTTCAGTTTTCACAAAGTGCACGACTTGTAATAAGCACTAATGAAATTTTGTTTCATTTATAGCCCTAAAGAGATCTTTAAATTTTAACTTAATGAGAGGTAGAACCTTGTTTTGGTATCTTGGAATGGTATTTTTATTTGGCCGCCTTCGGCGACCAGCTTGTTCGTCGAAAATACTGATTGTGTTTAATTTCAGTTGAATGAATCCCTTACACATAATTTGTTATTCATTATTCCCTTAACAAAGTAATTTTAAACTTCAAATTGTGACAGATGCTTAAACCGTGGGTTTTTTTGTATCCTTGCATCTGTTCAATTCATTGTATATATGAACGTCCTAAATGGAGTCAAGTAACTGTCCGTATCATCTAACCTCTAATTGAATGTTGTCGATGGCAACTTCACATTTTCATTTCTCAAATAAAATATGTAGTAGATTTCATAATTAAAACAATGAGGCGCATTTTGCGTCCTACACAGTGGCGAATCCAAAGGGGGGCTATGGGGCTGCAGCCCCTCCCAGAGCTAAACCAGAATTCTTGATTTTATTTAAAATCACTACAACTGTTTCTTCTTAATTTCCCTTTCTTTAAACAAACAATAAAAAAATAACAACATTGCTTTCTGGCTTGACAGGCTTGAAAATTTCCCTACTTTTCTAGACATTCCACTTGTACTTGTAGCGTTGACATGGTCGAAAACATTTTTTGGCTACTGATTTCATTGTATTTTTATTAAATTATCGAAAGTATTGTAGTGTTCTTTATGATTCTTATTGTCAGGTGAGTAAATCTGTAAAGTGTTTTGGTTTACATAAGCCATGAGGTGTGACATTCGTCACGCCGATACGAAATTTTTATGACCTCAGCCCCTCCCAGATCCAAAATCTGGATTCGCCACTGGTCCAACAGCATGTTACGTGAATTAAAAGATGCTGATAAAAAGAATTAAAGATTACCAATCATAAACTTTGAGCTTACCGGATATAAATATAATAATATCGTAGAAGAATTTGTTAATAGATTTCACAGAAAATGGAAGCATAATAAAGATTGTAAAATTCATTATGATATTACTAAAGCATACGAAAAAATAAGCAGAATCTTCATTCCTTGGGTTTAAACAACGAAAGAGAAACAAGAAATTAAATATTTGTATAAACAATGAAAACGGTTTGAATTTCATTACAATGTAATGAAGTATTATTGTAAATTATGCATATGTAAAGTATAATTGTAAATTATGCATATGTAAAGTATAATTGTAAATTATGCATATGTAAAGTATAATTGTAAATTATGCATATGTAAAGTATAATTGTAAATTATGCATAAAAGTATTTTGATAATTTGGTAAAATTAGGGGAATAAATTGGACTATAATTACATTGATATCATTAGAAAGATAATTTTTTGAATTTCAAGGTGGTACATATATATTTTTGAAAGTTATCGCAAAAAACACAAATATTTTGCTTAATTAACTAAAATTTTAATTAAAATTTCGAAAAAATCGCCCCGAGGTGCACACTCCCACCTTTCAAATTACATTTGAGCTAAATTTGGTAGTTCTAGGTTCAACCGTCTGTCCTGTGGAGCGCCATAAAAATATTTTTGATAATTTGCTAAAATGAGGGGGGGGGAGTGGATGATAACTATATTGATATCACTGGAAAGATAATTTTTTGAATTCCAAGGTGGTATAAAAATTATTAAATAATGAAAACGCATAGACACATACACATTCGCTTTTATTATTAGTAGAGATTTTTGAATGTGGTTTTTAAAAGTAAGGCTCATATCTATGGTAACTTCAAGATAGAGTTTCCTCTTATCATGCGATAACTTTCCTGAATAAATTTGGCGGTGCTGGTTGCGTACTTCCTCAAGAAAAATAATTAGTTTGGAATTTCTGTACGTTAATCTGAAATTTCCCATACATAAGCCATTTTTGATTCTAGTGCTTTGCTAGGTTGGTTGTGTGAGCACGCAATTGCAGTGATGTTGTTTCCAAATAAGTTCATTTCAGTGTCGTCTCTTTGCGGGATGCCATTTATCAAGATACTGAAACGAGTTGGACCAAGTTTGGATCTCTGAATTATTCCTGTCTGGATGTTTCTGGACGATAATAGAGCATTATTTCTGCATCCCACATCGTGAATTTTTAATTTCTTGCAAAATTATTAAGGAAAACAAGGACAAGAACATTAGTCAAATGGTGTCCGTTGAATCGAAGCCTTTCTGTTCAGTCTTTTCGACGAGCACGAGAAAGTAACCAGTGGGAGTGGCCTCCCCTAAACTTTCTCGTATACTGCTCAAAAATTTGTCATTTCCCCTCCCCCTGCGTGAATAAAAAAATCGAACCTACTGTAACCTAGAATGCAACGAATATCAGAAGGTTTTTCATTGTAGATAATAGTGATTGTAAAATATTTAGGTGAAGAATCATATTCGAAGAGATGCCTATATATTAAAACTTAGCAATATTTAAGCTTTTCTCTCTAACAAGCTCCGCTAATGCGAGGGCACGAGCGAGCGAAAACAAAACAAGAGATGAAACGAATCTATCACAAACTCCGTCTCAAGGACAAAGTGACGTAATCCTTCCGCTTGCTACCAGAGATTGCTACCAGTACGCATGTGCATGGAGATAAGTTTTGAAACGAATGCTTAACAAGTAGGAGATTATACAGACCGACAGACAGTCAGCCCGTTGACGGATTTGGCCCAAAATTTTATACGGACCTACATTCATGATGATAAAACTGTGTACAAAATTTTATCCATCTAGCTATTCAAGTTTTTGAGTTATAGTGTTCGCATGACTGCGGACAGACAGACAGGCAGACTTCCCGTAGACGGATTTTGTCCAAAATTTGATAGAAACCTACAAATTATGTGTCAAGTTCACATACCAAATTTCATCCCCGTAGCTCCAATAATTTTCGAGTTATTGTGTTCACAGACAGACATACACACAGAGAGAAAGGCATAATTACAAAATTGTGTTTTCCGGACTCAGGGAGGTCTAAAACGTGGAGATTCGTCAAAATCTCGAGTTCGAATTTTTTGACGATTACAATACTTTCTCTTTGTATACTTATACGAGAAAGTAAAAATGTTTAAAAGTAACCAGCGGGAGTGGTTTCCCCTAAACTCTCTCGAATATTTCCCCAAAAAGGTGCCGTTTCCCCTACTCCCGTGCGGCTAAAAAAATTCGAACCTACTGTTATCCAGAATCCAATGACTATCAGAAGGTTTTTCATTATAGTGACTGAAAAATATCTAGGTAAAAAATCCAATTCAAAGTGATGCCTGCCGATTAAAACGCATATCTATCGCACACTGCTAGGTTTCACTCTTGCCGTCTCAAGGACAAACTGACGTAATTCGCTCCTTTCGGGAGCACTCGGGAGCACAGACGATTGGTTCTGTACGCATGCGCGTGGAGACAGCGGATTGGTTTCAATGGTAAATTATACAGGCCGACAGACAGTCAACCCTTTGACGGATTTGGCCCAAAATTTTATACGGACCTACATTCATGACGATAAAATTGTGTACCAAATTTTATCCATCTAGCTATTCAAGTTTTTGAGTTATAGTGTTCACATGACTTCGGACATACAGACAGACAGACTTCCCATTGACGGATTTTGTCCAAAATTTGATAGAAACCTACAAATTATGTTTAAAGACCACATACCAAATTTCATCCCCGTAGCTCTAATAGTTTTCGAGTTATCGTGTTCACAGACAGACATACACACAGACAGACAGACATAATTACAAAATTGTGTTTTTCAGACTCAGGGAGGTCTAAAACGTGGAGATTCGTCAAAATCTCGAGTTCGAATTTTTTGACGATTACAATACTTTCTCTTTGTATACTTCGTATACGAGAAAGTAAAAATGAGTAAAGTAAACTATTTCCTGTTATTTTCCACATTCTGAAGAGGTAGGAATTGTTTACGGGCGTTGTAAAATAAGTAAATGATCCCTTTACCTCCGAAAGGCTTTCTAGAACATTCTAAAACACGCTTGAAATGTTTTCCAGCAATATAGTATCAAGACACAACAACAATGTTCTTACTGACCTATATCTCCCGTTAAATCGCAGGAAAGGAGAAAAACAGAAAAACCTCTGCATTTTCGTCCTTTCTCTGAAACTGAACAGAACATCCAGTATCGTAAATTTAGAACACTTTTTTTTCTAACTTGCACATTCTTTGAGAATTTTCAACCAGTATTTGCTTTCTCTGGTACAGAAAGAACAACTACTCTCCTTTCTAAATTTAGCTCAATACGAAAAGGAAAATTATAATATAGCAAGAAATTTAGAATCAATGTATGGAATTATGACCAAATTAATCGCACAGTAGAATTTGTCATAGAGGTTTGAATCTTTCATAAAGATTAATAGAATTTAAACATAAAGTTTGATTTACAGTTTAATTTATCTTTTTAAATTTTTCTTATAATAATGGAGTCATTTCCTGTTCATCTAATAAAAGTCAAATGCACATCGCCAATTTAATTTTGGAATCCATTGCACAGCTTGAATGAAGAAAAAAAGATATGACACCTCAAACACACTGTAAGACGATTTGTAATTCGATGTTAGACGATAAGCACACTAACGTTTATTATGAGACGGTGACAGTATCTAAGTTGATCCCATTTCCCTACCGAACAAAACAAAAAAAGGAACTAAATTTCTTATATTAGTCTATGGAAATTAAAAACAGAATTTATTCTCTGAATGATATTACTTCACTTTTAAAGAAAAGGAAATTTTCAGTCGTCGCCAACTAAGACTCGTTTATTTTTCTATTAATGCTCTTTCTGAAACTTTTTTTTTATCTTGGAAGACTTCTGATTTTAGAACTGTTTTTAAACCATTGTTTGACTATTCTAGTGAGAACAATTCTTCAATCTCATACTTTCTCTTAGAACAACATTTTCTCATTCTATTTTATGATTCATCTTTTAGAAACTGTTTAGGGCTGCGATGGTGTTGTGTGTCACAAGAGGGTTCTATGTTCGAGACCTTATACCACCAAATATCAGCCGTATACGCAGGCCTGGTGCAAATAAAATCCGACGAGAGTGAAACGTCCTCTCGCTGCTGAGACGTAAGAGTTCAGAGAAAGTTTCTCGGTTATTGTCCTTGCATTTGACTACGGTTCAAATTTACAAAGTCAGTCCCAAAATAGCTTTCGCATTATTTCAAAATGTAACATTAATTTAACCCAATTATACTAAATTTTATACCAGGTGCCCATGTCCGATTTGTGTCGGACAAGTCATAAGCGACAAAATGTCGTGAAAGCGATTAGCAGCGTGAAGCACATTGATAAGAGTTGGGTAATGCACACGTACCTTTCACTGACCTAAGATATCGGGCAAGTCATTAGCGACATCAGCATTTTCCCCAGAAGTCGAAGAGAAATCGGAGGTATGTGTGCCCAACTGCTACCAATGTTCGCCACTAAGATGAAATAGTTTTGTACGCCGCTAAAACTAGAACTGGGTCGAAAAAGTTTAGATACCACTGCCTTATTGCATTGTCGTGTCCAAATGACTCTATCCTATTCTTGGTTTGTTCTGCGTTATTTCTCATCTACATCGACATTTAACGACATTACAAAATAATTTTATTTCCTTTCTAAGTATGGTTTCTTTTCAGAACTAATTTTTTTCCCCAAGTCAGCATATTGGCAAACTGAATTTTTATTAATTATTTCATGAGAAATTAATTTACTAAGGCTCTAAATGGATATTGACGACGTATTTTTTCATTATTCTTAAAAATACTGCGTAATATCTTCCAGGCTGAAATACTAGTTTCTATCTAAAACACTTGATTATGTGTCTCAGAATTTTTTATTTTATAACTTTCCACTATAAATGTAGGCACTCCCCCTTCCAGTTTTCTCTACTTTATATATAAAAGAAGAAAGTATGTGTATGTATTCGCGTTTTTGTTTTTTATGCACGCCTACACCGTTGGACTTACGACGACCAAATTTGGTACAGTGATGGATTAGTACAAGAGGGAACTAACGCCTAAAAATTATTTTAAAATTCGAATTAGATTTTTATTTATTTAATTAAATAACGAAAATTAAGCCATTTTTAGACGTTTTTCGCCAATAACTTCTGTAATAAATTATAGTATCGAAAATTATTTTTACATCACCTTAAAGAGCAAAAATTTATCTTTTTAATAATATCAATTTAATTAATAATAAATAATCAATTATTAATAAATAATCAATTTAATTTAATTAATAATTCCAATTTTAATAAACATTTCATAATTCATTTACATTCAATTTGTAACAGTGCTTTCTATTGTTATAAAATCAAATTCAAACCAATTTATTGTTTCATCAAATCCTTTATTCATGTGTTTTTACCACTGTTAAATTTTTGATAAGAAAATATTGCTTTCTTTGGTCATTGACGCCAAGGTATACTTCTTACTTCCGCTGTTATTTCGTAGCTTTTAATATGCCCTCAAATACCCAATGACGTTAGTTTAGTTACTATTCTATTCTTAATATTTGGGCCTTAAAATGTGGGAATTATGATGTAACGATGTAAATGGTGTGCATGAAATCATTTTTAAGAAAAAAGTGAACCGTGGTTAAGGTTATAGAACAAGTGTTTAGGTTCAGGTATCATCGTTTAGTTATTTTAACAAAAGACAAAAAGCCCTTGCTCTGTTTTAAAGTAAGTGGGAAAATATGTTATTATATATACATATCAGAAATTTGTTCAGCTTCAATTTAATATAATAATTTTATTAAAATAGTTTTTATATAAATTTGCGGAAATTTTTTTGTTGTCGTCTAAAAGTTGCCTAGAATGAGCCACAAACCGTTGCCTCAAATGAATTGTTTAAATGAATGTGATTATCATCTTGAACTACAGGCATAGCTCAGAAATCAGTGTATCACCACTAGTAGTCCTCATAAATTGGATTTGGAACAAATCAAAGCAAATACAATAAAAGGACACTAAGGCCATCAAATTCTGGATAAAAAATTATAAAAACAAGATACGTATCATTTACATTATTTACGAGGGAAAAAGGGAGAAGAGGAAGAGACACATAGAATGTCATACTTGGGTTCATGCATTGTATGCTAGTGTGAATTTGAAAATCAAGAAATATTTTTGCTTTAATTGTGCTTAAAAATATGACATCGATCCAATCTAGGCGACCGGTTTCCTTGATTGGATCGATATCATATTTTTGTAAATCTACTTTTTTCCTAATTTAAAGGGCATTTCATAAAACGTTAATTACACTGTTTTGAGGATAAATAAACTACAAAAAAATTCTACTACTTTTTTTTTCTTTAAAATTATTTCTCCATCATTGCACATATAAAAATATCCGGGTGGTCTAAATTCGGCGATTCTTCCCTAAATGATCTTCTGTTCAATGAGAGTCAACTGAGTTACTCCGACTTAATTCTTTTCACGCCAAATTTCTCTATTTCCAACTATAAGACTAACATTGCAGGAAAACGGCTCAACAGATTCGTAACAATATTATATAAGAACCTTCACTAATGTGAATACTATTATCTCCTGAATGAAACTGCTTTGAGCATTTTTTCTTTGTGAGTTTTGGAGACATTTTTGCCGGTGTTGAAGGCTACGGCCTTTGAAACAAATAACTTAAAGATTTTGCAGTTCAAAGTCGACTTCATAATTTGCGTTGCTTCTTTCATAGATTTCAAATAAGCCCTGAATTGCTTGATTCTATGATTTGAAAAAATGCTAGTTATGTTTAGAGCCACAGGTAATATTAAATTGTATTTTTTGCTATTATATAAGGGTGGATCAAATGAAAACGGAACAGGAGCCACAGAATGAAATGACATAGTTTATTTTTAAACGTAATCACCAAATTACACAAGCACTTGTTCCACTGGTTCACCAAGAGGTGAATACCTTGTTCGTAGAAGTTGTTTGACTGAGATTGAAACCAGTTTCGATTAGTGTCCATGACTTTGCTGTCCGAGTAGAAACGGCGACCTTTCAATGCCTTTTTCAGCGGACCAAAGATGTGAAAGTGACATGGTGAAAGATCGGTCTATATGGCTGGTGTTCCAACAGTGTCCAACTAAACTTCGTCAACTTGTTCAGTGTGCGAGTGGCCGTATGTGGCCATGCATTGTCATGGAGCAAAACCACTCCAAGTGACAGCAGGCCAGGCCGCTTGGCCTTGATTGCTGCACACAAACAGTCAACCAAACTTCGTCAACTTGTTCAGTGTGCGAGTGGCCGTGCATTGTCATGGAGCAAAAACCACTCCAGGGGACAACAAGCCAGGCTGCTTGGCCTTGATTGCCTCTATTCTGTTTAAACTTGCCGGTATGCAACAATTAATCTTTGCCCTATATATCATGTAGTTATAAAGCAGTTTCTGATTCATCTTGAAAGAGGCTCATTGACCTTGGAAGTAATGAGTTACTATAATTAGTGCCTTTCTTCTACTGTACGCAAGATAGCTGACATTTTCTAACGTCCAAATGATTCTATTACAGATGGTGCTGTGAAGCTTGCATTACGGTTGACAGTTGTCAGTTTCAATAATTTTTAGATTTATCCGTGAGTTAATTTTCCCCCATTCTCTGTGGGATTATTCTGTATTGGGTCTTGACATTTCCTTTCAGCACATATTCTATGACAACAGTTGTGGTTTCTGATATGTTCTATCACTTTTTAATGTTTCATTCGTCTTTTTTAAACACCTTATTTAGTGAGTATGCTTAAATAATCGAGTGGACTGTGGAACAGAGCATAAAGACATAGAAATTCATTTAAGTAAGAGTGTTGTTTCGTTAGTAGAGGAAAAAAATTCTATAGTTAGAGATCATGTCATGTTTTTTCATACAAGAAGCTGCACCTTATCCAAAAAATATAAGTAATCTTTAGTTTCAAAAATGAATTTCTATACCAGGTAAAAAAAATCTATCCTTTTTGTTGTTGCTGTCCTAGAAAAATAAACGTCTTGCAAAAAAATACATTAGAATAATCAATTCCTACTTATTCAAGGTTATCAATTTTTTTTAAAAATGAGTCAAAAGATTTTGCTACTGCTTATACAAAAACTTTACTCACTGAAATCAATAGATTGTGAAATATTAGTTTAAAATATTAAACGATTCCAGCCGGAAATTTATAAAATTAGCAGCAATTGTTCCTTCAAATCTCTGGTTTCTAAAAGTATAGAAACATTTAGCATTTGTCTGATTTATGCAAATAATATTTTTGAAAAGTTATTGAATTGATAAGACAGCTTAATGTGCATGTTTATGCCAGTTGTCTAACAAACTGAGTTTCAGATGGAAACAAAACACTATTATGCAGCCAAAACAAACCAACCCTATTACAATGAAAGAAAAACTTCTTTGTCGTATTTTTATTTCACCCCAGCTTTACTAGCAAGGAAGGAGAGAGTTCTATTTCCGTCGAAACCTTCGAGGCGTGTGGGCTGACGGCGGGATTTCGATTACACCACCGTTCAAGGACTCTCTGTAACGAGGATTAAAAAGAATCCAATACACAGAACTGTCGCCAACTTTATTAACAATCACCACAGTCAACAACTGGGTTACGAGACTAAGGTGTCGGGAGCGAATCTCCACACAATGGATAATCCTATACGCTCCATGAATTAGGTCTTCGGATTTTGAAGACACTTTTTGAGCACATTGACGTTACTTGGAACTCTTCTGCTCCATCCAGAATGAGAAAAGTGTATTTGTTTGTGTATTGTTACTGTGTTCAGAGATTTGAGCACTTAGAGTAGTGTTTCGCAAACTTTTTTGAGCCATGCCCCACCTAAGCCCTTCAAAAATTCTGACGCCCCCCCCTCGATGAAACATGTCCGTTATTTTTAATATTCAAAAATTGAATTGTTCACTGAAGAAACTTAGATGATAGATTTTAAGAAGAAATCACTAGGAAATTGTAGAGAAACACGGTATGTAAATTTCTAGGCATATAATGGGCAACTGAAATTCAAGTACGAAATGATTTTAAAGAAAGATTTTCTATATTATTAGTAATTATTTATTTTTGTAATTTAGTGAGATCTTTGCGCTTGATGCTTGCTGCAGAGAGATTTTATGTTAGGTTCCAACTTAGTCAGTCTCAGTCTCAAGTCTCCTCATCGTACTATATCCAATCGATTTCTTTCTTTTCGCGAGCCCCCTCCCCCCTTTGGGAAACACTGATTTAGAGATATCTATGAACTCTTTTCTTACACTTGCCTAAATTTAAATCTCTCTAAAGGGTTTGAAATAATTCACGACAGCTTAAAATCGTTTTAACTCATCAACGCCCCAACTGAATTTAATGCATACATTTCAGAAAATTTCCTTTAAATTATGTTAAAAACATGGAGATTAAGACAAATGTAAAGTACCATTAAATTCCGATTTTTTTTTTCTGTTTTGCTTTTTTTAATTTTTAGAAAAATTATCGAAAAGTTAGTAAAACATAATTTTTAAAAAAATTTTATAGATACGTATTAAAAGAATTTTGAAATGTAGTAAAATATCAGAAAATAAAGATATTTTCGAACCTATTACCTCGAAAATAAATCAAAGGAAAAGAACAAAAAATTTCAAAATCACAACACTTTGACTTCCAAATCTGGCTTACTGGTGGTATATTCCAGTTGAAAATTTTTTAGAAGTTTGGGAATACGTATTTTCATGTTAAACAAAGCAAAAAAGAAACAATTCAATACGACACTTTAGCCACGGAAGTGAAATGTAACTGTCCTATAAATAGGACACTTGGCGTGAACGGGTTAAATGAGTTAAGACTTTGACTTAGAAACGTGTAAATTGAACTGGGAATGATTTCTTGAATTAAAATTGAAAAGTTTCACGAGTCTACGAACCTCTAATTTACTATCTCGCTAACTTTCACAAACGAAAATTGCACTTTCTCTCTTTTATAATAACTTAATCCATAGTTTTTCCTTTCTTTATTTTATTACTAAGTAGCTGATATACCCGGCGTTAATCGAGATGAAAATACTTTCATATCCAATATCTTTAATGTAAAAATTATTTTTATGTAAAACACACATTTTAATACGCAAAATCCTCTCACCGTCTGCAATTTCTTTAAAATCTGTAAAGAGCTAACTAGTAAAACTACTAGTAACTAGTAATACGGAAACTTCTTTTAAAAACATTTCGACGCTCTGTTCAAAGTAAATGTAGTATCAAAAGCATATTAACAGAATTAAGAAGTAATAAATTCTAGAAAACTTCAAATAAAATTTATAAAAATAAAACCATCCTTAAAGAAATCAATGAGCAAAACACTTTACACTTAAAAAGGGTAAAAATAAAAACAAATTGAATTAAAGTGCTCAGGCCGAAAGCGGAGGACTTCAAGGCAAGTTCTTTATTGAAAAACAACAAGACGAATTCAAAGTCTAACCTGGCAGAATTATTACTTTAAAAATTAATGAACTAATATATAGAATTAATTGTCACGAACCCTTAACTAAAACTTTGCTTAAGCTCATAGTATTTGTCATCAAGTTTTGAAGAAAATTTATTCAATAGTTTAGGATTTCTACAACTTACAAAAAAAATTGGCATTTCACTTTCATTTATATTAAGGTGACCAACTTTTTTTCCAATGAAAAGAAGGACACAAATAAATTGAAGAAAACTTTTGTTCATTGCAACAATAATACAGAATAAATTATAATATGATAAATGCATAATAAAAACATTTGTAACGTTTTAAATTGTAATTATGCATACACGCCTATGAATTATTATTTAAATGAGTACTTTTCCATAGAATGAATATTTTTTGTCAATGTATCATCTTCTAACAATATATTGGAAATATATGAACAAGAAATATCCTTCATAGTGAATTTAACGGCAAGTGCTGTGGCTAGAATATCAACATTCAATGTCGATTTCTCACATGTCCAAAAATCATTACCAAGTGAAAATACCCTTTCAACCGCTGCTTTAATTCTAGGGCAGTAGAACGAAAATTGAACAAGAATAAATTTTCACATAAAATATGTTCATTTTTGAAATGGCTGAATATTTCCATCATCTTTTATCAATTTCATCATGTTTATTTTCCTATTGTATTAATTTTTCAGAATTTAAATCTAAATTCAGTCTTCTAATTTCAAATATTGAAAAGGAGGACATTTAGGAGGACACTTTTCGAAGGAGGACAGAACTTACAAAAGGAGAAGTGTCCTCCCTGAAGGAGAACGGTTGCCCACCTTATTTATATGGATTATTTAACTTTCTACGTGCATCAGCAGAAGGGCTTGAAGTGGAAACGTAGTTTTTAATTAATAAAAAATTAACTATTTAAATCATTACCACGGAACCTTCACTTAAAACAACTTCCTTGCGCTTCATAATATTTCTGAGCAAAATTTGAAGAAAATTTATTCAGGTGCTTGTATTTTTAAAGCGTACAAAATAAAATAATTTGCGTATCTGTTTTATTTATACAGACAATATGTCATTTCTTTTGCATCTGTTTGCGACAAGTGAACAGGACATATGAAAAGAAAGGATGGTTAATCATGGAATTTGCTTCATATTTGTGCTAGTCATTTAAGAATGCTTCCAGGAAAAATTAAATTTACGATGGAGACAAATCACATGACAGCACAGGCACGGTACAGACGTAACTGCTTGTCTTATCTAATACGTAATCGCACATTGTCTGATGCTATGCTGTAACAACACGCTTATTTCTACAGAAAGTTACGTAGTGGATTCCAAAATTAAATTGGTACGACCCATTTAACTTGTATCACATCAGCATGAATTGACTGCATTCCTTCCCCGTCATTCAGAAATTTTTGAATCTGAAATGTACTTCAGTACGTACATATTTATGTTGAAAGAAATATCTTTTGAATTTATTTTACATCAAGTACTGAATTCAATTATAAAAAAATCTGTAGGTGAGGTGAGGTGAGATGAAATGTAACGTAACATAAATCCCTTTAAATTTCTGTTCGGGCAGCACCAGTTAGTAGCTTTCCCAATGACTGCCGTATGACTGAAAGAGAGAACGTAGCGGGACCATATCACCGAACTATCTTATTGTTACAATCATGGAGAGTCGCTTCCCAGCAATGCAAGTCTTATGGTTGGGAAGAGAGTTTTACAAGGTTAAGCATGGAGTGACCTCAGCGACTCTTATGGCGCGCATGACCTTGGCGACAAACTTGGCGACCGTTTTGGCGACAAATAGATGATTCCCGAAAATGCAACCCTTTTCTCGATATTTCTACTAGAAAAAAAATACGCGAGAAAACACCATGTGACGTCACGGCCTGTCGGAGAGAATATTTAAGGACGGTACCTAGTTCAGCAGAGCGTCTTTGATCGACTGGTTACTTCGCTTTGAAGCGTGAACGTCTTCGGAGTTCTATCCGCTGTGTGAGCTAATCAGCTGGTGAACTGAGCTGTTATTGTCGTTACTAGTTATTTGCTGACTGTTTGTGTTGTTAGATATCAAAGTGCTGAACTATCATTACCTGGGAATTGTTGTCTATTTACGTTGGTAATCTGTGCAAGGACTATTGTTTCCTGTACCTGTGCTACATGTTTTCCTGCATATTTGTAAATAAATCTTCATTCTCCATTATCCTGCGTGTTGGACTGTTTACACCATACACCCACAGTAAGACTTTGTGCAACATTATACATAGATCAGATATTGTTAAAATTCGCTGAAATTAAAGCAAGGGAAAAGTTTTATTTCATATTAACTAGATTGCCCAGATGTACTACATGTTAACGCGAAGTGTTTGAAAATACGGTTGCAAATATTTAGAAAAGGTTTATTTTATATTAACTAGACTGCCCAGATGTACTCCATGTTAACGCGAAATGTTTGAAAATACGGTTGCAAATATTTAAAGTTTAAATGATAGTTCAACTTTTAAAAAAGCATCAAGAACAAACTGTTTGAAGTAACACATACAACAGTACTCGTCATTAGTAGTAATTAAATGCACAATCTTTAAAATATTTAGAACAAAATTGTTGCCAAATATTTACAAAATAAAACATCGGCATCAAAGCAATAAATGAATACAAAAAGTAATACATTAAACCACATAACATAATATAAACAATAGTCATTATGAAATAAAATTTCGGCTCCCGCGACATAAACAATATCGCTACTGTTATGTTAAAATGTATTATGTCAAATTTACCAAAAAAAAATTAGGGATGAAAAAAATAAACTTGTATAGATTAGCCATATCTGCTTTCAAATTGTTGTATGTAATATGTGATTGTTGTATGCTGGCCCAAAATGCCATATTCCAGCTGTTACATCAAAATTTCACGTTGTTACAAAAATCGTCCTGTGTGTGTGTGTGT
Organism: Araneus ventricosus; assembly: GCA_013235015.1. NCBI lineage: Eukaryota > Metazoa > Arthropoda > Arachnida > Araneae > Araneidae > Araneus > Araneus ventricosus. The sequence goes on along the minus strand of BGPR01000276.1, from coordinate 129,364 downwards.
ATTGTGAAAACAGTCCAACAAGCAGGATAACGGAGAATGACACTTTATTCTCGAATATTCCGGAAAACACGAAACGTAGGTAACAGGAAAAACAGCACTTGCACAGATTAGTAACACAAACAGACAGCAATTCACTAAAAATAACAACAACAGCACTTTCAATACCGCTCGGCGTCTAACAGCTTACTAGTTCGCACAGCGGATAAAACTCTAAAGAGAGATTCCAAAGACGTTCGCACTCCAAGGCGATCCCAGTTGATCAACACACACTCCTCTGTAATCCGAGCACGGTCTATTTATAGTCTCCCCGAAAGGCCGTAACGTCACATACAATCAACTGGATGAATCCGGATCTCGGCCCCCTAATATAGATATCAAGAAAATTCTAGTACTTCTGAGATCCCACATTTCGTCGCCAAAATAGTTGCCAAGGTCGGGGGTCAATGGCTCCATTCCCCCGGCATTCCATATATATACCCTTTTAGAAATCTCTTCCCAACCATAAGACTAAAATTGCTGGGAAGCGACTTCCATGTTCGTAACAATGTTCTGATGTTCCCGGTTTTTGACATACGACATTTTGATATAACATCGACGATATGAAGAATAAATTCTCGACTTTAGTACCCGTTTGTAGATTTAACATAGAACTTTGACTTGTCTTGATAGTTCACTTAAGCTAAATATTTAGCGAATTTTTTTTTATTTTATTGTGTTGGAGAGGGTTTAATGAATCAAACGATAGCAGAATCCTCCATCAAAAGACATGCAAAAAGATCAAAAAGTGGTGCAAGAAAAGCTTGAAGGCAAATTTTATATTAGACGTGTTACAAGTTACTTTTTACTGTTTTAGATAAGAATAAAAGTTCTATATTTTCCTTTCTTGTCTTAAAAATTAGAGATTTAATTTATTTATACACTTTTTTATTTACTGGGGCTCCACTCCTTATTTGATCCGGGCCTTAAAACTCCAAAGGGCGACGCTGGCACCAGAGCTTTCAAGCAAACGGTTACGCTAAATTAATTGCTGGTATAAGTGGAATGGCAGCAAATATTTGCCAAGGCTTTACATGAGAGCAATTTCAAATTGGCAGTTTTTTGCCGCATATAAACTTAAGATAAGAGAAGAATACGATGATTTCAAATATCAAACGAAAGAGGTTATTTGAAATTGAATTGTAGAACATATTTTATTTTAGTCTCATTTATGAACTTTTGATTTTGTGAACTATTTGAGAGGTCTTTTCTAGTTCTTAAAAATTATGGTCCTCTAAATAGCAGTTGTTACTGAAAATGTGAGTATCCTGCAATTGAAAAAAAGAAAGAAAAAAAATATCACTTAATTAAAGAAAGTTATATTTCTTTCAAGTGACTTTCGAAGAAATTCACACTAGAGGAATTTTATAGTGCAGCTAATCTCAAGTTATACAAAAAAAAACTATTTTTGCCATTTTCAACTGAATATTGGTTTTCACCATGTGTGATGCAGTATTGCGAAATCTGGCTCTTGCGTACAAAAGAATGTTAAAACTTCAACATTTTCAAAATGTATGTATGTCTAAATAAATTTTCGAATACAGTTTACATTTGAAAGAAGCTTTATAAGGAAATCTGATAAACTAGGAAGTTTCTCTAAGCATTAAACATATCAATTAAATTCATCCAATTGATGATTCTTTGCTTAATTTCATAGGAAAAGTTGACAAATTACTCACTTAATTGAAAATTCCCTCATTACAAATCCCTGCATATCACATAGTACAATGAATCTAAACATTGAATTTTGTTAAAATCGAATTTTCATATAAATAATTTTATATGTTATACTAGTTAACTGTGTTACTGTGCAATTTATAAACAATCAAATAAGGCAGTTTTCATGTTGAATTTGTTATAAAATTGAGCATCGTCTTTTCTTGATTTCAGGCTTTTTTGGAGAAGTATTCAGAAATATTTCGCTCAAATATATGTGCTTTCCTCTTACTCTAATATCACATCAAAAATCAAAACGCTATTTGCAATAAGTTGATCTGGAATTTTTCGCATCAGTATAGGTTTGATGAAAAAACAGGTCAATCTGGTAGCTCAGTTATGACATCTGTCATGAAGATAAATCCCCAGTATCTTGTTAAAAACAGTTCGCTTAAGATTGTTTAACATTAAGCCGTGAAGTTAAAGTTTTTAAATAGACTTATATCTCCATGTCTTAATGTCATGAACATGTCCAACATGATAAATAAGAGTGAATGAACCTCCCCGTGCACAAATTCCTTTCAAATATTTATCTTGAAAAGTCTTTGAAATCAATTAAAGACTTTCATGCTCAACCTCTGTACCAATTCCAATTCACCATTTATCTTTTGATATATTCCTTAAAACATTTCGGTGGTTCCTTATACAGCAAAACTTCTCTAAGCTGCCAAACCCTCTTAACAACCATTTTTGTTTGGCACGGAATTTTTGGCTCATAGACTTAATGTTAAACTAACCTCTAGGAGCGGCCACTCAAACCCCTCTGAACGGCCGGATTGGTCACCCGTTCAAGTTCAATGTAATACATTCCTTCCTATCTCTGATCTTGAACCTTTTATTAAGAGAAAAGAGAGGAAGGAACAAAAAATTCATACACTCAAAAACAAAACTGGAAATCATATCGAAATTAATCATTCTTTTCCCAGTGTTAAGAGAAAAGAGAATTTCGGCCTTTACCAGGGTTGGCCATTCAAGAGTTCATTTGTGCATTTCAGGAACTGATTCAGACAAGATGCTACCGGTATGAGATGACCGTCAAATGAAACCTTCACTCAATGGGGAAAAGAGATATTTTTGTCCATTCCTCAACAACTGCCAACGAAATGATTAGGAATTTATTTCCCAGTTGAAAAAAGGAAAACAAATAGGAAAAATAGATATTATTGCCCATTCTTCAACAACTGCCAACGAAATGATTAGAGATTTATTTCCCAACTGAAAAAAAGGAAAACAAATAAGGAAAAAAATATTATTGCCCATTCCTCAACAACTGCCAACGAAACGATTAAGGATTTATTTCCCCATTGAAACAAGGAAAACAAAATTTGAAGAAAAGTTACCTCCGTAAAAGCTGAAAAATTGAAGCAAACACAAAGTCTATCTTTTTGTTAGAAAAAAAATAGAAATTTTCGATCAAAGTACTTTTTTTCTTTCGGTGAAATTCTTAAAATTCTCTTTATCAGAAATAACGAATTAAGGCTTGTTTAGATATGTATTTTGTACTTCCAAACATGAAACCCCTTTAGAACGACCACCCCTCTGAGCGACCAGTTTTCCTTCTAACAGAGGGAGTCGATTGAAGAGAGGTTTCGCTGCATTCTGAACTTAGATTTGTACCCTCTGAAAGTCAAGAGCAGTCCCCATCAATAGACGCACATGAAAGGGAATGAACTAAAGCGATTCGAGAGGAGAAGCAATTCTCCCGTTCGAAAACAAGGGGAATGCTTTGAAAGAGGAAATCAAGATTTAAAAAAATCAAACAGGAGGAGGTAGGGAAAAAAAGGCACAAAGCGCTGCGTCGCAGGAGGAGTAGGAGGCGGAACATTCCCTGGCGTCGAAGTCAAGTTGAGGCAAAACTCCCCTCTTGCGATTCTCTCTCTCTCACTCTCGCTCGAACGCAGTATGGCACCCACAGGAAGCTGGCGCAGGCCCTACACCTCCATCTACAATGACAACTACCGATACGGCACGGGACTTTACTCGGATACGCTGTCCGACATCGAAAAAAGATACTCCGACTCTCTCTCCAAGACGCAGCTGAGGTCGGACAGGCCCGACCTCACCTTCTCCACTTTCGCCGGGTCAACTCTCGCGTCCTCTCCTAACCCTGCCGGAGAGAGCAGCAGCAAAAGGGAGTCGCTGGCCCGCCAGACGTCGAGAAGTGAGGACAGGTCCAGCCGTTTGGAGAGTCGGCTGGACGCGTCGTCATACGAACTGGACGATGAAGTCCAGAATGTCATCAACAGGAGGAACAAGATGAGGGCCGCCATGGCTGATTCGATCCGCGAGGAGGGACGCAGGGCGGATGAGTTGATGTCAAGAGAGGACAGGCGCCCCAAGAGCGTCAACCTGTATGACGATGCAGCCTTCTTCTCGCTGCCCAAGACCACCAAAGAGTACAGCAGCGACTTTGACATGGAATCGTCCCTGACCACCAAGAGGAAAGTCACGAGCGGCGGTCACACCACCACCACCAACGGCCCCAGCTCTCACCACTGGCGGGAAAAAAGGTGAGGGAATGTTCCGTATATTTCAGATGAGCTTGAGAAGGGAAAATACTTTGAAAGCAGTTGGCCCTGACAAATAATTTACATGATTTAAACAAAGTTTTTTCAAATCTTAATTTTCAGGAAGCAATTGATCGGGGGGGGGGGGGTTTGAGCGGGGAGTTTTTAGAAAAAATTAATTCAAAATTTTATTAATAAAGAGAAAATAAATAAGAAAATTATTAGATACTTAGGAATTATTCTTCAACATAAGTTTAGACTCCATTAATCGTTGAAAAAATGAACATATGATGTTGAATGTGCATATGGATAAGTACACTGATTTCGACTTTGAACTAAAAAGTAAGGTCAATAAATGGGAACATTTTTGTACAGGTAAAACCTTATAAAAGAATGATCTCAACCTTTTTTCGGAGTATTTATGCACATATAGTTGACTTTTTCTAGTAAAACATATACTATTTTTAAACTTCATGAGCATCTGTCTAATTATATCTTTTTCGACAGTGAATGAAACAGAATATGTAACCGATGTCCATAATGACTGGGAGCAACCTTAAAAATAATAAACAAAGGGACTCTTCCTAATTGAATAACTCCAAGTATAATTTCTTTTTCATTCCCGTATACGTAAGTTAAATTCAGTTTTGCAGCCGCTTTAAAATCATTAATTACAAAAATAGCTTTTTAACGAAATTTTGAAAATTGACTATTTCTCTTCAGTTTATTTTTCATTTAACTTAATAGTTGCTTTCAGCCATCGTTTCTTATTTATGACTGTAAAGAAATCATTTCCACTTTCTGCAAGGTGCAAGTTATTGACTTGGAATAACATGAAAATTAAAATATTCCCGTAAATTCAATAGACATCGATTTTTCATTTTCTTTTAATTAAAACAACGCTTTCAGTAATTTTATTTATATTTACTTTTAAATGCTCGGAGTATTAGCAGAAATTGAAAAATCCAGTTATCTTTTATATAGGTATTTGTTTATACAAATCGGGTATAAAGCAGTATTCTGTTCTTATAAATATGCTACCATTTTGTAAACATTAAATTATGCATTGTTTCTATAAATAGATATACGAGAACTTTAGTAATTCATCTTTTAATATTGAAATATTTATAACATACGAATATTTCAGCATCTTTTTTCCTAGGATGAGTTTTGAGGTTTACTGAATAAACATAAATAATCATTTCATCCTTGAATTTTGTATATTTATTGCAGTTCTCGGGAATAATACTTTGACGTAATATTTTAAACGTAAATTACAATAGACTTTTGTTATAAACAAAACAATTGAATCAGAAAAATATATGCAACAACGAGTAATCATATGTAAAATATTATTTCTTGTTGTTGTATTGATATTGAAATACTTATTTTTTGCTTAAACTAATATAAAAAATTAAACAACAATTATAATATTTGTTAATGGCAGTTATACTTTTATTATCCCGTTCCAATCAACAAATTTATATTCTGCATTGTGAACTATTCAGTATCTTTTAATTAGGACGTTATAAAATATCATATTTAGAATTGGACAAAGTTATGCAATCGGGAACTAATCCCCTTTTTATAGATTTTGGGTTCACCATAGCAAATCAAACTTAAACAGGTAAAGTTTTCCATGAAAAATTGAAACGATTAAATATAATTCATTAATTCATTTTGAAAAAGTCTAACATTGGAATTTTTTGAATATTTAGTAACAACAGTTGTACTCAAAATTGTGCTTTGGAGATGATCCCCGATTGCGTAATTGTGCCCAATTTAAAGTAACAAAAATAGATATTCCAAGTAACTGCTTTTCCAGTAACTGCTATACAGTTGTTCTTTTGCAAAATTATTTACGTGATTTATTTGTCATCATGTTTATGTCCAAAACCCACAGATATCCGTCCAGACGTTTGAAAACACAACACCCAGCAAATCAGAAAATAAGTTTTAAAAATCTTAACATATTGTAAAAAAGAAAATAAATACAATTGCTGTGCACAAAAATAACGAATATTGAAAATTGTCTATTCACAAATTTTCGTGAGTTTTCGCTGTCTGTCTTCAATAAACAAAACAGAATAACAGCGCTTCTGTTGAGGAACTGTCTTCTAATTATAGGAAGGCCTCTAATAGAGGCGACTTATTTTTAGACGTCAAAAAGAACATTTGCTCACAATTAATTTCCTTAATGTCCATGCAGATTCTTTCCGAATGACACATCCGTTTACCTTTAGACGCTCCGTGTTTTCATTAGAACAAGGACGAAAAAGTTAAATTTTAAGAGGAAGTATGAATATGTTTTGAGTCCTACTCGACGAGTGAGCTTGAAAGAGAAAAATCGTTCTAAAATAAGCAGCAATTAAGCAACAATCACATATTTTTGCTATTTTTTCTGTTTATTAGATGCATCGTAAGCATTCAATTGACTTTACTTCGTCATTTATGTAAAAAGAATTTAATCGTTAATTGCAGAAGACACGTGAATCTTTTTTTTTTTTTTTAAAAATTGCGTTCATACTGCTTTCATGTTCTTAAGGGGTATTTACATAATGAGTGAAGAAGTGACAAGAATAAAGTTGTAGGTACATAAAATCTGCCAAATAAAAAAAATGGTTAATTGAAAATTGATTTTAAAAAATTAATCCGTTTTTTCTAAAGCCCTCAGTACTGTGGTTCCTGCAAATAAACAATTCAATTATGCATTAGTTGTCAAAAATAATAAGTTTCCTTAATTTTTCTGTAAAACATTATCATGATTCGTTGTCCATGAACTTTTTAATGGATTTTTGGCGCTCTGTAATAATTTTAGAGGTGAACCTTTAAACTGTAGAAAACATATCACTAAATGGATAAATTTATGTGGATAAATTTCATTCTTTTAAGAGTCAGCAAAAATTTCTGATAGAAATTTTCTTTTTGATTTTTGTTTCGTACTTTTGAAAGCTCTTGTCATTAAGTAATAGTGTAATAATTCAGTTGCTATATCACTGCCGTCCTTCAGAAGTTAATGAATTTGATTCTTTTAAAAAATTCTCTTGAATCACATATGTGAAAAATTAAGGGTAACATTCGAGGCATTGATTTGTTAATCTTCTTCCTATTTCAAAAATTTTGAAACCTAAATCTATATTTAGATAATGGGGGTGTAAACTTTCTATATATAATTTCATTAATTAATGCTGATAGGAAAAAATTGCAGTAAAAATAAACATTTGAAGTGTGTTACTTTTCCTGTGAAGTTTCTAATGTTAAATTTTATTATTATTCTATTTTTTAAAACCTGTACTCTGTGCTGGAACGCAAGATAGTCATGCACTATACCATAACTAAATTAAGTTCAAAAATCTGTTGAACTAGAATTAAATGAAAAAATTTAAAATTTTGTTAAATAATTTAGAAAGTCACAAAAATTAAAATTTCCGATTGCGTAATATTTTTTTAGGGGAAAGAAGGGAGATTATATAAGTTTAAAACAAAGCGCAAAAGTTTATAAAATCTGTACTTTTTTCTTTTATCTCTTTTTGTCATTAGAACAGGTATTTTGAAATTTTGATTTTTAAAATGTTTTGTGACTATATCAGCATATTTAAATTCACAATAATCCAATGCTTAGACTTGCTATAAATTAACTAAAAGAAATTATTATTTGTTTACTTCTAGATTCTCTTACAACTATTCAACCTAAAAACTTTAACAGTTTCTTTTGTCGACGGAAAGGATCTCGTTTTCTAGACGTAGAAGTTTCTAGAAGTAGAAGGATGGAGAATCGCACCGGCTGCGGAAACGTGTACTTTTGTTATGAAATTTATTGAGTTTCGCTTTGTTTTCGCGCTCAGTTTAAGAATGTATTCAATCATATTAGCTTTTTCTTTATTTCGAACATCTGCGATATCTATTTCGTCACAAGAATTTAAGTAAGAATCAAGTGTCATTAATCGAGATGTAATACGTGCATGCGATTCTCATGTATTTTATAATAAAGCATCATTGAAAAACTTCCTTTTCGTTTCTGACTTGTTACTGATGCAGCCATAACATAATTACACTTACTTTTGCCTTCTCACGTAAAGGAAATTGTTATATTAGCATTTCTGTCAATAGTAGACCTCGCGTCCAAAAAAGAAAAAGGAAAAAAATCTAAGATCTGCTCTTGATCGCAGTCTTTAAATGTTTAGCCATTTGTTTCGAATACGAATTATTTACACAGTCTTTGCATTTCTCAGTATTCACAAAATTACAGTTAAATATCTACTTTTATCCGTATTAAAAAATTATAATTAAATCTCACTTACTATTATCGGTATTTTTTGAGGCATTATGAATGGAGTTCCGTTTGGCTAGAATCGCTCAAAAAAGCTGAAAGTTTCAGGAAACAGAACCATTAAAGCGGCCACCATCTTGAAATGGAACCATTAAAACGGCCACCATCTTGAAATGGAACCATTAAAACGGCCGCCATCCCGAAGCGTACTAAAAAAATGTTCCTTAAACATACGTCCTTTTTAATGACTTCAAGGAACATCCATGCCAAATTCGAAGAAAATCAAGCAACGCGTTTGGCCGTGACTGCGTAACAAATAAATTTACAGACAAACAGACGAAATGCGGAACGGCCGAGTTAAAGCAGACCTTGCATCGCTCAGTCAATAAAGATAGAGAAAATGTCGAAAATTTTTCCTTATTCTAATTAACATAATTCCGTCAGTTTCATGAATTATTCTCACCAGCTAAAAATAAATAAATAAAGCACAACATTTCACTTAAATAACTTAAGGACAAAAATTCTATTATTAATAACTTTAATCTCTGTGCATTGTTTATAATAGTTTTTTGTCTGCTTCAATTATCTATTCTACAAACGGATTTTTTTCAATTTACCTATGTAAATATCAGTTAATACAAAAACCAAGCTTTTCGTAACAGTTTAAAAAATATCTTCCACTCCTACATTCCCTCCAAATGTTACTTCTTTAGAAAATTTCTACTTAACGCTTAATTATTTTGATCATATAGCTTTCAGGTTAGAAAACTTGACTTTTAAAGTTTATGAAGCAATCTTTTTTTGTATTTAATCGCATGTCTGAAATCTTACGAATACTATATACATGGATGTTTAAGAAAATATACATGTAAATACAAATTATCTGCTTTTGAATTAAACATGAAAAACGGAAAAAGCCGTCTCCAACGCTAGGAGGGCTAAAAATCCATGCAGAAATGCTAGTAATGTAGAGAACTCCGCAAACTGTGCAAAATCAACCATGCATCCTCCGATCCTCTATTAATACCATTGCTTAAATCCAGCAGCTGTTGTGCTACGACTTGCAAAGCCATGCTTTCTCATTTCGAATAATCAAACGCAGACAACCACACTCATTTCTGCTCTGGGGTTAGACGCGGGTATGTTTAGTTATTTTCGTCGTGAAGGAAACGCTATATCAACTTGGATCCATCTAGATTTGACAGTGGTCTAAAATTACGTGCTTTTGTGTTTCTGGGGCTGTAAGAGACGTCATCAATCGAAATCAGCCTCATTCGTTTAAAACAAAAGTACGTCACTCCACGGTTCCTTTCCATTGGCTCTTATCAGAAAATCTTGACGTCAGTGGCAATCAGAAATATCATCCAATTCAATCATTGTTGAAGCCACACGCACAGTAAAACAAGTCTAGTTTTAAGAAATTCTGATAGCTAATTTAAGGGTAGGAAAAAGAGAAAAATTCAGTTCCTTTTGTGATATTCTATAAGAAACAGATTGATCTCAGAGACCGATAACAGGATGACATCAATCAAATTCTAAATATTATTACATTTCATAATTATTTTTAAAGCTACTCAGTAATTGATAAAGACTTGTTAGAAAACAATTTCCCTGAAAACCTCAAGAATTCGTTTTTCATATATTGAACAAGACATTGTTACCTTAAATAAAATAAAACATCTATACCAAATCTTTCCACTGATTCGGAATCGATGTATTGCATTGAGTTCTTCAATTCGAAATGTTTTATCGAATTTTTTGACAGCTGCAAAACTTTTTTTTTCAGTGAATTTCGTATACAAGAAAGTAAAAACTATTATAAAGCGATTATTTTAAAATGTCAATAAGTTGTTTAAAATTAAACAGCATCACATTGGACATAACTTTATGAACTTATTTTATTTAGTTTTAATTGGCATTTCCCAACAATTTCATCTGTGCATTAGAATCGAACTTAGGTATTACTGTATTTCTATTTTTCTTGTAATATAATTAATTTTTAAATGTATAGCACAACTGAATCTTTCATTCACAGAATGAATGTTATGGAATGTATTAAGTTATGAAATTAATAAGAAGACAGAGATAGACAAGTAAAACTGCGTCCAATTTATTATAATTCTAACTCATTACTTCGTGTGTTTTTTTTCGTACTTAATACAAAAAGGTTCAGTATAAAAATTTGTGCATAAAATTTCTCCAAATTAAATTTGTTCTCAAAATCAACTAATATCTTTTGAAAAGCAACTAATCCCCAATTTTTCTTGTAATATTTTTAATTAATTCTTTTTTCTTGTATTTGCATTTTTATACGTTCATTACTATTGATGCCACTCCTTTTGGGATAAATTTATTTACTACAATTACCTTTCTTAGATGAATCTCGTAATATCAGTTGTACGTATGTTCAAGTCAAATCCAGAATTTTTTCTTTCTTATAATATGTCATATGGATTCGCATTATTCGTATTTTTGCTTTCGATAAGGGCTTTTTAAACTCCGGATCACGATTCCACATGGAAGTGTAAAGTTTTTCAAAGTTTTTTTTTTCTTTCAGTCTTTTCAACATTCGTAAGCAAAAATTGATTAGAAAGACATCTTGATTTCATTAAAATTTTCTACATAATTATTTTTATTGGATTTCTTTTCAGTTATCATCAATTAATGTTTATTAATTTCCAACTTTGGGATCACAGCAAAGTTTTTCGAATGGAAATGGGGTTGAGAAAGATTTTTCACCCAAAAAGTGGGGGGGGGGGGGTTATGAGTGTAAAAATGTTTGAGAAAAATTTTATATATTTTCCTAGAGAATGTCGTTGATAAAAATAAAGAATGGGTCTATATGCAGTATACAGGAAAATCGTCTCATTTGCAACATGTCGAAATTTTCAAAGAAAGTTAAATACCTAGTTTTTACAAAAGAATAATTCGTAATTTTAAACCTGTTTCAACTGCTTTTTCATTAACTATATTCAATGAGAATAATCTGTTGCATTTTCTTGTAAATTCCTGGCCAACTGTTAAAGGTTTCGTTCATTTCTTTTAAAACAAAAAGCATTTAATTTTCTATTTTTTCCAAATCTGGTATGTTTGGGATAATATAAAACAAAATACGTCTTTATTTCGCAAAGTTTATTTGTTGCTTTTTCTTACATTAAACCTAGTTTTATTTTAATATTAAATATAAATTATTACCACTGCTATTGGTATGTAAAGTTAAATTTCAAATAAACTTTAAATGACTTTCAGATTTTATTAATCGGATAATTAATTAATGTAAACGTTTCTGTCACTTTTATTGAATATACAGACGTAATAATATACAATATAGTCATGTTTTAAAATTTATAATTCACCTTTATATAGCAGAATATTTATTGCAAAATATGCCTTCTTGTATTAATTTTTTAAGCTGCCGAAACAACTAAAAATGATCTCATTTAACATAAATGAAAGAAATCGGGAGTCCTCTATTCTCTATTTTTCCACGTATTTCTTTGGAAGAAATCATTCAAATTTTGGACCACATTCGTCAACGGGAAGAGATCCTTCGATTTTCTTCACTATCTGACGAAGCTATACACAAAACGTGTCCTACTAAGTATTGTCCTAATTTAAGTATTTCAGAAAGCCGAGGGGAGGCTCGTTCGATTTTTTAGCTTAGTATTTCTATATAGAAAAAAAATAAAGTATGCGTTGAAGAATAGTATCTCTTCTTGCTAGGTAATTTGGTCCAAAATATGATGCAAATTTACAATTCGGTATCTAGCTCCATGATTGATGAGTTATTTTGTTCACATGGACATAGACAGACAGATATAGAGGAAAGTTGCCAAAGTTGGATCACCTGGAATCTTTTAATGTATTGTGATAGAGAAGAAATTTTAATGAAAAACGAGTCGTAGAATTTTTTGTGGTTTATTTATCTTCAGAGCAATGTAATTAACTTTTTTATGAAATACACTTTGAAGTAGAAAAAATATAGTTCAAAATATTTTGTCATCGGTCCAATTAAGGAAATGGTTTAGTAGTTTGTACTGCTGGTATCCCAAATTCGACTATTAATTTCTTTAAGCACAGTAAACGCAAAAATATTTTTTGATTCTCTAATTCACACCAACACACAACGCATGAACCCAAGTATGACATTTTATGCATTGTATCATTTTTTCTTCCTTTGTTTCTTCACAAATGTTACGTATCCTTTAATTTTATATTTTAATCCAACATTTGATGGCTATAGTGTCTTTTTTTGCTTTGGTTTGTTCCATTTCCAATTTATGAGTACTATTAGTGTTGATAACTGGTATCTGAGTTATTCTTACAACTTATGATAATTAGCCCATTTATACGGTCCAACTTAGGCAACTGTTTACGGTCCAATCTAGGCAACCTTTGGACAAGAACAAAAAAAATCATCTAACCTTATTTTTAAACTATTTTAATAAAATTATTATAGTAAATAATATACCCATTACGTGAGGATATAATATCATGTTTCCCAATTTACTTTTTAAAAAACTTCAGGACTTTTTCTTTTATTTAAAAAAATAATTCATGACACCTAAGTCTAAATACTTGTTCTTTAATTGCAAACACGAAGCGCTTTCTCTTAAAAATGATTTCATGCTCACATTTACGTCGTTATAACATAATTTACCTATTTTACGGCCCAAATATTTAATTGAAATAAAATAATGATACCTGTCCAATCTAGGCACCGATCCAAATTTGGCGGCTTTCCTTAATTCCAAAAATTATTTTTGTGTGCTCAGGGAAGTCAAAAAGGTGAAAAACCTCAAGGTCGAATTTTATGAAGACAATAACACCTTCTCTATGTATATAGACTTCATATACGAAAAAGTAAAAAATTAATAACTATAATGAATGAAATTCAGGTAGAAAAAAAATAATAATAATATCAAATTCTCCGCTTTCGTCGCCTTCGCCAATTTTTTGTTTAATTATTTCAATCAGTTCTCAGTGAATATCATTATTTTTGCTTTTTAATTAAAATAAATTATTTTTGTTTTTATATGGAAATGGTGTTAAAAATGTTATTCTAATAGGTTTATAACTGCGTTTTCTCTAAAGAAGTTTTCAAATGAAATAATCTTCAGTTCAATCTTCATTCGAAAAGAGAGTTTTCTTATTTATACAATTAATTTACAAGAACTTTTAAAATAATAAGGAACACTAATAAACATTCTCAGAATTTTTTTACGTTTCCATCAAGATACTTTGACGATTTATCAAGATAAAGAATGCATCAAAAATTTATTGAAAATGCATAAATTACAAACAGAAAATAAAATTTACATAAACTAATGTTTTGTACTTACTAGAATATCTTCTTAATGACGCTGAAATTTCAGCACATATTTACAGAAATATTTGTTTCTAGGTTAAAGACTATTTCGAATAATTTCATCACAAATCACAAACCATTTACCAATATAACGCACGGAGAACTAAAAAGAAATTCTTTAGTTGTTTTTTTTTTCTTTTCACATATTGCAGACGATAATAAAACTCGTTGTTTATTAGCAAATGAAAATCCAAGACAAAAATATTTAAAATGTACATTAAAGATGATATGTTATTCCAAAAAAAAAACATTAAGCTGATTATATATTTATTTAAAAATTATCTAGGTTTTTCGGAAAAAAATTAACTACAACTCATGAATATTAAAAATATCTCGTATTTTTCAAAGTTATTACGAAAATATGTTGTTTTTTATTAAAGCAGTTGGCATCACTTTCTACATTAAGTTTGCATCAAAGTTTGATGATCAAACTGTATACTGTGTTCTTTTAGGAATAGAAGTTTCTCTAACATACTTGTGTATATTGTTATTAACTAACTTGTAATAAATGAAATGTAATCGAATAAATAATTCCTGTAAAACTAAATAAATGCATTATAAATTTTAAAAAATTCGATACAATCTATATCAGATCTAATAATGCTAACGAACACAAACGATTCTAATATAAATATGTAGAAAACGATATTAAATAAATTAGACATAGTTTAAGAACTAATGAAAAAATCTTAGTTAAATTTCTAAAGAACTAAACTATGTTACGAAAGAAAACATAAACCAAAATATAAGCCATTATTTCAAATAGTAAAACTCTGCTATTTGAATTTAAAAAAAAAAAAAATTGCTTTTATCGAGCGATTTATTACGAGCAGCAAATGTATGATGCGCAATGGATTACCTTTATCACGTGACTACCAGATTGGAATCCAATGTTCTTCTTGCAAGAGGAGAAAGAGCAAGACGCCACAACACAGCGTAAGATAACGTGCAATGCGTTGTGACGTTCATCAGATGATTGTGAAGTCAACTGACTACTCTATTAATACTGCAATGCGAAAACGAATTGCCTAAACGTGTGACTGATATTGTACACAGTTAAAGAAGAACCAATCGAGTTTTTATGTAAACACTGCAATAAAAATGAACACTCTAAACACTAATTTAAAACAAGAGCAGTTCATTGCTAATGCTGTTTTTCACTAGAATAGTTTATAAATTCCATTTTCAAAATTGAGAAAGAACATTCCTTTTTGACAAATCATCCAAACACTCTTTTAAATATACTATTAAGAATTGAGGTTGCTGTTGAATCGTCTATTTCTCCAAGAAAGAAACAATTATTTTTCATCTATTTTTGCTAAAGAAATTTGTAGAGAAAAGAATGATATAACATCCCAAGATTTAAACAAAGCTAGCCAATCTCATCCAGAGCGTAACAGTGACAGTTTTTCTTTATGATATTTCTTACGACTATTTAAAAGAAATTCCATGCAACAATATTATTTTGTGCTTCCTGATAATATTTCTATTACTTCTTAAAACATATATAAAAACAGATTTTTTTATAGACCTTTACAATGGAGTCAATTCAAGTGGCGTCACAGTCACACGCTTAGCATAAGCGTACGTCATCTAACATGTAACTGCTTATGCTGTGTAAAGCGACATCCTTTTTTTCTTTCTGCCAAAAGCTTAATGGATTCTAAAATTAAACCGAAAAGTCGCGTTTGACTTGCATCACGTGAATATGAATTGACTTCATTCTACTGATTATAAATTTCTCCGCACCACTATTAATTGGAGAAAAACTGGAAACTAAATTGGAATTTTAAAGTCTAGAACTGTTCAAAAGTGTTTAAATATAAATAAAAACATATTTTCAGTCAAAAACTTAAACTCGGTTGAAGTATAGCTTTTCGGTGAAATCTTTGTTCTATAAGTGATTGCTTTCTTCTAGCGATAAATTTTGACCCAGAATGCAGTAGCAACTGTAAAAAAGAGTTTCAACTACTCTAAGTTTATAGCAAAGAAATAGAAAATAAATAATCACAAATAGAAAAGAATAACTCGAGAAAATTACATAATGACCGTAAAAAATGGAAATGAATATGCCGAACTCATTCGGAAAACTCTTACCATAATAATTATTATGAAGGATAGAATTCGTAGGCCAAACTTCAAAAGGTTTTCTGACTTCCTTAATTTGAGCAAAGCACATTGTTTCCTTCAGGTACAGCATTGTTAAGAACATGTAATGTAGCTTTCCCACAATGTTAGACTTATGGTTGGAAAGAGACATTTACAGGGGTCCTTACTACCTATCGGGCGATGGAGGCCAACGACCCTCGACCTTTGCAACCATTTTGGCGACTGGCGACAAAATGAAAGTCCTCAAAAACACTAGAATTTTCTCGATATCTCTATTAGGGCGGAGATATACAGTATTTACTAGATGATTCTACGTGACGTCACATCCTATCAGGAAAGGTTTAAAAGGCCGGAGTTGCTGAGATGAGACAATCGTCTTTGAACGTCTGCGGAGTTCGAAGAATCTCTTTGGAGACTTGTTCGCTTTGCGAGTTGGTCAGCTGTTAGACGCTGAGCGGTATTGTTCGTGCTATTGCTGTTATAGTTAGTGATTTTCTGTCTACTTGTACTGCTAATTTGTGCAAGTGCCGTTTTCACAGTTACCTGCGCCTCGTGTTTTTCGGAATATTCGAGAATAAAGTGTCATTCTCCGTTATCCTGCTTGTTGGACTGTTTTCACCGTTCACACACCGGACGATTTTTGTAACTGTATCTTCACGCTCTGAGGATTAAGGTCTCGAGTCTCGATTAGACTGGAGATTCGCCTTTTATGTATGCTTGATGTTAAATCTCATTTAGAATGAAACTTTTTCAGTCTCATATAATGTCTAAGGATATATGCATAATGAGTGGGGTGCCAATTTAACTGCTGTCCTCGTAATCTGATTGCAGTTAAAAATTGCGAAGTTCGTCCCGACTTCGATTACTCAGTAGTACATTCCACTCCACTACGACACACCCCTGACTCCAGAGACGAAAATCTCCGGTTTGTAGTTTGGATGGGTGTGCGTAGAATCTTATTGATACTCAATAGTACAAAAGACACTAGACACTATTTCAATATTGCGCAGTGTAATGGATGATTGGTTATCGAACAGTACAGACTGCGAGCATATCGAACCATGAACACTTTTACAAAAGTTTTCTATGTCCGAGTAACAAAGACCTCACTAAATTAACAAAAAAAAAAGCGACTATGTGTGTAAGAGTTAAGAATTGCATCTTATCGTTCTTTGTTGGTGCCGCCGCAGATGAATTTTTGAAAAGTGGGATTCCAGAGGATTGCCAGGAACGACAACGGATTCAGCAGGCGAATAGGTGAGAACAGAAAACGAATGAGAATCTAAATTGAGGAGTGCGAACTTTTATTCGTATATGAACGATTTCGAGAGTAAGTTTCTGACAATTGCAAACATAAACTTTTCATGCTTTACATAGCTATTTTCTGTTCTCAAGATTTTTGTAAGAGCCTTCCGGTATATTTTATTTAAAAAACATCTTTTAAGTATATAAAATAATATCATAAGTTCTAAAGAGAGTGGACTGTCATGGACTGTGTTAATACCCAAACCAAAAAAAGAGATATATATTATATGATACATATATGTAAGAATTTTTGTAAGAGCCTTTCTGGACTTTTTATTTTAAAAAACTTTTTAGGCCCTATAAAATAATATTATAAGTTATAAAAAGAGCTGAATGTCACACACACACACAAGAACTGTGATCATTACAGAAACCTAGCAAGAGATGCATAATATTGTTATAATATAAATAAACGTGGCAATAAATTCTATAATTTATTTATTGTTTTGGGGCTGTCCAGAAAGAATTAATAAAATTTTCATGAAAAAAATCTCTGGTAAATGGATTATCAATTAGCAAACATCGCCTGCATACGTTAACTACTCACCTACTGTTAATCAAAACTATTATATAATGCCTTCTACATCTGGAGTTATGTAAGTTCAGAATGAGATACTAATGTAACAAATGAATAAACCGAAGTGTAACAACCCTACTTCCTGTTCAAGAGAATGATGGTTAAACTCATCATCATCCTTCGAACGTTATTACGTCTCTCTACAGTTGGGAAGGTCTGAGGTTTAAATCCCAGCTGGATACTTCTTCCAACATTCTCAGGATTTGAGATGATCCTCCATTCATCACGGAACGACAAGCCGAATTAGATGACTGATGCTTGCTTCTTTATTTTTCTTTCTTTCCGTTTATTTCAGCCGCATGTTGCAAGGCCAGGTGGAGTCCCTAGAAAACAGCATCTCGGGCGCCAGTAGCAAGCTACAGTCGGAATTGTCCTCCCTGAAGTCCAAGTACCATTCGGAAGTGTCCGACCTCAGCAGCACCGTTGACAACACGTCACAGCAGGTGGGCGACTTGCAGAAGCTTTGCAAGAGACAGGCCAATCAACTGTTGGTAAGCATGCTTTTCTTTAATTACACCAAGTAGTGTAGTATCTATTTTGGAAATATTCTGTTAGAAGTCATGAGTAAATAGAGGAATATCACGCTTTTACTCGGAGCAGTCGACATAAATAAATAACATTTTACAGCAAGTAAAAATTATTTTAAAAAATTTTAAGAGTGTCCGGACGTAAGAAAAAAACTTAAGTTCGCGATGTGTTAATAGAAACACTCTTAGCATCTTAATATCTGCAAGAGACAGGCCAATCACACAACTGCTGGTAATTATGCTTTTCTTTAATTACACCAAGTAGTGTAGTATCTATTTTGGAAATATTCTGTTAGAAGTCATGAGTAAATAGAAGAACATCCCGCTTTTACTCGGAGCAGTCGACATAAATAAATAACATTTTACAGCAAGTAAAAATTATTAAAAAAATTTTTAAGAAAAAACATGCTTTTATTAATGTACTAAAACGTAAAAAAATATTTTACCAAAATTCGGACGTAAGAAAAAAACTTAAGTTCGTGATGTGTTAATAGAAACACTCTTAGGCAAATGTGCAGGAAATTTAATCACATTTAGAGAATATTTTAATTTTTAATGAATATTTAGAAATGTTCTTTCTTATGATGCTCATTGTGGCGCAACTTCCTTCCGCGCCTCACGCTCTAACGATTTTTGTTTTGACATCCAAATTTTGATAAAATCATTTTCAATTTTTTATTAATCTCATAATTATCCTTAACCCCTTAATATATCTCATAATTATTATCATTTTAAAATGAAGTAACCAATTTTTCCCAAATCCACTGCCAGATAGCGCTTCTCATATGAAAACAAAATTTAATCAAAATTAATCAATGAAATTTTAAGATTAAACATTCATTCGTAACCACAGCAATGATAAAGTGCTTCAATTTATTAGACGCAAAGCTGCGGTTATATGTCGTGTTCCCACTTTTAAAAATTTGCAAATTTTCTGCCTCGGTCATTATTTCCTCCGTTCCAATTAAGGGGAAACTTTTCCTGGAAAGAAAGGGGGAGGCGATAACATGATGAAGAAGAATGAAAAGAATATATTCCACCTTCTTTTATAGCCCAATGAACTCCTTGAGAAACTTTGAACTTATTTTGTTTGTCAAAACACTAGTGAAAAAACACTCAATGAACTCGATTCATAATGCTATACGTAAGACGCTGTACACAGACAATCAGTACGTCAGACGACGATTAAAGATATTTTTTTAATTAAATGCCTATCTGCATGTACATTAATCGTATAAAATAAGAAATGCAAAATTATATGCAAAAAATATATGTTTTCCCTCACTTTTATGATAAATGTTTAATTTTCAACTTTCATTATTGTTTTCAATACTATTTAGTAATATACTATTACTATCTTTAAAAAAACCTTTACGAGCATTACTTTTAAATGACATCAAAGAATTTCCTAAAATTATCAAGCTAGATCAAGGTTTCTTATTTTTCACACGCGGACAAAAAAATTTCGCGACCCCAAGTGCATGTCAACAGAGTGATTCGGAAAAATTTCGCCAAACTTTAAGGGTAGGTTTGGCACATCGAAACAAATCAGTTCCAAGTAGGAACACAGAGGCAGAAAAGTCACCTGCATACGCCAGAGGTCTTGTTTGTTCTAAAGAGAACTGAATAACACCAGTAATCATTATACCATCGAAAGATAAAACGAAAGTAAGATGCATTTGTACAGTAATGCTGAGAGGACAGCGGTTCGTTTAGTGTTGAAGCAGCTAATCGAAATGAGGAAGTAATGGTACGTTTGCTTTGCCAGAGATTTCAAGTCATACCAGTGGCGAATCCATTGGGGGGGGGAGCTATCGGGCAGCAGCCCCCCGGAGCTGAACCAAAATTCTTGATTTTATTTAAAATCACTACAACTGTTTATTCTCAATTTTCATTAAAAAAATAATAAAATCGTGACAATTTACGGTTACGGTTAAAACCGGTAGGTTTATCCCTTCTCTAAGCGGAGCCCCTCCCATTCAAAATATCACCGCATTTTTTCTGTCTTTGTAGGAGTTGCAGTCGGCCTACGAAGACGCCCAGAGGAACATCCAGGACATCCTCCTGGAAGTGGATCTGTGGCAGAACAAGTGCAAGTCGTTCAAGAAGGAGATGGATAGGCTCAAGCAGGACGTCGAACTGGTGAGCAGTTCCCTAAATATAAATCTAAACTCTCTTAAGCCCTGTTTCCATGGTCAGTTTTTCGGCGATCCATTTGAGTCGTTGGGGATTTATTGACGATCGGAATTCGACCATACATAATCTACAACAGCCCATAGGAACTTCAGTGAGATCTCGTCCATAGACTCGCTTCCTTTGATGTCCGAGCATTTACCGATATTTCTCCGGAACATTTGAGCCACCCCACAAACTTCGAGCATTAACATTCTTTCCGGTCCCACTACGGGAGGTAAATCCTTGTTCCGACGGCGTGTGGCTTGGCAACCCTCGAATCTTTCGAAGTCGTACTTGTGAACTGTAGTCGGTGGAATTCCGAACAGTCGCACCGTTCCTAAGGTGCGTGGCTTGGCAAATATTTGGGCAGCGTTCGAGTGAACAGATGCACTGACGCTGTCTGGCCATTCCCCCTTCCTTTGATGTGCGAGCTATTTACCGCCATAACGCAGGAAACAACAGATGCACTTATAAGCCCACGAGCCACTTCGATTCGTCATGCTCCGACGACGGAGAATAACACGAACCGTGGACGGAACTCGTGGAAGGACAGGCCGTAGGAACGCGGCTTAAGGCGTATACTTCGAGCAGGGAACGTCGAAATACAGACCATGGGAGCGGGGTTTCACTCTTTGGCAACATTTGATAATTATTTGTCCTGTAAACTTATCACTGAGAAATATTCTTTTCTTTGGCAGGCGGTGACGAAGAAAAGCAAAGAATAAGTGATTTTACTTTTCGCCTATTACCGTTTTTTCCCAAGTAAGTGCTATAATGAAGTCAATTCGTCACGTCAATGACGCCTCGCGACTAAATTTTGAAATGCGTTACGCATCTTGTAGCAAGAAAAATAACATGACGTCACAGCACAGAAAAAAAAATTGTTAGATAACTTACGCGATTACGTTTGTCATGTGACTGTGACATCACGTCCATTGACTCCTATACGACAATAAGTTTTGTGGTAATATTTGAA